>OZ038487.1:97475469-97500469 GCA_964036315.1 Acanthosepion esculentum
ATTGATCATCATATATCAGGTTGCACAATATTGGCACCCACTGAATATAAAACCCGGCATGACAGAGTGGGCCAATATCTGCACTGGAAAATTTGCAACTCCTATGGGAAGGAAACTGGAAGAAATTGTTACGAACACCACCCTGACCCGGTTACGGAGATAGGACCTGTTACAATTCTATGGGACTACACAATACACACTGACAGAACAATCAAAGCCAACCACCCACACATTGTTATTAAAGACCACAAACAAAATATCCTTATTGATATGGCAGTCCCTGCAGACTGCAATGTATCTTTGAAGATATTCGAAAAACTGTCAAAATACAAGGACATTGAAATAGAAATCTCAAAAATGTGGCACATGGGAACATCAACAATTCCTGTTGTAGTTGGTGCCCTTGGACTTGTAGGAAAAGATTCCAGTAGGCTGATTGAAGGGATCCCTGGAAGTCCATGCCTCAAAGAGATACAAAAAATTGTTCTCTCAAGTACAGCCCACACTTTACGAAGGGCTTTATCCATGTAATTATTTTTTTATTTTATTTTATTTTTTTTTGCAGTGTAAAGTGTCATGATGCCATTTCTAACCTTAGGTCCCTGGGCGGGACCCGGAAAGAAATGTGTAAACGCCAGATATCAAAGGAAATAAGAATAATAATCCCTACAAATAGTAATACACCAGATCTACTCTATCAACAAAAAGCTGCACTCTTCAAGAAACAGCTTAATGTACCTGAAATCCTACCAACAAAAAATGAAGCGACTACCATCTACGCCAGCCGAGTAAAAAAGACAGCAAAACAACCTGGCCAAATGATATTACAGAAAAAAAAACTGGGAGGACCAGGCATTTGATGAAAAATACCTAAAAAAGGACGAAAGAAGCAGATGTAGACCAACAGAAGACACATCAGTAGATGAGGAGCTCCAAGATGAGACAGAAAGCCTAATTATTACAGATCAAGACCAAAGCCTCGCAACCACATCCTTTCATTGTCACATAATCAAGGGATGGAACTGACTCGAAGTGCAGAATATGCGTAATATAATTTCTCAGGCTGTCCGAAACTGGCAAAAAAAAAAAAAGAATATACTCACAGACATAAAAAGTTAGCGACATATGTGCACTGGAAGATAAGCAAGAAGCACAAATATAAACCACTGACAGATGGTATGAACACCAAACAGACGCAGTTACCCAAAATAACGATGTAACTATCCTCTGGGACATGCCAATTAAAACTGACAGAGAAATAAAAGCCAACATAATTGATGTTATTATAAAAGACAAGAAAATCAAGAAGTGTATGCTTATTGTCATAGAAGTACCATCTGAGAGAAACCCATCTTTGAACATGATCGATAAATTGTCGAAATACAAGAACCTGGAGATTGGGATTAACAGGATGTGGGGAATGAAGACTGAAACTGTACCAATAGTCATCGGAACTCTTATTCTCGTTTGAAAAGGAATGGACAATTTACTAACAGTCTCCCAGTTACCATCAACATATAGGTAGCCCAGAAAATCGCCCTACGAGGAGCATCCCATATACTAAGAAATGTGCTATCAATTAAAGGACAAATCTTCTATAGGGGGTTAAGGACCATAGTCTGAACCCGGCTGTACAGGATACAAAGCAGAAAACATAACATACACAAATGATAATAATAATAATGTAGGCCTGGTATATACATGTAAGACTGGATGTCTTGATATGTTGGTATATTTCTAACTTAGCGTCACTATTTTAGCATGACGTCATTACAATCGTTACTAAGCCCACTACAAGTAGTAGTAATCGGTTAATACTAATGATAATAATATTAATTATAGTAATTTACAGCAATTGTAAAGTACAGCTATAAAAATTCATTTGATATTCAGAAGATTCGTTTTTAACGTAGATTTTTTTACTTACAGATTATCCTTAGATCAAGAATTGGGTATTTCAAGCATGATGTAACGGTCAGCCAACTCGTCTCGCTAAATCAATTATAACTGGGTAATGAGTTCGATCCTTGCGGAAAACTAAGTTACGCTTAGCAAATCACTATCCTTAAATCGAGATTTTTTTAACCTTTCTGTTCAATGAATATTTAAGCCTACCCTTGGAATGTTCGAGTTTTGACATTTGTAGTGTTTACTCATTCCCCCACGAGAATGAGATGTGACACAAGGTGTTTTTAAAGACGGAACTCAAGCGCGTGCACAAAAATTGCCCACATCCCCACAACCGTCGATTGCGCCTGCCTCGATGTGAGCACCGATCCCTCCATCTTGTGCAACGGCAGGGCGCGGCTTCGGGCAGCTGTTCCCCAGGGCTGGGCACCTTATCAGTATTATTCAGTTGCCCCTCTGCCCTTTAACAGAGAAGCCCCTGGGCGCACTCTGTCCAAGGACACAGACGCAACTGAGAGATGATAAATAACGCATAAATTACTCTATAGTAATTTATGCGCCATTTTGACTTTTGCGGCTCACGTGTTTGTAATCCATTGATAACTAAATCTTACCAATAGTTTAATCCTGCGGTTTATTCCGGGGCGAAACTGATCGTTTATTTAACAAAACTACGGACTAGAGAGTGAACTGTGTATCCTTTTGATTTACCGTGACTCTTTTCATTACTGAAATGATAAAATCGCATTTAATTTCATTAAGAAAACGGCCTTTCAGTTGAAAGAATGCAAGAATTGAAGTTGCTTTTCGTGTAACAGATCATAAATCGTAGGTTGCGTGAATTATGTTTACTCTTTGAATTTTTGCTTTCTTTAGCATTTTCAGGTTGGAATCAACACGAAGGGCGTTTAAAGCGAATAAGATGAATTCTTTAGTGCAGTGTTAAGAAGGTCGCCTGGAATGACAGGAATTGCTGTCATAATGATTTTCACGTGTTAAAGATAATCTGTGTTGATGGGCGTATTCATGTGTGTTTGTGTATATGTTTTCGTTATATCAATGTAAATATGTTTCCTGGTGTTAGTTCACACACACACACACACACACACACACACACACATACATACATATACATATATATATATATATATATATATATATATATATATATATATATGGGGGTGCATGTTTGTGTGCCTGTGCGAGATGAGTACTTAAAACTACCGAGAACGACCCAATTTGCATCAGCTAAACTAACGAAGCGAAAAAACAAAGGCGAAACAATAACTTTCCGCATATATATATATATGTATATGTATCATTAAATATGCTTGCTTATATGGAATCTAATTTTGACGGAATTGCATCAACATTTACAGGAGAACTAATTGTAACTTTTACAATCAATTTTCTTCATGAGTGGATCTAATTATGTGAAACACAGAGTACAGAAAAGATGTGTGGAAATTTTTAATTTGATTCATTACAATTAGAGATCTATATTTTATAACGAAGACTGCAACTAAAAATAGAGATTACCTTTAAAATATTAGCTCACAGAAAAAAAACCTTGATCGACCTTTTTTCCGAATTCCAAATGTTTTCTAAACTTTATCAAGCCTTTGCAGGTTATTTCAAAGCTCGGAATTATTTTTACATTATAAGAATTAGTAGGGTGGAGATAATAATGCTTTAGTGGTACAACTCTTACTAATCTACCCACAGCTTAGGGGAGAATATGTGGATTCATACCTTTCCTAAGGTTATTTGCCCGTGAGTATAATGAACCCAACAGTAATTAACTCACCTCTCATATTAAAAAAATGTCAGACCATTATCCATTGAACCATGATCACATCCAAGTTTACAGAAACTGATATTCCAAAGTGGCTACTCATATAGCTAATGGTCAGGTTCGACTGTGCTTAACTTCGGTGATTGCAAGGGAAAACCCGTGTTTTAATGTCATGTGGACGTCAGCCTGGAATTCATGAGTTGAAGTCCTGAATTTAGCACCAATCAGCTTAGTGACACTTTTTTTTGTATGAATTCTATGAAATTGGTTCTTCACAAGCGTTCATCATTATAATCAAATCATCTACGTGGGCAGTTTAAGGGTTCAGATCGGAATTGAATTATAGTTGCGTCTTCATACATCGATATTGACCTGTGAGTAAAAAAAAAAAAAGCATGCACACACACACACACACAGACACACACACACACACACACATATACACGATTATTATAAAGGAAAATAAATCTTTCGAAAATTTGCTAAAACAATTGCTCAGAGACAGAAACACATTATTTGATAGGAAAAGCTTCAAATTTATTAAAATAAATGGATTTTTTCAATCTTGTTTAAATTCTGTTTAACCAAAATTCTCTCTCTCTCTGTCTCTCTCTCTGTCTCTCTGTCTGTCTGTCTCTCTCTCTCTCTCTCTATATATATATATATATATATATATATATATATATATATATATATTAGAAAGCAGGATGTATGTGTGTGTAACAAATGCACGGCCGCAATTTTCGACGGATTTGCACCAAAATTTACATGCACAGGCTCCAACTTAGCGGGAAGGCCAAGACCGACGTTGCATTTCCCAACTCCCATCGATAGTGGAAATAATCGATTTTTTATGCTTCCACGGTAGTTTTCATGTAGTTTGCGGCCATTTTCTACTGGCCAGAGTGAGAGCCTATAGCTGACTGCCACGAATGGGCAGGAAGATTGTATTGGCCAGCGTGAGAGCCAACAGCAGACTGACACGAATGTTAACTAGCATGCAATAAAAAATCGTTAGCTGCATTCGTCACCAGTGGGAAAAATTTAAATCTGCATGGCACTTTACTCCAATTGGCTCATTCTCTTGCTTAAACTCAACGTTGATTCTGATTCCGCAGAACTGGGTTGGGTGTGAAAAATTATTTGTTGTTGACATTCTTTTTTCATTCGGTTTTTCCATTTACGAGTCATTTTTTAAAGGTGATAGTTTTGTGTTCATTTTGATTAGTTCTTTTTTCGTAACAGATTTAATTTTTAGTATAGAGCTTAGAAAAATTCGCAGTGTGAGATAGGCAAGAAGTAAGGCATGCAGCAACATCAGTACGGCAAAGGACACGCCTTTAAAGGCAAGGTAGGGCAAAAAAATTTTAATTCATGTGATAGCGATTGCTGTATGAGGTCGTAGAGTTTTGTAATCAAGCACGGTCAACGCCAGGCTATGCTGCTAGTATATATATATATATATATATATATATATATATATATATATATATATATATATATATATATATATATATACACGCACACATACACACAGACACACATAAAATAAATGAAAATATTTTCAATTTTTAAAATCTCACCTTTCTGTATATATATATATATATATATACATATATATATATATATATTATTCAATACATTCAGTCAGTAATGTATCATGAATGATACACGCTTATGTAATCATGTTTCTTTTGATACATAACTGACGAGACAGTTTTATCCCCGCAGTATGTTGCCATTTGTTTCGACGGTATACCAGTTGCCATCCAAGCCTATAGAACCCGGTCTGACCTGCTATTTACCCTTAGCTGGAGGCAGAAGAATAGGATTAATACCTTTTCCCAAGATTATTAGGACGTAAGTTAATGTAATGGATTTGACTGGAATTCTAATTCGTCTCTCCGATTCCTCAATCCGAGCCGCTATCCATTACTCCACCGTAAGTTCACACAGACAGTAAATGATTCGAAGTTGTTAAAATAAATTAACATCTTTTTCAATCTTGTTTAAATCCTTCTCGATTTGTTTCTATTTCAGATTTGTATAAACTGAGATTGTTATAATTTCTGTCAGACTTTAAACTGGGCACATCGAAAGAAAAGTCGTTTTGTACAACTGCAGTTTTTTTATATGTGTAGATATATAAAAGAAAAAGTATTTGTTCCAGCCAAAGCCTTCTACACTTGAAGATCAAAAACATGGAATTCTTGAAGCTGTGACGTCAATATTCGAGTTTGAAAAGAAGTAGAAATCCTATGTATTTCCCGCAATACTGGGTGCTCATGTTGATTGCATACAAGTTGAAGAAACTTAAATATATTTTGCTTATCCAGACATGTTTTCTTCATATTAAATTTCATTAAATTTGTTTTTATTAAATTTTTGAAAATAGCTCATTCTTTTTTAAAATCTCTCCTTTTTCTTTTTCTCTCTCCCCTCTCCCTCTCACTATATATATATATATTTATATATATATATATATATATATACATACATATATATATATATATTATTTTTTATTATGAGTGATTATAATCACTTATAATAATAATAATATAATGATCGACTTTGTATTGAGTACTTTTTAAATGCTACAAACTACCAACTAACTAACAATACGTACAAGTGGAAAGAATTTGTCTAATATATATATATATATATATATATATATATATATATATATATATTACAATGAAATTTTAGTCCGTCTATTCTTTCTCACATTTGGAAATATATATATATATATATATATATATATATATGGATGTAATTATGTCGATATTGTTAAGATTGGATCAATTGTTTTAAGTCGTAGTCATTAATGAGTTACTAGGTAATATCAGCCGTCTCTTTTTATCTGGCTTACGAAAGACGGCTGAAATTTTCATAAATTAACCAAGATATAAAACATGTAATTAGATACACGTGTAAGTAGACTAAGATACATGCAAATGTACCAGAATACATCAGACCTTGTTCAGCCTAGGAAATTTTCAGAGGTCCCTCGTATTGTCAATGTTGTTATAGATAATGCCACTTTCTTTTTTGTAGTTGTACTTTTTAGGAGCCTTTCTCTTAGTGCTTTGTATGAAATAATGAGGGTATTGGTGATTTTAATGGTCTTTTTTTTAAAAATATATATTGGGGTAGCTGCAGATTATTGATTCATATAGTAATTCTTGATTTGAATGAAATCTTGAATAAATATAGGCTTTTTATTAAGAGCACTGATAATCTGCAGACAACAATATCGACATGAAGATATATACATAGAAATCATCATTAAAAACCTTCTATATTTTTATTATTTCATTCACGACATTAATAACAACAATGACAATCAACAAGATAAAGACAATCATATAATATTTCCTAGGAACTATATATTTATTCAATACATACATACATACATACATATATATATATAGCCAAACACACACACATACGCACATATATCTATATCTATCTATCACTCTCTCTCTATATATATATAGCCAAACACACACACACGCACATATATCTAAATATATATATATATATATATATATATATATATATATATATAGCCAAACACACACACATACGCACATATATCTATATCTATCTATCTATCTCTCTCTCTCTCTATATAGCCAAACACACACACACACGCACATATATCTAAATATATATATATATATATATATATATATATATATATATAGCCAAACACACACACATATGTCTATATCTATGTATCTATCTATCTATCTATCTATCTATATATATATATATAGCCAAACACACACGTACACACGCACATATATCTAAATCTATCTATCTATCTCTCTCTCTCTCTCTCTCTATATATATATATATATATATATATATATATATATATATAGCCACAATGATGAGCTGTGAAACACTGAAACAGTCTATCTAAGGATGACAATATATACGCACGCGAAAAACTTAAACTCAGTTGTGCCCTCTTGGAAGATAAATGTGAATTTGTAAACAATGTCTATTACTACTTATATTGCAAGGTTCTGCCCTTTCCTGAATTGAGTACTGTCACTCATTGGCGTAAGTACGTACGTATAAATTCGGCTTTTTTTTTCAAACGTGCTCCGATGGCTTAGGAGAAAATCACTGTTGCCGAATCACCCGGGTTGATCAACCACACTGATGAGCTGCCAAACACTCTGTCTGTAGATTACTATATATATATATATATATATATATATATATATATATATATATATATATATAATCGATAGATATATTATCAATTATTAAAGCTCTTTAAGCTCTCTCCCGCTTCATTAAAAAGTTTTCTTTAATAATATTTCTCTGAAGATTCAGGGAGGTATATGAAAATAAATAAATATTATGTTTAATAAATAAACGCATCGTCTACTCAAATACGTATATCCACTAAAAATAACGTTTAAAGTGATAAAATTATATATATATATAAATATATATACTCGACTCTCCCTTCAAATTCGACGTATGGGGGTCAAGCAGATCAGTTCCTAGGAAACCGACAGCTCTACAACTGCACATGAGACTTGATTATAGTGGTGAAGGTTTCATGCAGGACCATCCACACTTTTTGAAGGGCCGAATACAGAGGCCTGGTGCACTAAGTGCCACAAAGTTCCCCAAACGACCCTCCGCAGGTGTTGAATTTGTTTTGAATATATATATATATATATATATATATATATATATATATATATATATATATATATATATACACACACACACAGGAAACAGAAGTGTACAGCGGAAATCATTTTTATAAATTACATTAATCATCTGCCATTTTGTCATTGGTCACTTTTGCTCCAGTGTATGTTTGTATCCTCCTCACTTAGTAGTATCTTACATTGTGAATTTACTAAAACACACACACGCGCACATACATAGAAAAAATATATGTATAAATCACCAAACTCGAGTAATGACTCGCGTTGTCCTTTGAGAGGAGTTAACGTTGTGAAGTTCTTGGTCTATCTAGTTAATCTAAGCGTTCAGCACTTTTCTTTAATGACAGGTAGGTGTTTGCTTTTAGGTCATCTTTTCTTCTTCGAAATTTTCTCTTGTTTAAGGTGTTAGGCCTTTTGGCATGTTTTCTGTTGGTTTTCCTTTAGTACACACACACACGCGCGCGCGCGCGCACACACACACACACACTCGGGGAAACACGAGGCTGGCATCCCGTTCCAACCCCTTCACCGTTTAAACTGTTAGATGTAGACGTCTCTTCTACTCCAATAGCTTCATGTCTCGCACATCTCGCCTGTGGAACTCACTTCCTTATTCCTGTTTCCCTGACAAATATAATCTCCAACTATTTAAGTGTAACGTCAATCGACATCTCCAGTTGCCTTGATCTATCCACTTCCCTTCTCCACATCCTTTCACCTTTCATTCCTATCTGCTCTCGCTCCAAATCTTCTGTAACCCCCTTGCCTTGATCGATCCACTATCTTTTTCCACATCCTCTCCTTTACCACTCCTATCTGCTCTTCCTCCAAACCTTCTGTAACCCCTTGCGTGCTAGTGGCCTCCAGCCTTGCTTGGGGTGATAAGCTTTAAAAAAAACTAAATGCATGTATACATATATACATATATGTATGCATAACAAGATACTAATAAACAAATAAATAATAATAATCGAAAACTATGTTGTGATGTACGTCCTTCCGAAAATATAACATTTGTAATGTTGAAATCAATCTTAATTAAAAAGGAAAGAATTCAGGAGACAAATACAGCATTCGCCGGTTACAGTTCACAGCGGGACGTTAGACCTTCAGAGTGGCTCAACTTTGGCATTTTAGTTATGATGGCTGGAGTATCTAAATTCGAAACCTCATTCAACTGTGAAACAATTTCATCCTTATTGTTATACTCTTCGATTTTCACACATTACGTGACGAATAAAAACATATAGAACCATTCTGGGGGTAAATCTATTGCAATGTTTTACGCAATTGGTTCACTTTAAATACATTTTCAGTGTTGGAATTAACTTTCTTTATCTTTTAATAAGTTTTGAGCCGATATTATGATCAGACATAATGGAGTTACCAATGAATGTAGTGTATTATTTTGAAAAGATCCCCAAAGCAAGTACCAACTAAGATTCGTAAGAGCAACTTCGATCGATTGCATAAGTGCTTAAACAGAAATGGTTCGGCTATAGCTGAAAAATTATTAAACAACAAGATATGTGTCTATAAACATTACGTGTTTATAGACACATCTCGGTGTTCTGGAAGTTTTTTTTTTTTGTAATTTCATTTGAAGTGGTTTTAATCCATTTACATTAAGTCCCACCAGCCATCACTCTGTAACCAAAAGGAGTGGTTGTTAGGCTTAAGTAGATATTAGGTATTTATTATATAATATCCGACCTCTGCAAATTTCTCTTCTTCTATTAATCCCTAATGTGAGAACATCGATAAACCGGCTGAGCTGCTTTTTCTACGTTTTGTATATAGATATTACCACTTTACGGTAATAGCGATTTTCCAGTCATAACTTAGATGTGGCACTATACCGAAAGTAGGGAGCCCCAGTGAGGATCTAACTCACTACTCAATCGTAATTGATTGTACAAAGATAGGCTTTCAAACCATTATATCACATCGAGGTGCCTAATCTATACGGTAATATACAAAAATTTTTCCCCCAATCAGGTTTAGAATCGAGTTTATCTAGAACTACTGACAAAAATATAATCTGTTGGCTCTATAGATAAATGCGTCGGCAAATTCATTTTTATTAATTACAAGTAATTTCTTCAAACATTGACTCATGCAGTATGCAAGTAGAGAATGTTAGGACGAAATCATAAGAAGAACAAACAAAGGAGAAAAGCAATTTGTCGCGCTGTACAACATACAAAAAATATCCTTGATAATGATTAATAGAATTGGAGAAAGCGCTGAGATATATACAACGATCGGACAGTTTTTACACCCTTTATGTCCTTGAAAGAAACCACTTATACGAACAAAAGAAAAATTGAATACATACACATACATACGCAATACATAGACGTCGTTAATGATGAAAATATATGCACACATACACACATACACGCACACATACATATATATGGACGTTTCATTGAAAATGACAAAGTGTTTTGATTTAGTTTTTTCTAATACAATTTCTCATGTCATCTTATAATTTCGTTTTTGTTTTCAGTAGATAAATTATATAAAAACTGTCCAATTGTTCTTTCTTCCGAGCGCTTTCGGCTATACATTTAACCATTTTCAAAGTTGAAATATATTAATGTATATATGTTAACAAGAAAAAGTTTGTTGTATGTATGTTGCTATATAATGTTTTCATTTTCAAAACACGGTCCTAGATAAACATAAAATAAATAAATAAGTAATAATAACATTAATATTGTTTATAAAAATCAGATGAACGAAAATTACAAACAAGATGAAACTAGAATTACGAGGATTATAAAAAAATGGCCAAAACCTGTAGACAATAGCAAACAAATTAGACTAATTATATATTACAAAAATATTTAAAACCGCCAATCCTATAGTTAAAAATAATAATTCACCTCTTAGGACAAAATTAAATTGGACCAAATATTATTTACGAATTTAATCAATCAATCAAAATTCATAAACAATTATATAGGCCTACACTACAACATGTCTGACAAGAAGAGTCGCGGTATATTTTTCTGATCTTAGCTCAATTAGGTCTCATTTAAACACACATGCATACCTGATGGACCCAATTTGTAACATAGTTGTTGATAACACAAATATAATAGCATTGTCTAAATGTAAAAAAAGTCGAAAAATAATGGAAGCCTTATTAATTAAAAAAAAAAAAACAACACTCAATAATATCAAGTACAAGGTAACCAAAAAAGATCTGTCCGTTTTTTGATTAGTCATTGAATGAAGTTGAAATATATACGAAATGCGTGTAGCAATTGTTTTCAAATACGGACAGCCGGAAGTAGGAACATCAGACATTATAAAAAAATACGCGCACCGTGCCCGGCCATCAATTATAAGACGGACAGCTGTGAGAAGGATGGAAGTGTCTAGAGATCTCGTTCGGAGCTGTTTGTTTTACGACTTCAAAGTGGGCTTATCAGCAGCTGCATCAAGTCGCCGCATATGTCAAGCGTTTGGGGATAGTGCTGTGATTGAACGTACTGAAAGGCGTTGGTTTCGAAAATACAAGTCTGGAGATTTGTCTCTCCATGATGAGCCTCACAGTGGACGACCACAGGTCTTGAATGACGGAGTCCTGAAGGCGGCCATTGAAGAGGACAGTAGTCTAACGTCTGGTGAACTTGCAAGACAGTTCAACGTTTCCGATGAAACAGTTAGACTTCACCTGCACCGCCTAGGTAAGACGTACAAACTGAGCAGGTGGGTTCCGCAAACACTGTTGGAGATCCACAAGGGACAACGAGTGGCAGCCTGCGTATCGCTGCTTTCTCGCCACCGTACCGCATCCTTATTCAATCGAGTGCTTACCAGTGATGGAAAGTGGGTTCTGTACGAAACTCCCAAGCGTTCCAGGCATTGGTTGTCTCCTCAAGATGCTGTCCCTCACACCGCAAGACCGCCTATGCGCCCACGCAAGATTATGCTTTGTGTCTGGTGGACAGGTCGTCAAGTGGTTCATTATGAACTTCTACCAACGGGCCAAACGGTCAATGGAGACCTATACTCGCAGCAACTGAAACGTGTGCGACAGGCATTGCGCCAGAAGGTGCCAGCACTGGTGAATCGCAAAGGTGTGCTTTTCTTCCATGACAACGCCAGGCCGCATGTCGCGCGAGTGGTCAAAGATACCATACAGCAACTTGGCTGGGAGACTTTGTGCCATTCACCTTATTCACTTGACCTTGGGCCATCCGATTACGACCTCTTCCACTCCCTGGATAATCATCTTCGTGGGAAATCCTTCACCAATAAAGCAGACTTGCGCAAAGCCCTCACGGACTTCTTTGCGTCAAGTGTTCTACCACAAGGGCATTGAACAGCTGGAGACACGTTGGCAGAAGGTGCTGGATGCCGATGGCGATTACTTCGAAGACTAAATATAAGTTACACATACTGTGAAGCGTTTTCTTTTTTTCCTTTAGAAACGGACAGAACTTTTTTGGTTACCTTGTATGAACATGAACACTAAATCATGACCGAGTTTTGAAAATGAAAACATTATGTAAATAAATACATACAACAATCTATTTCTTTTTAATAGTTAATATATTTCAACCATAAAAATGGTTAAATATATAGCCGAAAGCGATCGAAAAAAAAGAAGGACAATTGGACAATTTTTATATAATTATCTACCGAAAACGAAAAAATATAAGATCACATGAAAATTGTAAAAAAAAATCAATGCACCTTGTCGGCCATATTCAATGTAACGTGCATAAACGTATTGCTGCCTAAATACACACACACACACACAAACACATATTTGTGTGTGTGTGCGCGCCTGTGTGTCTCTGTATCTATGCGTGCGTGTGTCTCTGTGTGTATGTGAAAGAGAGAGAGAGAGAGAGAGAGAGAGAGAGAGAGAGTCTTTGTCTATTCTAAAATCACTTTTTTTACGTGTTCAGATATGAAAAACTGAAAAGAATTTCGCTTGAAGGCACTAAATTTGCTTTCGTCTGACCAACTACTCTTCGTTTCCAAGTTGTTATGACTTAAAAGTAGCTTCATTTGCTTTTGGGGATGCAGGTACAAATCCTGCTCGAGAGCGTATATATTTCTCTAACGAGATTTCTTGAATATTCAGGACGTTAGACGAAAATAAATATATATACTATTTAATAAATGTTGCGATGGATAAATTGTCGTCTGAATTACACAAAAATGGAAATAACACTGGCATCGCATTTTAACACAGATATTTACCTAAATTACACAAAAATAATTTGAAAACCTAAAGAGTAAACTTATTCAATAAAATCGCCATTGGCTTCAGTCACGGCCGCCAGACGATGTCGGAATCGCCTGCATCTCTTCCGGGTGGCCTCCTTGTTTAAGTTGGTGAATGCCGCCATAATCCTTGCCTTCAGATTATCTTTGGTGTTACAAGGAGTTTTGTTGTTATCTCGCTCGACTGCGTCCCACACATAATAATCAAGGGTGTTGCAGTCTGGAGTGTTGAGTGGCCACATGTAAGGGTAGGTGCGCGCGCAGAAATTGTCTGACAGGCATGACTGAGCTCTCCTGCTTGAGTGGCATGGTGCAGAGTCCTGTAGTCAAACATATGGTCTTCCTAAAGCTACCCACTTGATCCAGAGCAGCACTAACTCCTCAAAGCACTTGATGTAGGCCCCCGTGTTGTCTTTAAGGCCCCAATCAACAACCTCGGGAGTTATTTTCTTATCAGAACGACCAGAATGAGTTTTCAGAGATGTCTTATCTTCGTAATCACAATCAGACTCATCCAACTCTTCAGGCGTGAATGCTAAGCAGTACAGCATGCCGTTTCCAAATTTCTGACGGACTGAATTGTGTCATGCTGCTCTTTTTCTCAAAGACGGGGACCAAGTGACCCTACTATATTGCGCAGTCGACAAATTAAAAAAAACAAACAACGCGCATGCGCGAAATTAAAAATATAAAATGGCGACACTATACCCATCGCACCCTGTAAATAAACAGTGCGCCTATTAAAATATCTACTAAAAATAACGTTTAAATGATAAATATATGTATATCTAGTTTCTCAGGTGTACTTCATCCTTACCGTGAGATAAGAAATAATAAGCGGCTATATTTTCCATAATATACTTTTTGCCATAGCTCATGTTTATTATAATATGTAGATACTTAAAATCAGATTAACTATCATGATATAAAACTACCATTAGTTTTAATATATTCTTGATATTTTATCTGATAAGCATATGTACATTTTCCTTTGTAGAAGACATGCAGCTAACGTGAATTTAAAAAAGAATATGGCATACATAAATTCTTCTCGTTTACATTCAGTTGATTAGATAAGAAAATGAAAGTCGATGGCAATTTCAATTCTCCAGACATTAAATGAAATAAAACAATTTTGCCTTTTGCGTATGTTAGTTAATGCTTTTGTACATGGCAAAAAAAAGAAGTTGATTCAAAATAAGGCAGTTCTCTTTCGGTGTCCTCGAAAGCATAGTTTATTGCCGGGATCGAACACTCTGAATACGGATGAAATAAAAAAAATGGATTCATTAAATATATAACAATTAAAGCAACGTAAGAAAAGCATTAGTCTTCTCATCAGACTTATTCAACCTTTGCAGCGGGGTTATCTTAAGAGAACAGGGTCTACCAGAATTTATTACCCACGAACACAATCTTAAAGACATAAGATATGCTGAGGATACAGTGTTGATAGCAGGCACAGAAAAGAAAACTGCAGAATATATATACAAAGTAGTAAAAAGGAAAAAGAAGGACGAAATATTGTATAAAGATAGCATGTACGGTTGTCAGCGGAAGAGGAACAGCCTAGGATCCTAACAACGAACTGGAGATCCTAAAATCAAACAAGCACAATATTTAAATATCTTGGGAGTGTTTTAAAAGAGGACGGAGAATGTGACATTAAAATCCGTAGGTGTATCGGAATTAGTGACGAAGCCTTCCAAAAGCTAAGCACATCAAAGGAAAATTTCTTTAGAAACAAAAAAACAAAAGAAAAGAGAAAAGAACTGAACTGCTATGTAATCTTAGATCTCCTACATGGCAGTGAATGATTGAAAATTTGTTCACTGATAATGAGTATATTTGAGGCAAAAAAGGTGTTTCAACAGGTGGATGAAGTGAACACCATGGACTGTAGATGTTACTAACGTGGAAGTTTTAAGAATAAGGCAAATAAAAAGGACGCTTCTTCTTAGAATCAGAGACAGAGTTGTAATTTCTAGGATGCTTAAGTGGGGGAAAGAATATTTAGAGGATTTGACATGCACAGGACATATTGATGGCAAAATGGACAGAATGATTGACTGTAAAGAGATTGCTTAATTGCGAGTGGAACGGATGGTGAAGCACCAAAGCTTACTAACAGCTACGAAAAACAGGGAATTGTGGAGAGCCCTGAGCGACACGGTGTATAGAATTAAAGAAAAGTATATAATCATTTTGGGGAGTTGTTGATTTAGTAAATTCAGCACTTGCAAAAGATCCTTGACTTCCCCAGACGTAAAAGGATCAATGAAGACAGGCTATGGAGAAAGACAATACCAAACGAAGAACCATCCAGTCAGATGTTAAACTACATTGTCTACTTCGTACGAACGCGGTTATCCCTGAGGGCTCCATTCTCAGTTCTACTCTGTTTTCAATTCTCGTCATTGACCTTCTTGATGACATGAACTCTTAACTTGGCATCTGAGCAGATGACACAACCATTTACTCCTGCCTCGATAGCAAGCCTTATCAGTCCGATGACGAAACGAGCTCAAGTCCACTTTTAACTGAGACAAAAGATGGCTCTCAAGGTAAACTTCTCTAGATTAATCATCTGAGAGAGTACTCGCTGCCTTCCACCTGCATGGCTAATGCTAACCTCCAGAAACGTGACTCATTGCAACTTTTCGGGCGAACGTTCTCAGCTCATATGAAGTGTAAAGACTATATTGAATCCATTGCTAGGTTAGCTGCTAAGAAAGCCTGTTCCTTGTGTCGGTCGGGACAATTTTTCACTCCAGAATCTATCTTGCATATCTATATGTCTACAATTCGACCATGTTTAGAATATTGCTGGCACATATAGTAGCCCTGCTATTTACCTTCATCTCCTGGCTAATATCTAAAGAAGAATCAGTAATATTATTGGTCCTGACCTGGCGGCTCGGTTCAGTCACATTCCCACCGGTGGAATGTTGCCTCTCTCTATATTTTCTATAAATACCTTTATGGTAATTGTCCGAATGAGTTCATCGCTATGATACCTAGCGTTTTTTTAAAATTTAAGCGAAGCACTAGATTGGCGTTGAGATCTCATCAAATTACGGTAGGGCTGGGTAGATGTTGCCGCAAATTCTATGCTAACAGTTTCTTCTCTCGCCATCTCGCTTATGGAACTTCTTTCCGGCTCAATGCTTTCCAGCCAACTTTAATCTTCAAAAATTTAAATGCAATGTCAATCGCTATCTACTGATTAATCTCTCTTGTTTTTGCTTATCTTTAATGTTTCCGTTCCTAATTCATCCAAGCCCTGTAGCGCCTTGCCTTTTAGTGGCATTACTGCCTTGCTTGTGGTGATTTCGATTATATATATATATATATATATATATATATATATATATATATATATATATATATATATATTCGTCTATCCTTAGAATATTGTTGCAACAAACAGTCCGGTAGATCTGCTATTTACCTTGATCTCCTCGATAACATCCAAAGAATAATCAGCGAAATTATTGGTCCTGATCTGGCGAATCGGGTTCAGTGACTTTCTCACCACCGTAAAGTTGCCTCCCTATGTCTTTTCTATAAATACTTTCGCGGTAATTGTTCGGATAGGTTCTTCGCTTTGGTACTTATACTTTTTTAAAAAAATTTAAGCGCAGTACTAGACTGTTGTTGAGATCTAATCAATTTACAGTTGAGCCGGCTTGATATAGCCGTAAACAGTTTCGTTTTATGTTTTATATAAAGTTTACAGTTATAAAACTAGCGGTTTTTTTTCCTTTTCGTTTTTAATTTCACTTTTTAAAATATAAACATTTTAAAAATCGTTTTAATCTCAAGCAACGCCGCTAAGATGCAAGGGATAACTTGGAGGCGATAATGCCCATAATATCCAAGGGGTCACTGACAGTGAAAGGTAATGATCAAACTTCAGAAGAAAGCGGAACACTAATCCTAAACAAGAAACAAGAGATAAACTTCTATTTGTGTTCAATAGACGGAGAACGCGTGTGAAATTACATTGGGTAATATAATTGAACTGTATATGAAGTGTATATACCAATTTATTGTTATAGTCGAACACAAGAAAAAATAATCCATTATCAACCTTTCGTTTTGAGTGAGAAAGACATCTTATTTTAAAGAAATAATCACTACTAGGACGAACAGCTCAGTTTCAGATGCATCTGGCTATTTCACGATCCATTCTTCGCGGTTTCTCCCCAAATTCATGGTGTTCCATTTTATAACTGCTCGCAGTCTTAATTTACAATCCCACTAATCAGAGGCCAGGGCGAGTATAAATTACATTTTATTATCTTTCCATCTTATACTTTATCTTGTATAATACATTATTGCGACATCAAGTTCACTGTTTAGGATTAAAGTTTCTATTTCCTTCTAAAGTATTCACATTTACATGTAATAACCTCTTGCGTCTTTGTTGCCTTATCGTCTTCCTTGGGATAAAATAATAGTGAAAAGTAATAATTGGCTTCAACTTTATTAAAAAAATAAAATGGTCCACATCAAGGGCTAATATATTTACTACATTTAATGTTGCAAAAAATCGAGAAAACAGATATTTTTGGCGAATTCAAATAATAAAACCATGATAAGATTCGATCCATCGCTAAAGACACTGATAAAATTATCGATGCCTTGTACTACTGCAGTATGTACCTGACTCCTCCTGGCATGCCTCAAATTTACAAAAGTCAGGTCAGACCAAAAATTAAGCATTTCTGAAATATGCTGCAAGGAATGTTTATTCACTGTGTCGGACCAGGAATTTTTTTCTCGTCAAAGTCCATCTTGCACATTTAAAAAAAAAAACTCTACCATTGGCCCATACATTAATATTTTTGCCATACATGTTCTGGTGCACATCTCGAGATTCTTGACAAAATCCAAAGAAGACTCTATAATGTAATCGATCATGACCAGGCACCTCGACTTCAGTCACTTTCTCACCGTCGTGACGTTGACCCCCTACTGCCTTTTCTACTAATATCTTCATGGAAACTGCCCAGAGAAACTTTTTTTCACTGGTACCCCAATTAAGTAAGTTTAAAGGTGCTAGTAGTTTTTTCTGACACTTCACAGCTGTGGAACTCCTTTCCGATGTCTTGCTTCCCTGAAAACTACAATATTCAAAAATCTAAATGCAACGTCAATCGTCATCTTCATTCTCCTTAAAGCCTGTTCCTATTTATATGCTTTCCTCTATCGTCCTCATTCTCATTCTCTTTCAATGTCATTTCCTGTATACCCATGCGTTCTAGTGGTATTACGGCATTTCTTGGGATGGAACGATAAAAATATATACACAGCGTATCCATAAATTCTCGTTACAATTTTAAAAATTATTACAAGAGCAAATGAACGGACAATTATTTGGAAATTATTACAAAGTAAGGAGTAGAATTTGAATTATTTTATCTAGTTTAGCACACCTCTATATGGGCACCATTAGGTGCACGAAACATACCAAGACGGTACTCGATTTCTTACCATGTTCTGTGTAGCATAAACTCATCAATGGTGCCAATGGCATCAGTGATCTTTTGCTTTAGATCAGTGATGTCCCTTATCTTTGTTTGATACACGATATCTTTAAGATAACCCCAGAGAAAGAAGTACAGGGGAGTGATATCTGGTGAGTGAGGTGGCCAGGAAATTGGGCCATCGTTTCCAGTCCACCGGTCTTGAAATGTTTGATTTAGGAACCTACGAACATGTAGACCTAATTTGTTGGTACAGCATCTAGCTGGAAAACGATGGTTGGTTGAAGGTTATCAAGTTGTGGTGGCAAGTTACTTTTGTAATATATTTCTTAAATTGTAAAGGAACTTTACGGACACCCTATATTTGTAAAAGTATTTTTGATTTGCCCTCTATATATAGGGTGTCCATAAATAACTTTACAATTAAAAAAAATATTACAAAAGCAAATGAACAGACAAATATGTGGAAATTGTAACAAAATAAGTAGATATTGAAGTTGTTTAAACTAATCCAATACACCTCTACATTGGCACCATTAGTTGCCCGAAGCACATCAAGACGGTATTCGATTTCTTTACATGTTAGCTGTAGCATAGCATTATCAATGGTGACAATGGCATCAGTGGTTTTTGGATTTAAATCAGTGATGTCCCGTATCTTTTTTAGATACACAATCTTTAACATAACCCCAGAGAACGAAGTCCAGGGGAGTGATATCTAGTGAACGAGGTAGCCAGAGATGTGTGCCCTCCCTTCCAATCTACCGATCTAGAAATGTTAGAGGTTCATTTAGCAGTATCAGCAGATACCTGAAATACACAAATGCAATGGGATTAAAAAAAACTTTGAACTACTGAATAGATAGAACAAATCTCATCAATTGTATTTTTAATATATTTTTAAATTGTAAAGAGACTTTATGGACACCCTGTATAGATATGTGCTGGAGTTCCCAAATCGTCAGTTTTCGGGTATGTTCAAAAGCGTTTATCGGGACTTGTGGATGAATAATTATTTCCAACAGTAGAATCACTGTTAGTCTCCCGCTATTCTGTCGCTATTTTCTCGGAGGATGTTTGGACGAGCTACATTCGTTAGTTCCACCAGCTGAGACCTTCACAGCACGAAACCGCCATGATCAGCACAATGGGTTGCCTGAGCATTACCCTAAGAATCCCGCGAAGACGTTTCCCCGACAACAATTGTGACGAAAGACATGACTTACCTCGGAGTTCAAAACAAGTGCGAACGTGTCTTGCTTGCAAGGTAATGCCGAAAAGAAATATGGCCGCTATCGAAGATACAATTTATGCGCGCTGATCTCGTCCAAAATTGACTGGCAGAATTGACTGGCGGACGAAGAGGAATTTGAAGTAGGCGCGTCAGAGTTGGTGTCTGTTTCACGACTGCCCGGTGAAACGGCCGAGAAAGGGAAACTCGCAATCGATTTCCTCGGGGCGACCGACGACGAACGTAGAAAACTGGTCTGCCGGCGAACGGCGCACTGCACTCTCTAACCCCACTCTCGTCACTTTTTCTTTTGTTCACTACAACAATCCTATATATGTTAAGAGAATGCACTTCTTAACCACCGTCTTACGCCCTTGAAACAATCACATTAAGTAACTCTCTAACACGAGGGACACTAAAGACTTGTATTTGTTGAACAATAAAAAAAAATGTAAGCGATATCTACACAGTTTTGTCTCTGATGCTGAAAGTTTCACGATGAATAGTCCTGTAATCCTTTACGGACGAAGGGTCACCTCATCCACCTTAACGGTAGCATCAGCGATTTGCCTTGAGCATGTTAGCCTGATTAAGCCCAATCCTCTCCAGACTCGTTTGAAATCAGAGTCTTATATCTGGTTGCCAACTAAGACTTATAGGGTCCAGCTCCTATGTATACTTGCCCATAGAGTAGAGACTGATGTATAACTTGTTGAAGGGTATTTACACGAAGTGAATATAAATAAACACGACTGGAATTCGAAATTGAATCTCAGATTTTTTCATTCCGAGTTATCTACTAAACCACCGCGCATCCACAGATTAAGGTAAATAAAAGCAAAATGAACTCTCTTCTCCGTTGACCACATTATCGTCTTTCAGACTTTCTCAAAAACACATTCCCGGACTTAGAGATGTTGGTTCATATCTCACCAGTAGGGACGGATTTATTTGCGATTTCACATTGATTTCTCTAGCAGTTAAATAGAATAACGATCCGTTGAGTGCTAAAAGAATTATCAATAGAAAACGGAATAAAACTAGAAATAAAATTATAGTAATTATGAAGTGTGTATCATCCAAGAGTGGTTTCATGAAAAAGAAATATAATCGGATGGAAAAAAAAAACTTGTAAGAAAATGATAATTATAATAATTTAGAAACGTTTATCGACCAAGGTATTAAGATAAAATGTTAGAAAAATAATTGTAAGTTAAAACAAATTAACACGAAGAGGCTCTTATGAAAGAAACTGAAAGCTCTATCAGATAAAATATTAAAGGAAAATAGGAAGAGAGGACTAATGGTGGTCGTATAAAATAGCCGTTTCCCTCCAAGGAAATATTTGGCATTCAGTGATCGAGTAGCTAGTAGTGCTTTCTGTTGAAATTTATAGAATCTTTCTCTTAAAATAATTTTTCAGGAAAATACTTTTGTCAATTCCAGTCGCTCTTATCACTCGTTCCAGTACTGATGAAAGTTCCCTTCCTAACCTTTTATTTAAAGGAATATGGATTGCTAGCTTCTTGACTTTTTCATTATTTTCTCTTTTAGTTAAATGTGCCATCCATTGTAGCTGTTGCTGCTGTTAATAATCCTCAAGTGATATGGTTTCTGTTATTTGATATATTTTTTGGTTTGGGATTCTGTAGCGCCAGTCCATAATGTTCAAAGAAATATGGTCTTCGCCAAGACCCTCAATCTACACCCGCTGAAGACGATTGTATACAGTTGACAGTTTAGATATTTCTGAACGGGTTTGGTGTCATTCATAACATGCATATAAAAGTCTCTATATGATGAGAATATTTAAGTATTTGAAACAAAATGGCCGCCTTTATACACATCGGATCGAATATTTCAAGTCTTCTGATGGGTTAACCTTCTATGGGTGTACATTTCTAGGTTGTTGCTTTAGTTTCCAAGGTGGAAGAGTTAGGTGAAGCTGTCTCAGGCGTATATGTTAAATTTCCTTTTCTACTATACAGATAATTCACTGTAAGAAGATAGAATGCATAATTGTCAGCAAATAAGACAGTCTAAGACAGTGGTTCCCAACCACTGTGCCGCGGCACATTAGTTGCCGCGGCACATTAGTTGCCGCGGCACATTAGTTGCCGCGGAATGATTACTTGTGTGCCGCGAAGAGGTAATACCTAGAAGCCATGTAATTTCATTTTGTTTAATGAAGACATTCAATTTCTTAATCATGATGACACCGCTCAATTCAAAATCGCCGAATTTCTGGAATCTAAACGTTTCGCGCATACTAATTGGGAAGCGTTATTATGGTTTATATTAGTCATGGGACGATTAATCGGAATATCAGGAGTTTTTCAATGTATCGGGAATCGGCATCGGAGCTGAATACTTCAGACCCGAATTTCGATACCAAAACGATTCGTAAATACACAGGTTGTAAGACAAAAAGTTGTAACACAGCATTGTACTGTGTGAGGTTTTACGTAATGCTACTAACTCCCAAACATTTTTTTTTTTGCCTTTTCCTAACCATTTTTAATCTTTTCAATTTCAGGCTAATCTAATTTTATGCACAACTGTCCCACTGACATTTACCAATATTATTTTATAGTCGATATTGAATACAGGTTGATTTATGTGAATAAAAATTCTTCTTATATAATATTCTTTGTTTTTTATTATTTTATTGCAAAAAGGCTTTATGAGTGGAAGATATTTATTTTTTGTGATAGGTATGCTGCGAAAATTTAAAGAACTCAATAGTGTGTCGCCATGTAAAAAAGGTTGGGAACGTTAGACTCTAAGGTTTGAACTTCATAGTGTCTGATTTATCTTTATGTAGGCAGTTAAATCAAAGATAACGAAAAACTACAACTACAAGGTGTGACTATTATTTCTCGAATTGCCTTTTGAAAACAAAGTTAGATTGATCACTGCTAAAGTCAATCACCTTCAGAGTAATATCTTTGTTGACCAATGCGCTTTAGTTATTATCACAGCTGGAAAGATTCGTTTTATGGAAGTTACTAATGCAGCCAGGATTTGCTGAATGTCATTAATGTCAGCAAATAATTCGCATTCTTTTTAATTTTGAAAATTCACAAAAATAAAACTTTATGATTATATCCCTCAATTTTGTTTTTGTTGGATAAAATTCACAAAAATTAAATTTTATTATGATCTCCTTAAATTTTGTTTATGGCGGATAAAATGAATGTTCCATATTTCTTACCCAGGTCCTCGGGAAATCATAATTATTTTCCCCATTATTTACATTGTTCGGGCTGTTGTCCTCATGTTTATTGCCATATTTACGAACTTTCGGCCGTGTTACGCCCCGGCCTTCTTCGGGTGAATGGAATGTTGAATTGAGCGCTTCATTTCATCTACCACTTGCTATGCTTCTACCGGATGTCTCAGTTATCTTCTTTTATCTACCCTTAACTCAACTGTCCAAGTTTTTGTTCATCACTGCAGTAGCCAAGTATTGAACTCACAACACTTTGGGTCAAGTCACTGGATCCAACCAACGCTTCTATCCAATGGGATATTCATGTCTTCTTGAGGACACCAGTGTATGAATTTTTGTGATTTATGAAATCATTTTTTACCATACAGCATTTTTTTATTGGTGCTTTTCTCTAGCACTCCGTATAACTGGTTCCCATATTGTATTCATTTCTATGCTTGGTCGGTTCAGTAGATTTTTGTGGCCTAGCATATGTCCTGATTCCTTAAGTTTAAGTTTTTTTTCACTGATGTTCTCTATTATGTCAAGCTCATCCTACAGGAGGTGGTGATTGTAATACAAGTTTAATGTAGTTTGAATGTAGCAATCCGACGTAGGCAGAAATTTGTCCAATGTAACAGCACCGATGTCTCGTAGCAGCTATTCAGGAATTCTTAAGGTCTTCAATAACAGAGGTTGGCAGTGGATATTCGGAGAGAGGAGGAAAACGTAGTTCTGCGGGTCCCCTCACCTTACAGGTTAGCAGTGGATATTCCGACAAGAAATGAAAACAAAATGGCCGCCTTTATACACATCGAATCGAATATTTCAAGTGATCTGATTGGTTAACCTTCTATAGGTGTACTATAAAATGAGTCAGCTCATTTTGGTTTGCTCACTAGTACACTATATACGCAAAATAACCCAACAGTGATCTCACTTTTCCCTCCATATGTGGTCAGCTACACTTGATTTTTATATTTCCCCTCGTGTTACGGCTTTACCATGTTCTTACAGTCTTAACGTAAGGGGTCAGCCTATTTCTCCTTTAGATTTCTTACCACAGTTGTACGGGATGGTGTGTACACACAACCCTTAGTCATGATCTCACTATGGAGGGTATAAGTCGGAAGAAGTATCTGCAAAGTGTCGAACCACTTTTAAAGGTCGTCTCGATGTTATATGAACCACAGATCATTTGTAATTTCTCCGATAATCCCTTACGTTTACGTCTCAAATATGGCAATAAAGATGAGGACAACGATCCGAACAATGTAAATATTTACAATACCTCATCTCAGAAATATAGACAGATATTGTTTTCCAAATTTTCATTCCTAAACCACTGGGATCTGCGTATCACAACAATCTATATCTGGTACCAAGGGCTCTAATCGTGAGGTTTTGTGG
>OZ038487.1:97505469-97555469 GCA_964036315.1 Acanthosepion esculentum
GATAAATAGATATGTGCAAAGAGAGAATTTAGCTAGCTAGCTTGCTAGCAAGATAGATAGATAGATATGTGCAAAGAAAGAATTTAGCAAGCTAGCTAGCTAGCTAGATAGATAGATAGATAAATAGATATGTGCAAAGAGAGAATTTAGATAGATAGATAGATAGATATATAGAATAGATAGATAAATAGATATGTGCAAAGGGAGAATTTAGCTAGCTAGCGAGATAGATAGATAAATAGATATGTGCAAAGAGAGAATTTAGCTAGATAGATATGAAAGTAGATAGATAGATAGATAGATAGATAGATAGATAGATAGATAGATAGATAGATAGATAGATAGATAGATAGATGTTACACACATTACAAAGTAGATACATAAATAGAAAGAAAAAACAAAAATATTACACGCATTGCAAATGAGATAGATAGATAGATAGATAGATAGATAGATAGATAGATAGATGTGATTACAGATACATACGCATGTCAACTATGTCTTGGAGAAAATCAAATACATATTAAGAAGATTGTGATTCCTTATTTGTGTGAACAATCTGTCTTTAAAATTTGAACATTCCAATTTAAATATAGATGATTTATGTTGCCTCAGATAATTGGGAACAAATTATAATATAATGTGACACTTAATATTCAACAGAAAATTCAATATATTTCCGAAAATCATTAAACGCCTACTCAACATTAGAACAAGAGAAAAAAATTCTTGGAAACCGCGCTCGGTTTAGATGTCGACTCTGATGCGTCCTGGGAATTGACTGCATAACGGGGTCAGTTTGTTTTAATTTCTGTTGGCCGACACGATCAGGACGGCAGCTTTCAATGAGTTCTTTTCATTGTGGCGCCGCTGTTAAGTCTCCTTTCGTAGACGCTCTAGCATTAGTGGTTCATGCTTTTCAAAGTAGTAATAGGTAGGAGTAGACATCCATTTATCTCAGGAGATAATGGTAGCATCCTTTTCCGTCAAATATTGTCCTTTTACCAGCAGTGTTTGGAGGGAGTTAAAACAAAGCAATCTTTGCATGACACGCCCTTCCGACAGATGAAGTGGAATGGATTTCTGACTTTACCCTCTCCGCTTCCTTCGTTCTCTTCTCATCTCCAACAGTTGCTTTCTCCTTTTTCCGGCCTTTCTAACTCTTTCATGAACAGCAAGTTGCCAGCCGCTGCGATCGTCGGCTAGCTTTTCCCAACTACCAGAGTCTAGTGCGTTCCAGGTCCCTCTTGAAAACGTCATTGAAACGTAACGTGCTGATCCCAGTTAACCCTACCTGATGCCATTTGGTATACGTATAGAATTCATACGATGTACGTGACCGAGGCTTCGAAGTAGGAAATATAATATTATTAAAAGTGAATAAAATCAATTGGCAACGATAATTTTATTTAAACATTGATTATTGGTTAATTTATTTTTTTCATTATATTATATTTTCAAATTTAACATTCCCAAGGGTGTAGTTGTGCGGGTGGTGTTATGGATAGCGGTTTAGGGATGGTAATTTTCTAAGCGTGGCTTAGATATGGCACAAGGCCGAAAATTTAGGGCATCCAGTGAGACTTGAAAACACTATTCAATCGTAATTGATCTTGCGAGAAAAGCTTGCTAAATATTACACCACTTCGAATTTGCCAATCGCACCTAAGATGGGGCGCAAATCCGAAAGTATGGAGCACCCAGTGAGGATCTAATCCAATAATCAGTCGTAATCAGTCTAGCGAGTCAAGCTTGGTAACCATTACACCAGGTCGAAGTGCACATAGCGACACGGAATCAGAAATCGTAGCGAGAAGTTTAAAATCAATTTGTGTTTGTTATATTCACATACGAGTAAATATTCTTGGGGAATGTATGAATCCATATTCCCTCCCCTAACTATGAGGTCTTCTCTCTAGAGAAATATTTGTTATTTTCCAAAAATTCCTTAATGTAATATTTATTCGTATAATGAACAAACAAAAAATTGAATTATTGTTACAGAATAGGAAGACCATGGTCAAAGTTGTCAGTGATTGGCATGAGTGCTTTGTTGGCAGGGTTTTCTGAAAGTAATGGATTGCCTTTGTCTGTTTTATGATTACAACTACAAAAGGGCGCGAACTCAACAGAGGGCCTCAAGGATTATAAAGCGTCGATATGCCTCTCACACCCAGGTTCGTGACCGGCTAATACCACTCGCGGAGGAACGCTGAGCCTACGTGCGACATGTGTTTCTGTAGCGTTATTCTTCCTACTGCCTTATCCAAGCTGCAAATATTAATAAAACACATACCAAAACTAAATGGCCGTCTTCGTTGATAACATTTTATGTAGTAGCGTGGGGATACCGAGACGACACAGAACGCAACATTATTCTTACATTTTAAAGTATGTTGCACCTTTTATATAACCCACAAATAAATCAATCAATAAATATTTCCAAGAGAAAATAGCTTTAATGAGGTAGCCAGTGAGATCGAAAGCATGAAAGAAAAGTTGGGCTGCGTGACTATCTGCTGTTTTTTCTTTCCTTCAGTAGCGTTATTTTCACTTTCCGTATCTCAGTTTGTTACACCGCCACCGTAGGAGGGTGCAAAAAGATGTTTGAAAACGTCTAAGAGCCTAGCTATCGTATGCATGTTATCGGAGAAACTGGAGATATTGACGCTGACACTAATAATAATTGTAGTCATAAACGTTTTACTAATTACTCCATAACTGGGGAGAGAAGAAGTGGAGTCATACGTTTCTCACGGGTCTTTTCCCAACGAACCCATCTAAAACTGAAATTAACAATTGCGAGCCATTATCAATTGTATTACATTCAGATCCAAGCGTTCAGCACGTGCTATTCCAAAGCGTTCACCCATCTAGGTACTGACCTGGCTCGAAGATGCTTAACTTCGATGATCGTTTGCAACATTTTCAACGCTATATATTCGTAAGCCTTAACACTATAATAAAACCCAGTATTATATATAGGTTTCTAATATATTCCGGGATTATTCAAATTTTACTAATTACTCCATAACTAGGGAGAGAAACGGTAGAGTCATACTTTTCTCACGGTTTTTTTCCTCGTAAGTGAATATAACGAACCCAACTGAAAGTGGAATTAGAAATTGCGAGCCATTATCAATTATATCACCTGCACATCCAAGATTTCAGCATGCGCTATTTCATGGTGGTCACACATCTAGGTACTGACCTTGCTCAAAACTTCCGTTGATCGTACGCGATACTTTCAACGCTATATGTTTGTAAACCTTAATACTATAATAAAACCCAGTATATTATTTACATTATTCGGACTATTGTCCTCATCTTTGTCGCCATATTTATTACAACGTTTCGGCTGTTGTACGCTCCGGCCTTCTTAAGGTGGTTGGAATGTCGAATCGAACCCTTTATTTCGCTCACTGGGGTAGACTGTTATAGTTCCACGTGCCATGTTTAATGGATGTCAGTTATCAATTATATCCTGTTAATTTTTCCCTCTGAAAGTTCTCCACTGCCTTAACCGGGAATTGAACTCACACTCTTTGAGTCCTGTCACTGGATCTAACCAACGCCTTTATTCACTGTGCCATGTGTTAAAGGCGTGTGAGTTCAATACCCGGTTAAGGTAGTGAAGAACTTTCAGAGGGAAAAATTAACAGGAGATAACTGATAACTGACATCCATTAAACATGGCACATGGAACTAGAACAGTCTACCCCAGTGAGCGAAATAAAGGGTTCAGTTCGACATTCCAACCACCTGAAGAAGGCCGGAGTGTACAACGGCCGAAACGTTGTAATAAATATGGCGACAAAGATGGGGACAATAGTCAAAATAATGTAAATAATGTACATTATACCTCGTCTCAGAAATATAGACAAAACCCAGTATTATTTATAGGTTTCTAAAATATTCTAGGATTATCTAT
The DNA here is from genome assembly GCA_964036315.1 of Acanthosepion esculentum. Lineage (NCBI taxonomy): Eukaryota > Metazoa > Mollusca > Cephalopoda > Sepiida > Sepiidae > Acanthosepion > Acanthosepion esculentum. The sequence continues at coordinate 97,509,401 of OZ038487.1, forward strand.
AGGTTTTGAAATAGTTTATAATTATTTATTGACGCTGACTGCCGTTGGAGGAAGTGGTAGCACAGGATATGGCCTTTGTTTCCTAATACCACCAGCACCAACGGTAGTTAGGTGTGTGGTCCGCAATGAAGTTGCGTGTTATTTCTGCTGTTGATCTGTCCACTTTCGGGAATCTCGCAATCTCCGACTCATAGTTGTAATTGGGTGATACCACGGTCACGGCGAGCCGTTTCATTTCCTTCGGTAGACAGGAAGCTGCTGATGCTCTCGATATATTAAAAAGAAGAAGAGAACGTTAAAAGTTGTATTATGGCGTCTTCCCTTTATGGCCAGGTAAACATGAGTTCTTAAATACCTGTTTCCCCCCAATATATATATATATATATATATATATATATGACATTATTCCACAATCTGAAAATGAACGTGGGACCATATTCGAGATAACCCCTGTGGGAAAGTTATCAATTCAAACACCTTTCTATCTCTAATAGTGGTTGAATAGGAAGGTAGGCAGGGATCTCTAGCCTTGGATAGGAGAGGGTCTAGGTAAAGGACAACTGCCATTTCGAAACCGTAGATAAGTCAAATGGAAAATATTCTATTACCCTTATCACGAATTCATGCTAACTCCTAGATAAGGGTCATGCTGAGTATGATTATAAACTACATCCGGTAGGACGGCTTCTGATCTGGACATTTTGAGGAGCATGGAACCACATCTTAATTGCTGTTTTTTCCAGGTCCACCCTGAACCATGATTGTAACACCTATTAGGGTTCCAACTATGGGCAAATAATTACGCCTCATCCCAAACTGGCGTCAAAATACTATGAAAGTATGAAAATAATTTTTTATATTAAAATCCCACCAATACATTTTGGTGAAAAAATAATTCCCAGAAATACTTTTAAAAATAATATTTCCAGCAATACATTTTGGGAAAAAATATTACCAACGTTACATTTTTGGAAAAAGAAATCTTACCAGCAATACTTTTTTGAAAAAAAAAAACTTATTGCTAGCAATACATTTGACTCTGGACAAATACCCACTTTACAAAGATACCTCAATGAAATCTGATCTACAAATTGATTTCATACAAAGAATACATATTTTATTCATCTGAACTTATCGTAAAATTCTTTTCGGCATTAAATAACTCATTGAGGTTGATATGCCGCAAAACAAAATAATCCAAAAAATAAACCAAACCAAATAACGGAATATGTAAATAGCCAAGAAAAATCCTTTATATTAAGCACAATATAAAAAATAATAAGTTATGATTAACGTCTATTTTAGAATTTCAATCTTCAATATGAAGCTGAAAATTTATCGACTCGACTAAGGAGATTTAAAATATGTGATATATGAATAGTTGATCACACTTTACAGCAAACGTTCATATATAGGTTCTGTCAATGCGCATGCGTGTGTAATGTATGTCATCTTCTTTTCCGTATTTATTCATTGGATACAGGTTTTCCGTCACAAGGGAACTGTAATTTCACAAATGAAGGAAAGGCAAGGAAAATATTATTCCCGATACCCAGCTCTTTTATAATCAATTCTTTCGTATCAGTTACCACCAGGAGACACAGGAGGTATTGTTTTCCACTTTTCATTCGTGACTTCGCTACCATTTTGTATTCTTATTTTCTCTTTCGCATCGATATTTCCGTTCTCCTTCTCATTCCCTTTCTCCTTCTATTAGCCTGTGTTTTTTTCTCTTTTCAACTTTCACCCTTCTAGGGAGTGCTTTCTCTTTACTTCTCTCACTCTCTTTCTCACTCTCTCTCTCTTTCTCTCTCTAAGTATAGCCCCTGTTCGTCTTTTCGTATCTTTGTCTGTTTCTTTTCTACTCTCCATCGTGTTTTTTTTTATATTTTATAATTCAGAATTTTCGGCTTACAGATTAAGCCCATTAAGCTACACTAAGAAATAAGTTATCAATTATAAATACTAAAATAAAAATTTTACTTTATTTATAAGTTCATATACTTGTATTATCTCGAGGTTTATAATAGTTTTATTAACATTTTATATTTTAATATTAAAAATATTTCATTTTTTATAATATAAAACTCTTATTTAATATTGTAAAGTATTCTTTCGTACCTCAAATTTATGAATTTAAACGCAGTACTAGAATGGCAGTTAGGTCTCCATATTTTACAGTTGAAATAAGATATAGCCATAAGTTATATGCTAACAGTTTCTCATCATGTAATGGATTCTTTCTTTCGAGTCAAATTTGATCTTCAAAAATTTAAATCTAACAGAAAAAATCCACTGTAATTTACAGTTAAATAGTTTAAATAAAGCACTTACATTATTATATATATTATATTATTTTGTACGGCTTATCAACATTTTGCAGTTTATTTAAAGACGGAAAACAATTTTCGAATATAGAATTATTTTGGCGATAATAATGCTTACAGTGATACAAGTTTTATTAAGTGAGAAAACAGGTAGATTCATAGCTTTCCAAGTTGTCTTTGCTCGTTAGTGCAAATTGGAACTCGGCTCTCCGATTACCAATTGGAGCCATTATCAATTATATAACCTGCACATCCAAGCTTTCAGTATGCTGGTCTTCCAAAGCTCTCACCGATCTAGGTACTGACCAGGTCCGACGCTGTTTAACTTAGGTGATAGTATGCGTATCAGTTTTTCAACACTATATCACCTTTAATACTGCAATAAAGAAACCAGCTTTATTTATAGATTTCTAAAATTATCTGGTATTATCTATAAATTTGTAATAGATTTATAAACATTTATTTTAATTTAATTTTATATATATTTCATTTTTAATATTATAAAGCTAATATTTAATATTTTATAAAGCATTCTTCGGTACCTCGACTTTACAAATTTAATTTTTAAATATCTCCTCTTTTTTCGGGTGAAATGGTTAAATGTAACCGTAAGTTCTATGCTAACGTTTTCTTCATTTGCCATTCTCGCTTGTGGGACACTCTTCTGGCTACTTATTTTCCAGTCGGCCTTCGATATTCAAAAATTTAAATGTAATGTCAATTGTCATCTTCTGTCTTCTTGTTCTTTTATTGTCTTCTTTAATAACTTTCCTGGCCTGCCCGTAATAAAGGATTATCTCAGACTCTTCGACTGTCAGTAATCCCTTGCGTTTTAGCAGCTTATAACCTTCGTTGGGACGAAGTAATTAAAAGAAAATATCAGTATTAATTATTGGTCTATAAAAATACCATCTTAATTATAAGTTTATTAAAAAAACATTATTAATAAAGAAATTAATATAAAAGTTAATTATAGGTTCCAGAAGAACTTGTTATTAATTATGGAATTATAAAACATCGTTGTTAATTATAGGTTAATAAAAAATCCTGTATTAAATATTTGAAATTAACATAAAAATCCAGTATTAATTATGGTTTCCTAAAATAAAATATGGCAATAATTACAGTGATTTTCCAAGCGTAGCTTAGATGTGGCACAAGGCTGAAAGTATGGAGCAGCGAGTGAGGATCGAACTCACTAATCAGTCGTAATTGAAGTAGTGAGACAAGTTTGTTAAACATTATACCACGTTGAAGCGTTCAAAACGAATTATAGTGATTTTCCAAGTGCAGCATAGACATGGCACAAGGCTGAAAGTAGAAGGCACCCAGTGAACACCCAACTTTCTAATCAGTCGTAATTGAATTAGCGAGACAAGTTTGCTAAACATTATACCAAGTTGAAGCGTCCACAACCAAATAAAGTGATTTTCCAAGCGCAGCCTTGATGTGGAACAAGGCTGAAAGTAGGGGGCACCCTGTAAGGATCGAACTCACTAATCAGTCGTAAGTGAAGTAGCGAAACAAGTTTGCTAAACATTATACCACGTTAAAGCGTCCACAACCAATTATATTGATTTTCCAAGCGTAGCCTAGATGTGCCACAAGCACTGACCCAAGCATACTAACAATATTCCTCACACCAAAACAACATATTCTTACTAACCTTTCTTACTACATCCACCATAATACCTTATGGTCTCAATGAAAGAACCTAAATAGTCCCCATATGTACAAATCATCGTATGTGGGGTGGGATAAAACAACTAATTAAAAAGATCCCCGATGAGTATATACAATATGAATTAATCTATTTACAAGAAACTAAACAAAATCATTGTTAGTAATAAAACCCCCACTAACCATTACACCACCCCGAGGTGGCCAACCTGGCATTAATTATATGTTACTACCTACCTACGGTATTATTTGCACGTTTCTATCTATAACCCATAAGTCTCCACTGTTTCCCTTTTTGGAGAGTATATACTAATAGGTTAATCAAAAAGTACTTCATTCAATTTTCCCAATTTGCTGTAGTTTTTTCTGAGTGAAGGTGACACTTTAAAATTCTTGATGATCTCTAACTTCACAGTGTGGGAAAACCGGCTGGCTACAGAGATTGCATCAAAAACTAAACTAGTTAAATTCCATCATTGCCGATCGGACCCCAATCTGCCACAAGGCCCGAGGAATGGATGTCCCTTCGGGGAGGCTCCGTGCCTTGAGATAATATTGGGCCTGACTAACTCAAGTGAAACTCATACGTAAGATGCAAGACAAAAGATTCAGAAAAAAAATGCTCAGTTCCCTGTACAGTTCCGTTCGATCTTTTCGGTTTCACCGCTTACCACCGCTACGCAACAGACGACCTGCAGAGAGAGCCAGGTCAGGCCTAAAATGGAGTACTGTTGTCATATATATACGGGAGCTACTCAGTTCCCATGGTACAGTCCCGAAAGAGTCCAAAAGCGACCCCGAACTCTTCCAGGTGACAAATTATTTTCCACTGTCCAACATCTCTCTCACAGACGGGATGTGGCATGCCGCATACATTGTTGCAAATCATCCACATCCCCTCCGTATTCCACTTAAACACCGTCTTCCTGACTCCCAAGAGGATGTTTCCCCGATCAGTACAATCTTAACCAGTTTAAGTCTAGGGTTAACCTTTAGCTTACTATACTATCCGCATAAAATGACTCTTAATGTAACCCTGTATCTCGAGTGGCCCCCGGGAAATGTACAGGATAAGCCCGGCTTAGACGTGGCACAAGGCCGAAAATATGGGACGCCAGGTGTGGATTGAACTCACTACTCAGTCGTAATTAATCAAGAAAATTAAAGTTTCTACACCACGTCCAGATGCCCTGAGCCTTACTATATATATATATATATATATATATATATATATATATATATATATTGTGGATCGAACGTATAAAACAAAACGATTGACCTGTTATGGTAGGCGTATACTCCTAGAAAATTAATTCAGTAAATAAACAAAAAGGTAAGTCTAAGATGTGTCTTCTCACCAGACTTATTCAACTTATACAGTGTGGCGATTCTGAGAAAGGATTCATTACTGTCGGCCACAATGTTAACAACAAAATATATGCAGATGACATATTGCTGATGGAAGACACAGAAAGGAAAATACAGAAACTGTTATGGAACGTAGTAAAGGAAAGTGAGAAGAAAAGACTGAACATCAATCGTATGAAGATAAAATGTTTAGTTGTCAGCAAAAAAAAAAAAAAAAAAGAGCCTAATATGAAAATTACAAATTGGAAATGCAAAAAACAATGAAGTACAAAATTAATTTTTAACAAAAATATTTTTTACACAGAACGGAATATTCGACACTGAAATACGAAGGTGCATTGCCATAACGAAAGATGTTTTCCAAAAGTTAAGCAAAGTATTAAGAAACAAGAAATTTTCGTAAAAAAAATAGCAAAACAGTTCGTAATTATTATTTAATACTTATGCTTTAAATGGCATTAAATTCTAGACAATCCTCTCATAGATGAAGAAGACATTTAAATGAACAGAAATATCGCTCTGCAGAAGGATACTGAGAATAACATGAGCCGGATATGTGAGCAAATGTTAGAGAATATAGAAACGAAAATTATATATAACATCGGGGGGGGGCATCTAGTGGATATCATGAGGAAAGAAGACTTAGAGATTTTGACACTGAGATGATACATTGACAGCAAGAGGAACAGATGAAAACAGGGTATTACCTACCTGGCGTGTAAATGTATGTTAGAACATGGTTTAAGAGATATAGTAAAAAGAGAAAATTTTCTAATAGCTACAAAGTACAGGACATTGTGGAGAACGATGTAAAGATGGTTAGCGCTATTTTCATTCTGTCTCATACATTCTGTCTCAGATGATGTGATGTACAAACAATCTAGTGTAAATAACGTCACGTCAGTTACGAAATACACGTGTCTAATTCTCACTGTTTTTCTTCCATTCTCCCTTTATTTTCTAATCCTGTTTCTACACTTCCTCTCATATAACATTACACCGAAGACTGTCTTACAGTTTACTTCTCTTTGAGATGACCGTGGATTCGCCAATCGATATTAGTTTATTTTTTTCTTTTCCTCATCACACCGTTTCTCAGTGCAAACCGCATCGAATCAATGCAGCTTCAATATTTTTAATTGATTTCATACAAGAAGCCATAAAAGAATTTAGCCTAAATTGTGACTTTTCTGAAAACCAACTATTCTTTTTTAGAAAGTCACACCAGATCAACGTATTATCAATATTGTTAATTGATTTCCTAGCGAATTACTTCAAAATTCAGTCTTAATTATGTCTCATAATTAAACCGACATTTCTTTAACATGGCAACTCAATTCGACTTACTATCAATGTGTTTAATTGATTTTCTAACAAGATTTAAAGAAAATTTAACCGAGTTTTGAACTAGAGAATGACATCATGAAGAATTGTTCTTTCTATTTTATTCTACGAAATCGCACGATAAAAATGGTGACGCCATTACTCCTCTCTTACCAAAATCCAGGAGGACATTTTCATCGCCATCTTTTATGACAGCTCAAAGATTCTCGACCGGATTAATGACAGACGATTTGGTAAAACGATATTTTCGGAACAAGTCAATATTTTCCAAAAGATACTCTGCACTGAGTTGGGTACATATAATTCATTTTTATATATATATTTTTTATTAACCCTAGAACACTAAACATAAATATATAGTACCCAGCGCAAATTTTCCTATTTTTAATTACAATTTCCAGTACCTGATTTTATTACCTAAATAATGTTTTTCAGTTCCTATTAATGTTACCTCAAAGTACAAAGTTTGAAGTGCCTGCATGTAAAATATTTTAAATAAAGATTTATATTTAATACTCCCTCTGTTCCGAAATAGTTGTTCCATAGCCGGAAATCTCATGTGGAATAAACTAATTCTTAGTCGAATTGTTTGACGTTTACATTAACAGGTTAGCATTCATGTTCCTCAAGTATTTATATTAGCTTATTCAGGTAGAATAATTTGAAGCGCAAATTATATCACTTTTTCACTACATTAAAATTGAATTTTCTTCAGACCACCCGCTGTCAAGAGATTATGATGGGATAAGAGAAGCCAATTGGCAGAAATGCTAAACGAAATTGCAAGAAGCACGAATTGACAAATAATGAACGTAGTGCTGTGTTGCAAGCACTGCTGGAAAGATCCACAGATCGTGTGCTGAAGCGTGGTGCAATAAAACATGTTGCAGATGAATTAAACGTAGCTGCAGAACGTCTGGGTTTGCAAATTGAATTAGTTTGCCAGTCTCCAAATAGTCCTGATCTCAATGTCCTTGATCTGGGTTATTTTAATGCAATTCAATCAATTCAGCACCAGAAAGCTAAAATAATGTTGACCAGCTCGTTGAAGCAGTCGAAGAAAGCTTCAATAAACTTCAGAAGTCGAAGCTTAACAATACTTTTCTTAGTTTGCAGTTAGCAATGGAACAAGTTATTTTAGTTGACGGCGGTAACAACTATAAACTCCGGCACATGTCTAAAGAGAAGCTCGAAAGAGAAGGAAAACTTGAAGTATCCATTTCTATTTCTGACGAGTTGCAACAAAAACTGCTTTTGTTAAAGTAAACCTTCCCCAGTTATTTTTGTTATTAATTTAACTGTTTATGTATATTAGTTTCGATATATTTCACACTTATTTATATGACAATTCACTAATTGTTGAGTCTTGACTCATTGTTGAATCTCGACTAATGCATGGAATAATAATGCAACACAAATGGACTTAGAACAAGAATGTATTATAACAAGAAAGTGTACAAAATATTTACATATAGTATTTCTGTATATTTCTGGGAAGACCGTTCCTGGAGAATGTGTTGACTAAGTCGCAGTCGCAGTCGCAGTCGCAGTCGCAGTCGGTCAGAGTCTCTAGTTGGATCTCGTGATTCCCCCCCTTCGTCTTCCGGTACCAACCATTATTTATATAGTCGGTAGTCACCTATGCAGATTAGGTGGATCCTACCACAACACTAATATTACTCATTTATTGTTGAGTATGGGAATAAATGATATTTTGTTGTCCTTTTTTGGTGTTTTGTTTTATCTACTGGAACAATTGTTTTGGTACAACTATTTCGGAACGGGGGGGGTATGTTACTTGATATACCCATGGTTAGTAGTGGCGTAACTTTAATTGATGGTTAGTGTTCTAGGGTTAATAAATAGCCACTAACAACTACAAGAACCTTCGCACGGTACGCAGCCAAAATATTAAAAAAAAAACAAACATGAGAGAGACGTCTACATTAACAGTGATCTGCAAGTCTAGGATGTAAAACAGGAGGAAAGATACAAGGCAGAGTTTTGAACAAACATATCTTAATCTAGCACATCTTGAGAGAGGATTGTAAGTGCGAAACGGAGATCCGTCGACGTATTGTGATTGTTGTTGTCCTCATCTTCGTTGCCATATTCACGACGTTTCGAACTGAACCCTTTATTTCGTCCACCTGGGTAGATTTTTCTAGTTCCAGGTGCCATGCCTCTTCCGGATGTCTCAGTATCAGTTCTCCCCTTCTTCTTCTTCTTCTTCTTCTTATCATTTTACTACCGGATTCAGGGATTGAACTTACGGCCACGAAATGACAGCACTGCTTGATTAACCAACGTCTAATTCTATTCCGCTATCACCAAGAAGGAAAGTTGTTTTGGGATATTTTATATCCTATGTCAGATTCTTTTAATGTTTTGGTTAACATGATGGATTCATAATGCATTCTGGTAATTTTAATTTGATATTTTTTTATATGAGGAATTGTCAATGGCTTTTTGAGATATTTGAATTATCCGAAAGATTTTTCTTGCCTTTAATTATTATATAATCTGTAATAACACTAATAATAATTATAGCGTCTGTTATAATAATTAAAGTGTATATAATAATGAGAATTATGGTGTTTGTTTTCATATCTATAACAATGTAAATGTATATAACAGCAACAACAAGAGCGCCTATAATGTCATAAGAGTATGCGAAATCCGTCGATTACGAGAGACCATGGATCTGTGCCCAAAGAGATATGTCTCAGCTACTGATAGTAGTGAAATATCTATTGTCCTCTCCAGGGCGCAGGTCTGGGAAGGGTTTTATGACAGATCGGCAGTTGCCAATGCAGGACTACTTAACTCCCCATGCCACCGATGTTGTTCAAAGTTGCATTTCCCATGATTGTGTATGGCCACAGCGGAGTCTTAGATGGACTACCTTCACGGCAGGATGATTTCCATTTACCCTAACACAAAATTATACTGTTTATAATATATTTAGCAATTAGAGTCTCACTAATAATAATTACTATAGTAAAACTACTATTCACCGATGAAGAAGAAAATCAATAGAAATTCGCTTCTACAGAAGGACGCTACAGAATAACATTGAGAATTACTAAGCGCGTAAATAACGAACAAAGAAAACAGACGATTATACTCAGAACCAGAAAGAAGACAGTTGAAATTTCTTAGACATATAATGCGAAAGGAAAAAAGTACACGGGGCATTCTAAGAGAACCGATCGAGGGGAAAGTAGCGGATCACCCTCTTGACGATTTTGTTTGAATGTATGGAAGAATGGGAGGGTGGGGATTTGTCAAAGCGACGATGGTTGCTAAAGGAATACAATGTTGTGGAGAGTCATGATCACCCTCGTCCGGAAAGAAGAAGAATATTAATGGAGATTATAGTGGCTATAATAATATCTTCAGTTATATGGAGCTAATTAACCCGAGATGGTAGTATATCTAGAGGAAGGAAAAGCCATCAGTTTGAATATAGGGTTCCCTTTGGTGTTATACAAACACGGAATAGCCTATGGGAGTAAATTCGGACAGAAAATACAGAGTGGAGAGCCGAAAATTTGTTAGCTGTCATCAACGTTCCTGCAGCCAAACCGCTCACAAATATATTTCTATATTTCTTTGGAACTTTTTGGTACGGCTTGACAGAGGAGGCATGAGGTCTAGACAACGCACGGTTTGCATCTGTCTATATTTCTGAGATGAGGTATTATTTACACTATTTACATTATTCGGACTATTGTCCTCATAAATAAATATGGCGACAAAGATGAGGACAATAGTCGAAATAATGTAAATAGTGAACGCACCTTTTGAATCAAAAACAGCTTGAAAAGAGATGGGCTCCGTCATATGACCCTACCTTACGCATGTCACTGCTAATATGGCTGCACTATAAGGGCCACCCCTACGGCCTTAACAGAATTTTAAGCATTTCACCCCAAGCAAGGCGGGAGTGCCACTACCGCGCAAGGTGTTTCAGAAATTAAACGTAAGAGTAAAGAGGAGTTGTTGAGAAAAGGATAAAGAGAAGAAAGGGGATCAAGAGCAAGGCATCAGACGATGTCGCTTGGCATTAAATTTAATTTTTTGAAGATTATAGTTATCAGGGAAGCAAGTAAGAGGAAGAGAGTTCCACTATCGGGAGGTGCGAGAAAGGAAACTGTTGTAATAGAAGAGGCGGTTACATTTAACTGTTTCCACAGGGGAAAGGGTGGGATCGAGATGCCAACCTAGTAGCACTCTTAAATTCAGTTTGCTGGGGCAGCAGTGAAAATAGCTCGTCAGAGCAATTGCCATAAAGTATTTGTAGAAAAGAAAGAGAGAAGCCACATCTTATCTGTGAGAAAGTGACTGAAATCGAGATACATATCAGGACCTATCACATTGCATATTCATCTTTGAATTTTGTCGAGAACCTCGAAATGAACAGCGGAGGTACCAGACCATGTATGGGAACAATATTGAATGCAAGGACGAAAGGTAGATTTGTAAATTTGAAGAATGTACTCAGACGAGAAAAACCTTCTTCGCCTAATAGAAGGCGTTGAGACACTCAAGTTAGATGGTTACTGTATGGTGTTATATGAGCTTAAGAAATGGCAATAAGGAAAGTTCATTGGGATTATACAGTAAAGTAATCTTGAAGAGGTCAAGATTGTAGAGATTGGGGAATCATTATGCCGGGTGTCTTTGCCACAAAGCAGTAATTCTTGAAAAGAAGCTGTCTAAGTGGAACATTTTTCTTACTAATGGAATTCGAAGAGAAGAAGGCTGATTCACACTTGTGTACATCGCATGGGGCATCCCAGTTACAAAAGTCAAAGCTGGGTCGACGAAAGAATAGAGCTCATGAATACACATAACATGAGAATAGTGACTGAGTAGCGAGAGGCTTGCAAAGTTTCATCCGTAGGAAAGGTGTTGTAGGTTGAAAAATCCATCAACGACAAGGCCGTGTAGGCATTTTTGAACTCTGTCAATATAGGCAAATGACGATTGGGTCTTTTCAGTCTATATAAGGTAGCTACTTTTTTTTCTGTCTGCTTTGGCATTTGGAAAGATAGAGCACTGAAAGGAGGGTCAGTTAATTACAGGAGTGGTACAATGGACAGATAATTTCTTTTCTTTTTTAGCATATGGAGAGCTTGAGTACGAATAGACGTCGAGTGGCCACATTGAGAGAACACCCATCTAACATGATAGGTGAAACTTCGGGGTCTGCTCAGTGGTGGTTGAGCGTTACTAGTTTCGTTTTGGATGTGATGGATTTTACAAGCTGTCCCTCCCCTCCATTTAGCAACCTGGGCTAGGTCAGCTGCCTGATTCTGGTCATCCAGATTTTAGTAGGTGTACCTGTAGACTGTTATATCAACCTCATTTATGTTACCCTTATGAACCCCCATAAATTAAAAAGGATGCATTTTTAGTAGCAACGCTGTATAAATGAGGAGGCAAGGTTTAGTAATAGATAGCGACTAGGTTTGAGGAATCGGAGAGCCGGGTTCGAATTCCACTCGAATCCATTACATTCACTAACGTTCTATAACCCTTGGGAAAGGTATGAATCCTCTTTTTCTTCCTCCAGCTATGGCTAAATACCAGGACTGGTAGGGCTCTCTAACCTTGTATGGCAACTGGTTTACCGCAGAAAGAAATGGCCCCCTAAAATCTTCCTCGTTAGTCATGCATCGAAAGATTCAACGCAAGGACGAAAGGTAGATTTGTAAATATGAAGAATGTAGTCAGACGAGAAAAACCTTCTGAACTTAATAGAAGGCGGAGAGACACTCAAGGTAGATGGTTACTGCATGGTGTTAGATGAGCTTAAGAAAGGTCAATAAGGGAATTTCAATAAGAGAAGGGAAAGGTATGGCTGGCAACTGGTTTACCGCAGAAAGAAATGGCCACCTAAAATCTTCCTCGTTAGTCATGTATCGAAAGATACATGATCGCGTATCACGCATGGCACATAAATGAACTGCTGTATAAATAAGTGCGACTTGCTTACATTTCTGTTTCTCTTTATTTATTCTGGAAAGCAATATTTACATATACCATGTCTCGAATATACTCATGTTCCGGGCCAGTTAAAGGTTATTCGTCTACAAGCAAGAACAATGATCATATTATCTAGCAAAAAGTTCTGAGGACCTAAAAAAACAAAACAAAAAGTCGATTAAAACGATATTTCTTTTTCTGTAGTCATACTTTGCAGCAGACATGGAAAATTGTATTTTATTCTCAGGTGAATATCAATCAGGAGTAAAAAGAAATATAATTCCCGGAGTTATAACCTTTATAGAGAGCGGAAATCTGTAAATTTGGCTACGATATAATCTATGCTGTGGAATTCTGAGATCTTTGAGAAAAAAAAAGCAAAAAAAAAAACAAATAATATATAATTTTGGAATTTATTTTATTGACTCGGGCTGAATTTACAAAATCTCTATGACCACAAGAGAGATTTACTAAAAAAATTGCTATAGGATGTCTGAATGTTTCAATAAATGAAATTAAGTTACCTTCGTAAATATATATATATATATATATATATATATATATATATATATATATATATATATATATATAATTCGAAAAGTTTGTGTGTCTATTCAAAGTCTTGAAAAATAATTAAAACACTGGCATTAAAGAGCTGCATTTCATTATTTATATACACTGGCGTGTGTCTTACATCCACCCCAAATTTGAGTTTCGTGCTTATTGGAGATGAGTACTTTGAAGATTCGACCTTCAAAGAACAAATTTTAAGCCAATATCTTTTTTCTTAGCTTCGAAATTTTTTAATGCTTAAAAATAATCAGCCATTTTTTTATTTCTTTTAAATTAAGACGGATTTTCATTAAGACGGTTCAAAGTCAGCAGTAAATAAATCAGTGTAATTGGTGACAATTTATTTATTTCTCTACTAGATCAGGTTATTTAAGACATGGCAATTATGTGTGAAAAATAACATCGCCCAAATATCCGCCAAGGCTTCGTCGGCACATCTCCACTCGATGGTCAAGATTTTTGATGACTTCTCTGCATAGATTCTATTTCACTAATACGCCTTAATATCTCATCCTTCAGCTGTTGAATTGTTGGTGGCTTGTTGGCATAAACCTTACTTTTAAGAAGATCCCCAAAGGAAGAAATCTAAAGGCGTCAAGTCGCTCGATCGTGGTGGCCAATTGACTTCGCTGAGACATGATGCGACCTTGGAACTTCTCATTGCATTTCGGTTTAAACGACCATTTCGTAATAGGCTTCGATAACTTTAACATTTTGTTTGATTGTTAATCTTTCTATGATTGAAACTGCCAACGACTTAAGTTGTTAAAGCTGAAATAAAATTTAAAAAAATCATTAGACGCTTAAAATTAATTCACCTTTAAAATCTGTCCAAGTCATTGGAACACCATTTATATTTAAATTGTTGAATTATTCAATAGAGCGTTTTTCTGTCTTAAATTGGAAACACCCTGAGCATTTCGATCACAGCTTGAGATTAAGGGGAAATAAACTAAGGATGTTTTTAAGACAAGAAAAAATTAGTTTTGTTAAAGGTAATGGGATTGAAAATGATATATTTATGATTAGAAATGCTTTCGTAGCGAGGAATAAAATAACAGAATAATGTTATATTTCATATAGATTATGTAAAAGCATTTTACAACGTACGGTATATCGATGTTTTAAATTCAAGGAAAACTATTTATGTTAGAATGACATTCGAATAATCCCAAACTGAAAATACAAGACGACCGTCTGGATACGGATAGAAAACCAGAAAACGTCGCCTAATACAAAGGGTTTATTCCAAATTCACAGAGAGACGATCCTATCAGAATTTATATGTTTAAGTCAGACACAGAAAGAAAAACAATGCTGCAAAGTATAGCGGGCAGAAACGATTAGCTGAAGACAGAATTTACAGTTGTCTACAGAAGAAAAATCCCAATATGCTAACTACGAACTGACGATGTTAAAATCAAACAAGTACAGAAGTTTAAATATCTGGAAAGATTTTTAACATGGATAAAAAAATGTGAGCCTAGAATCCGAAGCGACATTTGCGAAATATGCGCAAAATATTAAAAACAAGAAAGGAGTGATGAACTTCTATACATGCTGCAATAAGGTAAATTATCGCCATTTCATTTTTTTTAAGTTCGAGCCTGCGCGTTGTTTGTTTGTGATCTTGTCGACTGCACAATATAGTAGTGGCAGTTGGGCACCGTCTGGGAAAAAAAAGAGAAGCATAAAGCAATTCACTCCGCCTGAAATTTGAAAATGCTGTACTGTTTGGCATTCGCGCTGGAAGCTCCAATGCGAAGATTTTAGAGAGTTTGAGTGTCAATCTGAGCACAGTGCAGAGCATTCGTAACTAGTTGGTCGAGTCTAATGTCGATTACGAAGGTACAGCAGCTCGGAAAACTCACTCTGATTGTTATGATAAGAACAGAACTGCCAAATTTGTTGGTGAGAGATTCAGACTCAACACGGAGACCTACATCAAGTAACTTGTCGAGGTAGTGTTTTCTGGGTCAAGAGGATGGCTACTGGAAGACCTTATGTATGGAAAACCTTATGTCTGGCAACAGGATTCTACACCATGCCACACAAGCAGGAGAACACAGTTATGGGGTTCAGACAATTTCTACAACCGCATGACATCTAACTGCCTAACTCCCCAGACTGCAACCCCCTTGATGATCATGTGTGGGGTGTAGTTGGGCGAGAGACCAACAAATCTCCATATAACACCAAATATGAACTGAAGGCAAGGAATATAGCAGCATTCACCGTCGACCGTCCAGAAGAGTTGCAGGAGATTCCAAAATCGTCTGGAAGCCGTGAACGAAACCAATGGCGATTTTATTGAATAAATCTACCCTTTAGTATTTCCAGATACTTTTATGTAATTTTGGTATACAAGATGTCAGTGTCATTTTAATTTTTGCGTAATTTAGACGACAGTTTAACCGTCACACCGTGTATAATATCAGTCGTTATAGATGGCAGTTAATGCAGAAGAATTTGCTTACAGATGAAGAGAAGACGTGAGACAAAAGAGAAGTGGAATGATTCGCAGAATACCATGAATAAAGCATGTAAACAACGAGGAAGATTTTATTAAAGTGGATACTAATAGGACAAATGTACATAAAATCGGGCAAATACTGTTGGCATTACTCATACTCATAATTTTATAATATATATATATATATATATATATATATATATATATATATATATATATATATATATTGTTATGGCAACTTACATATAACGACACAATGAACTCTTCCTGACACTATAAATGCTGCGCCTCTCAAGAGAGACGAGGAACCAGTCGAGACGGAATTGAGTCAATAGTAGTTCACTCCAAAGCAGACTGACAGTCATACTAACCCCTTCAACATCATTATTATTATTATTATTATTATTATTATTATTATTATTATTATTATTATTATTATTATTATTCTGTTCAATATATCTTTGTTATTTCTACTCTTGTGTTCGTGTTGTTCTTCCTTGGTCCT
This sequence comes from Acanthosepion esculentum, assembly GCA_964036315.1. Taxonomy (NCBI): domain Eukaryota; kingdom Metazoa; phylum Mollusca; class Cephalopoda; order Sepiida; family Sepiidae; genus Acanthosepion; species Acanthosepion esculentum. The sequence continues at coordinate 97,525,665 of OZ038487.1, forward strand.
AACCTTGGACCATAACACACACACACACACACACACACACACACACACACACATATATATATATATATATATATATATATGTGTGTGTGTGTGTGTGTGTGTGTGTGTGTGTGTTTGTGTGTCTTAGTGGTATAAAAGTCTCATCTGAGAACAAAGCATGTTTGCCATTTGTTTTCCTTTCAATCATGAACTACGGGAACTACGGTTTTATTATACCAGGCATATAATAATGGGAAAAATGCAAATGGGAGAATAAAGATTAATTCCAAACTATCCAGGACAGAAAGCAACAATTCTAAGGTATATTTCCTGATTATGTAATTAGATGGAAGAGTGGAAATGTGATAGTAAAATATTTCATATTCCTAAGAAGTACGAAGTTGTGTTTAGTGTGATCGCCCACGTCCTGATGGAACGTCACAAATAGAATAAAAAGAAGTAATAAAGGGAAGTAAGTCATGTTGGCACTTTTACTAGTATATCTTGAATATTTAGCAAATCTTATTAATTATAATCTTATAACATTTTCTTTATGGAACAAACAAACAAAATGCGTATATCTGATGAACTGTTTCATTTAAAAGAACATTACTAATGCCATGCTGTGGCATGCGCAAAACACTCAAAAGAAGAAACGACTAGTGTCCGGTGTTCACTCCTTTCTGGTCTTTTGGACAGGAGTGGCATTTTATCCCTTCTTTCCTGTTTCGGATTTGGTTTCCGGTTCCTTCTAAATCTTTTCATTTTCTTTCACTCCTAGTAGCCCTGTGCGTCTTAGTGTCTTTATCCCCTTAATTGGGGCGAATTGATTTGAAAAACGTACGTATTGAAGGGAAGAAAAGGAGAGCGAATCAACCTTCTGAAGTATGGGTATCATGCTCCTTGTAATTCTATTGTAAGCCCTTTGCAAAATTGCACCAAGTCGTGAAAGTTATACACTGAATTCTAACACAGAATCTACAATTTTGTTGATGATTTTTTTTTAATTAACTTTTTGATTTATTCAAATACAGACAATTCCCTCCCTGAGCTTATAGATCAAAGTTTGATTGGTTGATAAATTCGTTTTTTTCACTGCTGATCATGTCTTTGCAGGTTATTTAAAGACAGAAAATATTTTTAAACTTTAAGACATTTATAAGCTAATTATGATTCAGAGATACAAGTCTTCCTAATTAACCCAAGGTGGATTGTGCGCGTAGGTGAATATACCGAACCGAACTCAAATTGGAACTCGTTTCCCCGACTAACAATTCCGAGCCATTATCCATTACACCACCTGCACATCTGTTACGGTCCAAGGTTAAGAACAAGGAAGAACAATACGAATACAACAGTGGAAATAACGTAGATATGTTACACGGAATAATAATACAAGATGTAAAAGTTGTTAGTCTGGTTTGGAGCGAACTACTATCGGCTCGACTCGACTCGACTCGTCTCTCTCTCTTGATAGGCGTAGTATACATAGTGTTAGGAAGAGTTCATTCTGTAGTTATAGGTACGGACCCATAACAACATCCAAGCTTGCAACAGCCGGTACTCCAAGTGGACACTCTTCTAAATACTTTTCAGGCTCGACGTTGCTTAACTTTGGTGATGTTACATGAGCCGATGTTTTAACGCCGTAAGCCTTCAACGTTTGAGAGTAAAAAGAAATAGGAAGTTATTTAAATAGTTATTTTTTCAGTTAAGAACAATCTAAAACAAGAAATGTTATATTTATAATCAGAATACTTCCGGTGAGAGCACTCCTGCCCTGGAAGGATGTACAATTATGTTCGATAGATTATACAAAAGCATTTAATTAATTATGACTTTAGGATCAGTTTGGAAAAAATAGGTAGCCATGTTGCATTTGAAGATAGAAAAAAAGCATATTCTTCTTTGGTCTTAAGTGATAGCTTTAATCAATATAATATTTACTGTCATTGTATTGAATTGAATGGCCTGCGCTAGAAGTAGTTTGCCTATCACCGCCAAATTGCTACTAAACTAAAGCATTAACCTACCAACTCAAATTCTATTCTTGTCGGCAGATCTGGGCACACATACCGATATCAGACATGGCCTCCAACTCGTTCATAAATGTCTCAACCATTTTCTAAGTCAATGATTAATAATGTTTAAAATCAAATGAATCCTGTTGGTATTAAAAAAGACAATCCTTTAAATGACCCTATGGGCTACCACTATAGAAACCCAAAGAACATTATTAAAAGCAACATTACTTGAAATTATTCGACAGCATCAACAAATACAAATAAACAGCATATATAACTAGAACGGTAAATTATGAAATGAAGATGCTGACTTTCCACACTACTTTAAAGAAAACCTTGGTAAGGAAATCTTCTTCAACAATTGAGAGAATGACGACGGTTGCAGAACTTCAGCAGTCTATTTTCCTGCAAATAAATGTTGTATGGAAATATTTTAAAAAAACTTAAAAAACAACTCAAACAAGCCCGATGATTACGGAATCAGGGAAAAAACTCTTGTAGAACTGGCTGTATGCTCAATGAATATTGAATATTTCCGTATGAGGAAACGGATAATATTAGCAGTGCAATCTGAGGTAACGAAAACAGAGACATAGACTTCAACGGATAGCAAAGGCATGAAGAAAAGCTACTCACTGAATGCCAATTGGCTACTTAGTCAATGAATGCTGATGAGCTGCATGATTAATGAATGCTGATTGGCTATTTGGTCAATGAAATCTGATTGGCTATTCGGTCAATGAAAGCTGATTGGCTACTCAGTCAATGAATGCTGATTGACTATTCGGTCAATGAATGCTGATTGACTATTCGGTCAATGAAAGCTGATTGTCTATTTGGTCAATGAAAGCTGATTGGCTACTCAATCAATGAATGCTGATTGACTGTTCGGTCAATAAAAGCTGATTGGATACTCAATTAATGAATGCCGATTGGCTACTCTGTCAATGAATGCCGATTGGTTACTCAGTCAATGAATGCCGATTGGCTACTCGGTCTACTTGATCAGTGAATGTCACTTGGCTATTCGTTCAATGGATGCTGATTGGCTACTCGGTCAATGAATGCCGATTGATTATTTGTTCAATGAATAGCGATTGGCTATTCGTTTAATGAATGTCGATTAGCTACTCGGTCAATAAATGCTGATTGGCTATTCCGTCGATAATGTTTATTGCCTACTTGAGTTGTCAATGTCAATTGGATATTGACTCAATAGATGCCGATTGGCTACTCCGTCAATGAATACCGATTGGTTATTCATTCAATGAATGCCGATTGGCTACTCGTTTAATATATGCCGATTGGATATTCAGTAAATGTCGATTGGCCATTTGGTCAATTAATGTTGATTGGATTCTCGGTCAATGAACGCCAAATGGCTATTTGATCAATGACTGCCTATTGGCTACTCGGTCAATTAATGTTGATTCTCTACTTGATCAGCAGATGTCAATTGGCTTTTCGCTCAATGGATGCCGCTTCGCTACTCGGCCAGTGAATGCCAAATCGCTACTCATAAGAAAATGTTTAATTTGACCATTAGCATTAATGGTGACATAATGTTATCTATATTCCTATCCCGAGAAAAATTCGCAGTCTCGATGTTAGTAACCTCTCGGTGTCAATTTTAACATTTTTAATCTTAAAAACTATTCTGCTTATCAATAATTTTGTAGTAACACAGTATACATTTTGATATGGATCAGATCTAAAGACATTTTGAAAAGGGAAAACTCGTTTACACTACTTACATTGTTCAGACTGATGCCCTCATCTTTGTTGCGATATTCACGACTTTGTACGCTCCAGCCTTCTTCAGGTGATGGAAATTTCGAACTGAATCCGTTATTTTGTCCATTGGGTAATATTGTTCTAGTTGCACGTGTCATGCCTCTTCTGGATGTCTTAGTTATCTCCCTTGTTTTATTTACCACTGCAGTAGCCAGGTATTGAACTCACACCTCTCTGCATGAAGTCACTGGATCCAAGCAACAATTTTATCCACTAGTGCAAGGATTAATTTTCTTTTAGTTTTAAGTGCATATATACATTGATTTATGCATCTATCTAGAATTATAGGAACGTTTTATTTTCCAAACAAGATCATGATAATGTACCTGTGTTCATATTGATATAGTTCTTAATGACTAAATGTATAGCTGAAAACCCTTGGAAAAAATTATATGATTTGAACACTCGAGGAATTAAAAAAAAAACTTAACCACCACTTCTTTTCATTCGTTTTCAAAGGAATTTGTGTGTATATATATATATATATATATATATATATATATATATATATATATATATATATATATATATATATCGTTTAGGTCTTCATCGATCTAGGTTTATGTTTATTAGACTGAGAATGATGCGGCAACACGAACGAGAGAGAGAAACATTGAGAATTTATTTATTCATTTATTATTATGTATATAATAAATGTGAATGTCAGTGTGTCACCGTGTCACACTTTTTCAACTTTACTCCTAGAGGCCATAGCCTAACATATCATACCATTTTGGAAAGAGGCGGACTCCGTGAACACATTAAAACTAGTCCGGATCGAATCCGGACGCGCAATCCTGAAATTTTGGATTTCTCAAGTTTTCATTACACTAACTGTATTCGGATTCTTCCATCTTGGCTGATAAAAACTATTAAAGGGACACAACTCTCTAACTTTCAATAGCACATGTTCAAATTAAAAAAATTACAGAGTTTTAAATTAAAGACGTAATTTTTTTCCACCTCACTCAAAATGACTGTAGACCAACATATCATACTATTTTGGAATCTGGCCGACCTCATGAACCAATAAAAAGCCTTGTGGTTTCCTTTCTCTGTCTGCGATCAACACCGTGTCATCTAATAGGCGAAACACCATCTTTCTCACTGTTAAATATCTATCTATCTATCTATCTATATATATATATATATATATATATATATATATATATATATATATATATATAGATATATATATATATAGAGAGAGAGAGAGAGAGAGAGAGAGAATACAAAAGGACGAATTACCTTAGCTAATGCATTTCGTCCTCTGATGTACTTTATGAAGGCAACTGCACATTAGGCTTGATAATGTCAATCAGCGGACGAAACGAATCGGCTAATTTAAGTTTTCATTTTGTCTTTGTTCATATTGTCCTTTTTAAACACACACACACACACACACACACACACACACACACACACATATATATATATATATATATATATATATATATATATATATATATATATATATACGGTTGTATGTATTTGTGTGAGTGTGTTCTGTGTGTGTGTCTAAGTGAGTAAATGAGCATGTGCTTAAGAGTGTTTATATCTGTATCTTGGTGGCAGTCTGTGTTTGAAAGAAAGAGAGAGAGAGAGAGAGAGAATGTGTGCGGGTTTAATATTGTACATGTTGTGCGTGAATGTAGGTGTGTACGCAAGGAATAGAATGTCGTGTACTTATTTAACTTTCGATGAAAGAGACGACATAAAATATTTTTTTTACTCAATGACACAGACTAGTGATGCAAATATAATGCGATAGGTGTTTCTTTTACACGATTTCGTTTTCTTGCTCTTGCTAATTTTTCTGAGAAAATCGGTGCATAATCATGTTTTCTTTTGTCTAGTGAATATAGATGCAAAACGTTTATCACGAAAAGTTTCACCCAATGCAACGAAATTGGATTCGACTAAATAATACAACAGCTCAAGAGCTGCTGTAAAATTAATTTATTAGGGCTTGGCTTTCTAACGAAAAAAAAGGTATCTGAGGGACTAGCACGTCAGAGAATGATTACTGACAAAAACCAAACAATGTTGAAATATTTTTCGACGACCAGTTTGCTAGTTTGTTTTCTTTAGCAATAGTTCCGAATATAAATGCTTCAAAAACTGAAATTAGCCGAAACATCCTTAAAAATATGTTATTCATTCATCATCTGAGAACTTTGACGATCATGGCTCTCCACACATTCTATCTTTTGTAGCTTTAAGCATCGTTTGACCTTTTAGTATCCCTCCTTGTTCCTGCTCCGCCATCCATTCACTAATTCTCATTCAGTAAGCTGCTCTTTTTTCCTTCTACTCTCCTACTCTTTATAGTTCCTGAGCGTATTAATCTCGCCAATCTGTCCTTCCTCACAATCCGTCCCGGAAATCTCACGTCCTGATTTTAAATATGAGTGTCTTTCTCGTTAATTATTTTCCTCATGGCTTCGTCGTTGCTAACGTGTTTTGTCGATACTAAATCTCAGCGTCCTTCTATTCAACTACGTCTCTGCCGTGTCTCTTCTTCAGCTGTCTGGAAATTTCCAGCTGCCACTGACAAACACGACACTCTTTATGTTTCTAACGAAATATTCTTGTCTTAACAATGCTTATTTTCTGTAAAGTCCACTTTTGCTATTCCGAAATGCAATCATATGTTTGTTTGTTTGTTTGTTTAGCTTGGTAGAGAAATTTAGGATTTCTCACTTTTCTGTGAATTGATTTTAATAAAATCTTTTCCCAGCTGGTTTGAACATTGTTAGGTTTTCGTTATTATGTAACGCCCTTTATTATTTTTTTATTTCAGGTTCAGCAGTTATTTGGGGAACCACGCTAATAGCGTCTCTCCTCTCTAAGCACAATAGGACATGGAAAAAAGCCTGTACGATGAAGAAATGTCTGTCATTATCAAAAAAATGCTGAAGGCACCTCTCTTGATGTCATGGCAGAGAATTTAGATCGTCGTGTCGACACGGTTAGACGATTCCTGAGGGATCTCTCGACAATGAAAAAACGATCCGATTGTGGGACCCCCGAGACTGTGACAGCTACGGACTTAATGAATATTATCCGAAAGTAATGTGAGAAATCCGGCCAAACAAGCAAAGCCATTTTAATCGCCGCTGGGCTTCCTCGTGTACCGAAAACCACCAGAAATCGCATCCTTGGGATGATGGCTTCCGTGCGATCTCCCATGAAACTGCTTCATTTAATGCCCAGTCACATGAATTTGAGGCTTCAATGGAACCAGAAGTACATGTCGCTGGACATTAGTTGTGTTTTATTCACTGACGAGACCACGGAGACTCTTGACGGATCTAACGGTTGAGCAAATGGTTGGGTTTATTTCGGAGATGAGCGTTACCTAAGATTACGACGTCAACATCAGGGTGGATGAGTAATATTGTGGTCTGGTATCATTGGAGACAGATATATTGGCCTAGTCATCGGGCCTGAAGTCTTTAACGTGACTGCAGCCGCCTATTGCAATTTCCTGAAGGAAGTCTTGGATCCATGGCTAGATGGCATAACGCTTTCACTTCTAAGGACTCTACTATTCATGCATGCCAACACTCTCAGCCACTCTGCCATGGTCACCAGAGCAATCTACAGATTCTTATGACACACAAGGTGAAAGTTTGATGGTGTGTTCACATGCCTGTCCGGATATCAACCGTTATCGATAATCTTTGGTCCATCACTAAACAAATGGACGCAAATTTACGTCGAAAGATATTTTATGGGTGACCATCAAAGCTGCAGTGGAGGCAGTCCAAATTGCTACGAGAAAAAGTTGACAGATTTCAGGACTAATAGAAAGCTCATTTTGCCAAATAATTCATTACGTCAATAAATCTTACAATTTTAATATGGTTTTCTGTTAAATATATACTCAAAGTTTGTTTAATATGTATTATCATCCTTCATTTTCTCGAAAAATGTCAAGATGAGCTTTTTTTAATTCAAAAGCTATTAGCGTGGCTCACCCCAAATCTCTCGAACCTGAAATAAAGAATAAAGGACGTTACACAAAATAATGAAAACCTAACAATGTGAAAACCAAACGGGAAAGTGTTGTAACCTAGATAGGCTAACTGAATGAGGAATAACCAAAACAGAGTTTGGAAATGAAATGGTAATCTTTATAACATAAAAAAAAATACAATACTCGCCAGCGGCGTGAAGTAGGTAAACCACTGCTCATAGTGGACTACTTGGACAGCATATTACCTCCCACTTTCAATAGTGTCCAACGTATTTATGAAGATTGGGACATGCCCGTTATTCTTCATAGATACGGTATATAACAGATACTAATTTAACGGCGACGTCGATCACGTAAGTAATTTTTTTTTTTAATCCGACATATTTCTATCACTTTAAACGTTATTATAAATAAAAAAATCCATTATTTCATTAGACATTGAAATCTGAATATGCGACGAGATAGCGGAAGATGCATTCAAAAAGCTAGACAAATAAATAGAAAAATCATTCGAAAAAAAGAAAAGAGAACTGAACTGCTTGGTAGTATCGGTCTTCAAGTTAATAAGGAACAATCTCCTCGCAGATTAAGAAGTGCTGTAACCTAAAAAGGATACTGAATGAGGAATAACCAAAACAGAGGTTGTAAATGAAATGGTAATCATTATTAAATCAACAAAATACAATACTCGCCAGCGGCGCCAAGTAGCTAAACCACTGCTCATAGTGGACTACTTGGACAGCATATTAACCCCACTTACAATAGTGTCCAACGTATTTATGTGGTTTGGTACATACACATTAGTACGGTAGATAGCAGAAAGATTTTATCAAAATAAATTCAGAGAAAATCGAACAATCATAAATTTCGCTACCAAGCTATTAGCGTGGTGCTTGGTCTAAACTCCTTATTGTCATTCAATTACGAAATGTAATTGTCTCAGACTCATTAGTAATTTCTTTTACAAAAATGTATTACTGGTAATTTCCTTACTATGAAAATGTATTGCTGGTATTTTTACTATAAAAAATATTTTTATATTTTCATAGCTATTTGCCCATAATTGGGACCCTAGTAGGTGCTACCACCCTTGGATCGGTTGGACCTAGGAAGAATACTCGTTAAGAGCTGATTCCACGTTCTTCAAATCGACCATATCAGAGGCCTTGCTGCCGGATATATTTTATCGTCATACTCAGGTTGCGCATTCATATGTCTGTGTCACACTTTCTGTCTCCTTTTCCACGCCACCATCATAACAGAAACAACTTCTACTTTCTTAAGCCTCCGCAATTGTACAATCTCAGGTTTCAAATCTTCATAACCATTTCCTCCAACTTTTCTTTCTTAAATAACTTGCCTTCTCCAGGTACCGCTATATCGATGATCCAACAATGTTTACCCTTGCTTTGATTACAGTATCAAATTTGACGCTAAAGTCTCAGAGCAGCTTTACACTTTCATTTTCCGCTACTGCAGGTATATTATGCTCATGCCCCTTTCCAACAGGTTTACGGCCATATCACGTTGAAACACCTGTTCCTGTAGGATCACCGAAGTTGAGAAAAGTCGAGATTGGTCAATATCTAGATAGGTGATGGCTTGAGAATATCAGGTGCTGTACGTTTGGATGTGCCGGTGGTGTAATGTATAATGGCTAGGATTTTTTTTATTGGAGAGTTGAGTTTCAATTCCAGTTGAGTTCGTTATATTCACTTACTCGCAAATATCGTTGGGAAAGGAATGAATCCACCTCTTCTCCCTTCATCTATGGGTTAATTAGTAAGACTTGTTTGACTATACCATTATTATCTCAAATAATATTCGCACAATCTAAAATTATTTTCTGGATTTAAATAACGTAAGCTCTAGAAAACGAATTAATCTCGTCAAATTCATATTTAAAGTAATGATAAACCTCTCTGTACAGATAACATTTTCAAACTTATTAACCCGAGAGTAATAAAATATAATCCTAGCAAAGAAACGCCCCATATTATCCTCAAATGTCTGAAATACAAGGCTGAATATCTCCTGTCAGAAGAGCCGACAGATTTTGGATCCAGATGGAGCACTGATCTTCAACTTTAGAAGCCTGATCGAGAACCATCTGCAAAAACAGTTACCACAATTTTATTGATTTCAAGAAAGCATTTGATCGTGATTGGTATGTTGGCTTCTGAAAGGATTCGACGTAGACGGGATTATACAAGTCATCTAGACCCTCACCAGTGCATTTCTCTAGAGTAACCAAGTGTAAAATTTCTTCCAGATAACTATCGGCGTTAAACAGGGGTGCCTACTCTCTGCAACACTCTTCAACCCCGTTTCTGGAGAGAATAATGCAGGATACGCTCCACGACCACAACGTTTCTATCTCTGTCGGCGGTAGACATGTCTTCAACCTGCGTTTCTCAGACAACGTTGACCTTATGGTAGGCAGTAACAGTGAGCTGTAAGACCTGACCAACAAACGCGCTGAAAGAAACGACGCATAAGGAATAGAACTCAACGCAAAGAAATCCGAAATAATAGGGAATAATAGGGAATAGTGCAAACAACACCAGTGCCAGCGTCACCATGGACGACGAACAACTGATGGAAGTGTCCAGCTTCAAATATTTGGGAGAAACCCTATCAAATGGTGGCATGTGCAACGCAGAAATCCACACGCGCATCGCCACAGCCACAGAAGCGAAAACCAGACGGGAATGGATATGGTAGTGCAATATTCCCTACCATACCAAGTTCAAGCACTACAAATTGCTGGACGTATCCATCCTCCTATACGGGTGTGTGAGTTGGATACTCCTGGTTGGAGTAGAAAAAGGATACAGGCGTTCGAAAACAAATGGTTGAGAAAGCTCCTCCGCATCTTCTACTGGGACCACAAAATCAATGACTATGTACGAGGTAAGGTCAAATGTTACTTGGGCCGACAGGAATCAACACTCTTTACTATTAAGTGTCAGATATCATTGTTTGGCCATGTCACACGGAATAACAGTCTCTGCAAGACTAACATGCTATTATTATACATGGTTAAAAAAGTGATTCTTTATTAGACATCTCTTTACGACAAAAAGAAAAAGAAATATAATTAAATTTTGCTCTAGTCCTTTAGCCTTGATTAATGCAACACAAATGTTTGGTATTTGCTACAAAAATGTCTCAAAATATAAATTTAATAACTGATTCCATTGTTTTTCAATGATTCTAAGAAATCTTTTTCATTTTTTTCACTCTTCTGTCAAGTTCCTATGCTATCATTATTATTGTTTTTATTTCCTTTGATATCTGGCGTTTACACATTTCTTTCCGTGTCCCGCCCAGGGACCTAGGGTTAGAAATGGCATCATGACACTTTCAACTGCAAAAAAAAAATAAAATAAAAAAAATAATTACATAGATAAAGCCCTTCGTAAAGTGTGGGCTGTACTTGTCAGAACAATTTTTTGTATCTCTTTGAGGCATGGACTTCCAGGGATCCTTTTAGTCAGCCTACTGGAATCTTTTCCAACCAGTCCAAGGGCTCCAACTACAACAGGAATTGTTGATGTTCCCATGTGCCACATTTTTGAGATTTCTATTTCAAGGTGCTTGTATTTTGACAGATTTTCGAATATCTTCAAAGATACATTGCAGTCTGCAGGGACTGCCATATCAATAAGGAGGCACTTATTTTGTTTGTGGTCTTTAATAACAATGTTATATTATTATTATTATTATTATTATTATTATTATTATTATTATTATAATTATTATTATAGAGATATTGATACTTATCATTTCATGAATTTTCCCATTTCTTATTACTCTGCTTAGTTTTTGGAATGCATCGTTTCCTTTTGTTGGATTTATCATCGTGAGATAAAAGGAGTAAAACTACCTTTTATAAATTCTTTCATGATTTTTCTTATTGGGAAATTTCAATATCATCCTAGCGACAAACTAGCAAACCTCACGTCAGTTATTCCGATGGTGTAATTTCATAACTTTCTCATCAAAATATTAACATTGTAGCATTTCGTATCAATCTAATTCTTATCTAGTTGGCCCTTGAATACAACCTTCTTCTTTTCTTTATGTAGAGGAAATTCTATTGTGCTGCTATAATTTATAACCACATCAATCATACCCGTTATATTCGTTTCATCGGAATAATTTAGCACTCGATTGGGTTGACAATCTTAAATTTTAAATAGGAAGATGGAACAGACAAAAAAAAAGAAAGGAAAATAGCTTTTCCTTTTTAAATTAATGAAAATATTGGCCAAATTCTTAAGTTTCCTAATCTCAATGATTTTTATTATTAAACCAACCATTTCATTGTGAAATTCGCAACAGATCCAACATTCTATCCAGACCTATTTATTTTGTATTTTTGCGTAAATTATTATCATTATTGGAATTGTTATAAATTTATTATCAGCATCATTATTATTATTAGTAGTAGTAGTAGAAGTAATAGCAGTAGTAATAGTATTAGTAGTAGTAATAGTAGAATATATAAGCTGCAGATATTTTGCACAGTTTGCTATTTTAATTTTCTGATGAATCATATTGTTCTGCAGGCTGAGGATACAATACCGAATAGGTCAGCAATAACGAAGTGCTATAGAAAAATGAAACAAAAGGACATTTGTATTTAACATCAGGAAGAATCACTTGAAATTTCAAGGACACATAATGAGGAAAGAGGGCTTGGAAAATATGATACTCACAGGTCAGATTGAAGGTAGGGTGGACAGAGGAAAACAACACATAACCTATTTCGTGAGTTTGAGGTAATGGATAGTGGAACATGGTTTAGGAGAAATAAAAAAAGACAAAACTTATTAAAAGCTGCAAGGAACAGGAAATTGTGGAGTACAGTGATCACCTACGTCCTGAAAGGACACATAGAAGAATGAAACATAAGCCTTTAGTCAATGATTGAATAACCTCCTTGCGTGTTCTACAACTATAAAATAACCGTGGATTTTCCCCTATGTGGCATTGTTAAATACCTGAGCTGAACCAAATAACAATAAGGTAATAATTATTTACATTTCACTGAGGAAGACATCAAACGTATAGGAGTGTTATTACCTTCTCTGTATTCGCTTTCTTTCTTTCTTTCTTTCATTGAAACCAAAGAACTTTTTTACCACCTTTCTTTGCGATCAAAACGGAATATTCCATTATTTATGAGGTACTGGTATGGCCTAACAAGCATGCTAAATCACGAAGGAACGTGCAGAATGTTATTTGTTAAATTTATTTATAAAGGGTGTTTCATTAAGACGGATCAAATTCAGTAGTAAATAAAACAGTGTTATTGATGAAAATTTATTTATTTCTCTATTGGATCATGTTATTTAAGTCATGACAATTATGTGTGAAAAAGAGTATCGCCCAAATCTCCGTCAATTCTGAAAGAAAAAGAAAAAGATTCATGAGACACATAGACTTAATTCCCATTTAAAATCGGTGCAACTTATTGGAACACCCTTTACATTATTATTATTATTGTTTTTGTTGGTGGTGGTTGTGGTCGTGCTGTTGCTAACGGTTAACAGAAGAACGTGATATAAGAAAAGAAAAAGAAAAAGCACAGTGTTTTACAATGTTAAACAATATTTCAACAGATAATACTTTCACTGTTTTTTCTTTTCTTTCTTCAATCGCGTCTTTCTCATAACTGTTGAAAATATTGAAAGTATTACGTCAATCATTTTGCTTATTATTATTATTATTATTATTAGTTCACTGTGCATCTCCTCCAAGTATATATAAAACCTTTTCGCCTCCGTCGTCATACTTATTTCTCCGAAATGAAAGTTAGAATCGTGACTTCTACGATACGAAAACAGAAAATTTTAAACCGATTGTTTTCGTCAACACTTTTATGCACCTGGGCCTGTTTGTCAACCGACAATTTACTTTCATTATATCTCCGCGCTTGCATTACAATCAAAATACAAGCAACAAACAAGAAATACGATACCAACTAAAAGAATATATTGCAATTAACAAAGAATAGACTAATGATAAATTATTAGGGTTAAAAACGACCATAAAAATGAATCAAACATCTGAAACATTTTAACCTGAAATAATTTATAAAAATTCTAGATTGTTTGCAACACGCACGCACGCACGCGCACACACACACACATATATATATGTATATATATATATATATATATATATATATATATATATATATATATATATATATATATATATATATATATATAGTATTTGAGCAGCAATCCCTCTTTATACAGGCTACATTAAAATCGTCTGACAAGGTACTGCTATATCTATCGGCAACATACTCGTTGATAATACAAATATATTCAGATGTAAAAAAAAAGGTTAAAAATAATGGAAGCATAATTAATAAAAAAAATAAAGGACAACACTCAATAATATGAACGATGAACACGGCCACTATGTGCTGACCGTGTTTAGAGAAGTAAACATTCCTATAATTATAGATTCATACATAAAATAATCCATACATTCAGTTAAATGCACAAAATAAAATTTATCCTCGATAATTGCTAAAAGTATAGCCGAAAGTGATCGGAAAAACGTTTGGAGAATTTCTATATTAGAACACATGAAAAATTAAATAAAAAGTTTAATCGCAGTTGTCAGTTATTTTTAACGCAAAGGATATGTCCTGATACTAGTTTTAGAACTGGTTCATCTATTTTCATGAGCACTTAAAATATTTTATTAATGTTCTCCCTATAAAAGGCTCAAGGACCACTCAAGATATATGTTTACTGTTGTAGCATACCTATGGACAATAATGGATATGTCCCCTTTCAGATAAACACAGTAGTAAATACTGTATGTTGGTCTGCAGTTGGAGATTCGTCACCAGCAGTGCTGGTCAAAGTCTCTACCTCCGGGCGGAGAGGATCCCCAGACGAGGCTATGTCGAAGAGCAGAGTCTCGTCTCGAGAAACAGCTACCCGACTCCGTTTTATACTAGGTCTACCGGGAAATTTTAGCCGAGCCTATAGGCTCGGATACCCTACATTAAATTCGGCCTTGTGCCACATCTGACCGCGTGGGGCGATTGGTAGATATCTTACAGTTGGAGATTTATTGTGGAATTTACTTGGCTCTCTCTAGCAGTTGACTATTTCTACGCGCCGCTGGCGAATCTTATATGTGTTGTTCTTGTCCTAAGTATTATCGTTCATTACCAACTTTCGGGTGCTTATTCTATTCAGTAACCTTCCCTAGGTTAAAACAGTTACTGAAGGTGTCTTTTTGGTGTGTGATAAGAATAAGGCACGCAGTTTATGTTGATATGTTTGAAATATAACGGTTAACCATAGACTTGAAAAGCTAAGTTTTTAGTGGTCGAGCAACTATCCTTCCCAGATTCTGTTCCAAAAAGCAACATTTCTTGGGACGAAGTTAGCCAAGTGGGACATTCTTCTTACTAAGGCAATTTGAAGGGAATGAAGGTTGTCCGCCTCAATATTCGCGGCGTGCCGAGTCTTAGCTGGTAAGGGTAGTGTTGAGGAAACTAATGAATAGATCCATGGAAATAACCATAGATTAGGGAGAGGCTGGCTACGCTTTTTCTGTAGGTAAGTGTTTGTAATGTCGAAAACAAAATTAATTTATCGCCCAAAAGGCCGCTATTTTATTTTATTGGAAACGTATTTATCATTATCCAATATTGCATTTTAAAGTATATCTGTATTTGTCAGTTGCTATTCGTCAATGTGAACCACCCTCTTTAAAAGGATCTACATATCTTCCCATCCATATATGACCGGGCGTAATTCTAGCCACTTCATCCAACGATAGTCTGTGAAGCCCGTTTTATAGAGACACTCTATTGCTGTCTACATCGAATGCAGTAAGGCATTTACTGCATAAGACTGTCGTCTTTCTGAATGCGTTTGGCTTCTTCCTGAATCCTGATTCCACGTTTGCATTCAGAAAACTATGTTTGAACTTCGATTGTAAGCTTATCTGGGATTGGCATGTCAAACCAGTTCCTCTCCAATAACACTCCCCAAAGCGTCACATGCTATCCCTCAAGATGATGTCTCAACGTAATATTAAATTTGTTAGTGCCAAGATCTCTCTAATTTTTGCAAACCTAGCCAAGCCCATCAAGTATAGCATGCCATCTGTCTGTAAACCCTAGATCAATCTGTCTTCTTTCCTACTTCATTAGATTTTCGTTCTGTATAGATTAAAAGGACGCACACTGATAAATCTCGTTGTCTACCTAATCGATTTATTACCAAATGACAAATGAAGTTTTTATTTCTCACTAGTTATAAGAAATATCGTTCTTAACGACCCTTCTCCAGCTACTAACGTGCTGCAGAAAACCAATCGGTTTATAAATTTAAGTATCCTCTGGGAGAATGTATTACCAACGGAAAAAAATAATATGTATGTTGTACACGCTACGACAACGTTGTTTTGGTGGCTGAGTTTCATTTGAATGATATGTCCAATATTTATAAACGTTTACAACAGAATACCTGTCCATATTCACCATTTTGAAAAATTCTTGTTAAAAATACATTTATACTTTTTCATGAAAATAATAAATATAAACTAAAAATTCTCGAAACTGTCTATATTAAAAAATTGAAAACCAAACCTTAATAAAAATTAAATATGAATGCTACACAAATGTTTTAAAATGTGTACAATGGATAGTTTAAAATATCAAGGTTTGCACTAATCGTTTTAATATTTATTTCTTGAAAACTTTCGACACACCATACTTAGTTATCTCCCCTGAAGCGGTCATGTACTCACTCTGCGTTCTTCAGGTCACAAGTAAAAAAAAAAATTAACTTTCATATGAACAGCAATTTTTTCTTTGAAAACGATGATCACTACAATATTTGCTTGAAATAATAATAAAAAACACCCTGATGATGGCATTGTGCTATATTGAATTTACCCGGAATAAAATAATATGCATCCACAGCGATTTTCTCTCTTTCTTTAATAATGACACCCAACAGCTTGTCTGCGGATATGAAAGAATCCAAGCGAAAATAAGTAGACAAAACTTGTCTAAATTATTCAATGAAACATGTATCAATGAACCAAATTGCCAAAATATACAATAAATATTCTTTTCTGTAGTTTCATTCATATATGTGTTCAGTTTTGTTGTAGATATTATCCGATGGTAAGAACTGTCATAAGAAGTATTTATTTTCATGTTTGCATTTTGAAATTATTTCCGATCTTTGTTTTAGTAATTCCTTTTGTTGAATGTGGGAGATTATTGCAAGTTTTTCTTGTAGATAAAGTTGACATGTCTTTGATATGTTATTGTGGGCAGGTACAATTTTCATGATTTCCCAGATTATATTTGGTATGATCCATCAGTTTTTTAGTTGGCTTATATATGTGGATAGTTTGGTGCTGTTGGAGTATTTTCTGTTGGAGAATGAGAGGTCGTTGGTGTATTTTCATTGCTTGAATTTTCATTCTGTGGCGCCAATGTCGTACATTGTAGTTCTGTTTGCATTTACCTTAGCTTTGTATACTATGTTCGTTTGTAGGCGATTACCTTGTAGTGGACATGTAGATTTGTTATATTGGGCGTCTTGATTATGTCATTGCAAGTTCTTATTTTTTTGTGTTTTTTTATTATTTGTGTTTTTTTTTTATTATTTGTGTTATGCAGACGTAGCTAACTTTTGCATTGTTTTTGTTAAATATGTTTGCTAAGGTGTTTGTTGCGGGGAAGTGTTTTTAAATAGATTTAAGGATGACCTGACGGTCCTACTGTATGGGGGGTTGAACCAAATGATGTTTTTTTTTCGCTTTGGCTGTGATGGTGTGAATTCTAGATTTTGGAAGGCATGTTTCGCTATCCCAATACGCTTTCAGAATTCGGTGTATTACGTTTCATTCACTTTTAAAACAAATCCTAGATATTTAAAACGTACTTGGATCCCTTAGGCATCTCTCATATGTAATTTTCATGAAGGCCGTTCCTAATATATACACATGAAAATACATAAAAATCTTTTTTTAAATCGACAGAGATATCTGCACAATCACTAGACAATACATGGCCATTAAGATATAGAGAAAATCCAACCGAAAAAAAGTTTTTCCGATTGCAATTTCATTGAATTCTGGTATGGTAGATCATCAGAATCTAGTTCAGGTCAAAATGTGTACCTAGAAAGGGTTGACTTTATTGAGCAGTTTGAGACGAAGTACCAACGTCAGCCAGTACAATATATGAAACGTAAGACGACATTTGCTTTCAGTAAAATATGTTCACCAAATAAATTTCTACGGCAAAGCAGTTAAGCTATTAAAAAAAAAAGTAAAGCAAATATACCTAAAATATTTGGCAATTTTAATAGTAATCCGATCATTTAGGTTTCAGATAAGGTCGACTTTGGTTATGGAGCAAGGATAAGGCGTATATATTGACTCACCAAGACTCTTTGGAAACTCCCTGATGCCCTGTTCAATGCAGGATTAGTTGAGCATCTCTTATCGCTGGGCCTTTTTTTCTGGTATGCAATATGGCTTTCGACTCTACATGCCAACTGCTGATGTACTGACGATAATTGAAGAAAGAGTCTATCATGCCCTACATTGTTTTTAATCTTCAGTAATGAGCTTACCGATGTCATCATCTCTCAACTTGGTATCTACGAAACCATTTACCCCTGTCTGGATAGTAACGCTGATCAGTTCGGTAAGCTTAAAATGGCAGCCGATGCCCAAAATGATCTTAAGTCCGTTGTTAACTGAGGTAAAAGATAATATTCTCTCCATTAAATAATCTGATGACCTCTCACTGCATTTCCGTCAGTATGGCTGATGCTAACCTCCAGGAAAGTGACTCGTTGCGCCTTCGCGGGCTAACATTCTCAGCTGACCATTGCTAGATCAACTAATAAATTCGCTTCACTGCATCGTGCGAGACAATTCTCCTCTCCAAAATCTGCCATACATATCTATAAGTCTACTAATTGACTATACTTAGAGTATTGCTGGAAAATATGGTTCGGTGACCCTGCTCATTACCTTGAGCTCCTTGATAAAATCCAAATAAGAATCAGCAATGATCTGGCACCTTGTCTTCGGTCACTTTCCCACATCGGTAAGGTTTTTCACATCTCACTCTTAATTTTCTATAAAAACTTTCATAGTAATTGTTCAGATAAGTCCTTCGCTATGATACTTTTACTTTTTGATTTTAAGTGCAGTATTAGACTGGCGTCGAGATATCATCAATTCAGAGTTGAGCTGGCCCAGTAAATTCTATGCTAACAGTTTTTTTGTTGTTGCATTTCTCGCGTGTGGGAATTCCTTCCGGTTCTATGCATTCCAGCCAACTTTTATCTCCAAATCTTTAAATGAATATCAATCACTGCCTACATTTCGTCTGATTATTCATTTATCTTCCTGATCCTTAGTAAGGCTTATCTTTTTTAATACATCCACAACCAGTAACCCCTTGTGTTTTCTGAGCTTTACAGCCTTTCTTTTTTTAAGTCAATTTGAAAGAATGCTGAAATCTTGTATAACATATGTTATATTAGAAGTTAAAGATTCAAGTATATTTCTCAAGTAGTAGTCTTTCAGAATCCTGATTTTTATAGATGAATATTAATTCAGAACGCATTTAAATCCATTTTGACAGAACAGTCTCTGCAAATTAACGAAAATCTCTGTGAAGGAAAAAAGCTGTCAATTGATAGGAGGTTCAATGTGTCTTCATATCACACAGGAAAATTGATGAGTATCCGGGTTACCAAGCAAATGAAAAAAATTCTTATAGACCAGTTAATCAGGCATGAATCATATTAACCGCGTCTGGTTCATTTTGCGTCATAAAATAATTAAAATTCTAATGCAACAACAACAACATAAAATTCCGTTCGTGTTTTGGGATATCTGATAAAAGAGATTCGATATCTTTAAACTCTGAGAATATTGATATCGACCAACAATTAAACTGTCACAATCAAAAATACGACGGAACAGCATCAATCATTGAATAAAGTCGTATGTCTGAAATGCCACGTATAAAATCGTACGTCTGAAATGCCACGTATTAAATCATATCTCTTTCTCGTTATATATATATATATCCAATGCTGTGTATTATTTCTTATATTAATAAAGTATACATATAATCAAAAAAAGTATACATGAATATTATATAACAAGAGTAAGGCATATAGGTTTACTCTCTCTCTATATATATATATTCCCCCAACAGTGTGTATTTTATATTTTATTTTCTCCTTATTCTATCTCTATCACACATACTCATTCATATATATATATATACATATATATATATATATATATCCTTCAGACATACTCATTCATATATATATATATATATATATATATATATATATATATATATATATATACACACACACATATCTATATATATTTCACACATACTCATTCATATATATATATAAATATATATACATATATATATATCTTTCACACATACTCATTCATATATATATATATACATATATATATATACATCTTTCACACATACTCATTCATATATATATATACATATATATATATATACATCTTTCACACATACTCATTCATATATATATATACATATATATATATATCTTTCACACATACTCATTCATATATATATATATATATACACATATTCATTCATATATATATATATATATATACATACGTACTTATATATATATTTCACACATACTCATTCATATAAATATATAAATATATATACATATATATATCTTTCACACATACTCATTCATATATATATACATATATATATACATCTTTCACACATACTCATTCATATATATATATACATATATATATCTTTCACACATACACATTCATATATATATATATACATATATATCTTTCACACATACTCATTTATATATATATATATATATATATATATATATATATATATACATACGTAATTATATAATCATATCTATCTATATGTATATATGTGTGTGTATGTGTGTTTTTGTTGTATAGAGGAATAAGCGTGCTAAAAGCGAATAAATAAACAATCTTCAAATCTAGTGCTACAAATTTTAAATTAATTTTATTACTGAGTATTTGCCTTCTTTCAAGTTGAAAGAAACAAATGACAAAGATGTTCGCGAATAAAAATATTTAATTCCTATTTGTTACAACACAAAGCTTAAATTACATTTGGGGAGTGTCACGTATTTAAATTGTTTTCTGAATACGTGCAATTTTCCAGCAATCAGCAACAGGATTGATGACTAACATATTGTTTACATAACTCCGTTCGTATGTTTCAAGTGTGTTTAATTTAAATTTCGGTTACTCGAAAATATGTTAAATGTTGAGTAATTAATTACACGAAAACAACTTTGGTCACAAGCTTACGGAAAATTTGTTAAATATCTATTTTTAGTGGTGGTGGGGGGATAATGTTAATCATTTCTAGAACGAGCACTCAGTCTTCGATAGGAGAAAACAAACAGATGTCTGACATTTCAAAGGTCTAAGAATGTCTGAGATAACATCACTGATTGGTTAATAAATGCGAATGTGGAAATACAAATCTGCAGCCTACTTTGTGCACAAACACACACACACTCATATATATATATATATATATATATATATATATATATATATATATATATCCGTGCGTCATCGAAATTATCAACTAAATTTTTAAAAAAATGAAAATAACACTGACATTTCATTTAAAAAAATATATTTACCAACATTGCACGATAATATCTTAAAATACTAAAGAGTATATTCATTTAATAAAGTAGCCATTGGCTTCAACCACGGCCTCCAGACATCTTCGGAATCTCCTGCATCTCTTCTGAAAGGTCTCCTTTAAGTTGGTGAATTCTACCTATAATCCTTGCCTTCAGTTCATCTTTGGTGTTACAAGGAGTTTTGTTGGTCTCTCGCTCAACTGTGCCCCACACATAATAATCAAAGGGGCTGCAGTTTCAAGAGTTCGGTGGCTAGATATGAGAAAGTAATGTGACCCCAGAAATTGTCTGACATCCATGATTGTGTTCTGCTTTTTTGGCATGGTGCCGATTCCCGTTGCCAGAAATAGGCTCATCCAGCATCTACCCTCTTGATCCAGGGCAGTACTACCTCCTCAAGGTACTTGACGTTGGCTTACGTGTTGAGTCCGAGGTCATGTTGGGGGTATAACGGCGCTATCACTCCCCAAAACCTTCGTAATCACCATTATAGTCATCCAACTCTTTCCGAATACTTTCCAGTGTCCTCAGATATACACCGAAACACTCTGAAATGTTCATATTAGAGACTCTGGTGCGAATTCCAAGCCATAGAGCATGCCGTTTCCAAATTTCAGGTGGTGTGAATTGCCCAAATTTATCTTACTGTACTGTGCAGGCGACAACATAAAAAAAAAAAAAACGAACAAAGACTATTCGGAAAATTAAAATTATAAAATGACGACAATTTAACATCGCACCCTAAATACACACACACAAACACACGCACGCATATATAATAAACAGTATTAACAACATTTACCGGCCTGAATGTCCGAGAAATTTTCATAGAAAATCTGCGTCCTCCGACAGGAATCGAAACTGTATCCTATACGGAACCGTCATATAGCCTGACATGCGTTTACCGATTTAGCCACAGAGGAGTGTTTCGGTTAGCAAGGTCGATTTAACTTTTTTTTTTAAATGGAGAATTATAGTTTAAAAATATTTTCTATGAAAATTTATCGGAGATTCAGGCCGATAAATGTCGTTAATACTGTTTATTATAAAAAAACAGAGCATTTACTTAAATATTTGTATCTAGAAAAAGAATGTATATACATAAAAATGTCTATATATATATATATATATATATATATATATATATATATATATATATATATATATATATATATATATATACCCGTTTGTCAGCCGATCTGAACGCCTTTTGATCACTAGACGATTGTAGCAGCGAGAAACTCGAGTAGTGTTTTTCTCTGTTTTAATTTTTTTCCTTTTTTATTTCCTTTATATACTAATACGTTGGTTTGTTATATAACTATATATGCATATGTCTGTTCAATAGTATATGAAAATAATTTATAGGAATAATATATAGTGCGATTTAAAACATGTAGTGACATAAGTATATACATATATATATATATATATATATATATATATATATATATATATATATATATATATATATATATATATATATGACAGAATACAAAAGAATGGAGGACAAATACAATAAGTTAAGAATCAACGAAATTTTGAAAGGTTTAAAGACAGGAAGAAAATATGTAAGAAAATGAAAAATAGAAAAAATATCGGAAAGATAGAATGAAAGAAATAAGAGAAGTAATCAAATTTTAAATGGTTTCAAAAGATA
Source organism: Acanthosepion esculentum (assembly GCA_964036315.1). Classification (NCBI taxonomy): domain Eukaryota; kingdom Metazoa; phylum Mollusca; class Cephalopoda; order Sepiida; family Sepiidae; genus Acanthosepion; species Acanthosepion esculentum. Next base: position 97,548,876 of record OZ038487.1, read on the forward strand.
CGGAAAATGAAACCAAGTAATCAAAATCAAAATAGAATTAAAAACCGAAACATATTCGATGAGAAAGTAAAAAAATAAAATAAAAAGTCCATACAAGAAAACCATGAAATAATTAAATTGAAATAATGAGTCTCTCGGGCTCAGAATGAAATCCGTAAAAAAAGAGAGCAACCAATAAATACGGTTAATCATTTGCTGGTATTTAATGATACGCCTGCTTGTCCATGGCAAAATCTCAGTCTCAATGCACGGAATTTAATGACTTTAAGGACAACTAATTCGCATCGATTGCATTCATTTTTACTTGCGTCTCCGTCTAAACAGAAACTCTCTAATATTAAAATACTGATGCCAAGACCTTTTATATACGGAACGACTGTTTTCCATAACATCAATAAAGATCACTATTTCTATTATTCGGACTATTGTCCTCATCTTTGTTGCCATATTTATCACAACATATCGGCCGTTGTACGCTTCGTCCTTCTTCAGGTGGTTAGAATGTCGAACTGAACCCTTTATTTAGTTCGCTGGGGTAGACAGTTCTAGTTCCACGTTCCATGTCTAATGGATGTCATTCACCTCCCCAATTTCTCCACTGCCTTAACCAGGTATTGAACTCACAACGCTTTATGTCCTGTTACTGCATCTAACCAACGGTTTTATCCGCGCTGCCATGTGCCCTTATGGATATCCGTGTAAGAATTTCTGAGACTTAAAAACTTTAATGTCTTCACAACTATTTTTACCAGTGCTCATATTGCAATTTTTGCTGTTATCTTTTTTTTTTAACGGAGCTCATATTGCAATTTTCATTGTTATTATTGCTTTTCTCTGGCACTCCTTATTATTGGTTCCCATATTGTATTCATTTCTATTCTTGTTCGACATTCCAGCCAACTGAATAAGGCCGGAGTGTACAACGGTTCTAACGTTGTGATAAATATGGCAACAATAATGAGGACAATAAACCGAATAATGTAAATGATGTACATAATACCTCATCTCAGAAATATAGACAGATTCAGACAGTGGTTGTTTATTTAAGTCGTTTCCGGGTTTGACAGCTTGTTAACATATTAATATTTATCTGCTGTTGTTGTAGGCAATAAAAAGTAATTAAATTAATATGTATAACTTCTATATATAATTTTTAAATACTCAATATTTTTTAAAAATCTAAGAAAATATTTCCGTAATCTTTTATGGAATTGTAAATATTTTTGTCTGTAAATTTACTATGATTATTACTTTATTTTCTGATAATGTCGTGTATGTTTCAGCATATAATAAAACTTAGGCATATTTACATGGATGAAAAATATTCAAAATTCTTTTAAAAATTTATATTGAGTTGTTGAATTTGATTAATAAATATAGCCCAGAAATTTAAAAGATTTAAAACTTATTATTCTAATTAAAATTAAATAAAAAAAAACAATTCTTGTAAACATTCATCGAATTTTTTTTCTTAAGAAAGTTATTTGAATTAATTACGTGCGGACAACTGGCCTCAGTTATATTTTAATTCCTACAACATTCAGCATGTTCTTTTCCCGACAGGACAAAAGACTAAAGGGGATCAAAATTGCTGACATAGTAATTAAGAATCCGATTCCTGTGTCGGCCAGTGTTCAACTGGAAGCGGTGGAAAACGGGCCTAGCAATAACTGAACTGTATTCAAAATAGACTGCACGTGATATCACTGGGTAGCGAAAAGTGAACTATCGAACCCTATAAAGGTTTCAGTTCGAAATTCCTTAAAGGCTTACTGGATAGACAATCACCTGATAGATCTCAGAAAGGATACCGGTCAAAACGTGATAATAATATAAGATGAGGACAATAGTCCGCATGTCAGTAATGTGAATTATGATAATTTCTTATCCCTGATATACTATAGGCTTCCGTATTCATCAATGATCATGGATTAGAGCCGACCCATCTGCTCCTCTGGAACATCGAAATTTTGTAGCTGGACAGACCGATGTGCGTGTGACAGTCTCTCTCACACAATCGAAACATGTGAATTGTCTGTGTGTTGTCTATGATGCAGTGTTCTTTTTTGTGGGTCTGCTTGTCTTCAGCAGCGTTGTACAGTTCCTCCTGTCCTGACATTAGTTCTTTAGTCAGGGTGAATCTCCACCCAGAACGGCCAGCAGCAAGGTCCTCCCAGTAGTCACTGTTGATCTCAAGGGCCTTCATGTACCTCCTTACAATCTCTGTAGCGCAACTGACGGCGACTGGAGTCTCTTTTGCTATTTGCAAGTTACCCGTTGAGGATATCTTTAGAAATTCGGCCATCCTCAATACGACGAACATGACCCAGCCATCGGAGCCTGCGCTGTGTGAGCGGACTGAACGTGGTTGTTAGGCTGGCGCGAGACACAATTTCAGTGTTGGGCACTTTGTCCTTCCACGATATGATCAGGGTATGGCTGATACATCTCAAGGGAAAATTGTGTTCAGTCTTCTCCTGTTTGATATATGTCGGCCATGTCTTGCTCTCGGAGAGAAGTGTGCTTATGACGGAAGCATTTTATACCTCAGAGATTTACAGAGAGCTTGGAGTTCTCCCACAATTTCTCAATCCATTTGTCTATTTCTCTGTTCAGAGTGAGGTCGTTGCTGACCTTAGTCCTCAGTGGCACATCTACATCCTTTGATAGAACATTCGTCTTTTTCAAGCTTATAATCAGCCCGAAGTCCCTACAAGCTTCAGAGAAGCGATTCATCAGTGTCTGGAGCTCCTCGTGTGTGGGTTACGACTGAAGCAACATCCGCAAACAGCATGTCTCTGATGAGAGCTTCTCGTAGTTTTGATTTGGACTTGAAGCGTGCGAGATTAAAAAGCCTGGTGTGAATCCAGGTCCACTCTATTGTCGTCTCGAAGACATGCTTCAAGAACGAAGCGAAGAATGTCCCAAAGAGTGTTGGTGCAAGGACGATTGCATCTAGCATGAAACAGACTGTCGCCTCTAAGTGTTGATTTCTATGTTCACTTTTATATTTACGCACCCTCTATCTCTGATATTGAGTACGTTATCCCATAAATATAGCACACTTTAAGACTATATTTCTTCATATATATATATAAAGATTTCATTTTAGGACTTCTGTGCTGAGATATTGAAAACCAGGCAAATGCTTGACACTTTCCACAGGCTTAGGAAGAACATCTCTTTTAAGCAGCGGTTAAATAACTTCGCAAGCATCGGAAATAGTTCCTGATTAATATTCTTTTAGAACAACCACTGGAAATTTCTCTTGGCCAGTAGCTTTCTTAGTGCCAAGGCTTTTGATAAGTCTTAAGACTGACCCGGCTGAAATGAATATAGTGATTTTCTAAGCCCGGCTTTGATGTGGGACATGAGGGAAAGTATGGAGCACACAGTGAGGATCGAACTCACTACTCCGTCGTAATAGATCTAGCAAGACAAGCTTTTTAACCATTACACCACGTCGAGGTTCCCAATGGTTTTCCAAGCGTAGCTTACATGTGGCACAAGGCCGTAAGTAGGGTCACTCAGTGAGGATCGAACTCACTGCTAAGTCGTAACTGTTCTAGCGAGACAAGTTTTCTAACCATTATATCGCCTCGAGGTGTCCAAATATAGTGATTTTCCAAGCATAGCTTAGATATGGCACATGGCCGAAACTAGGAGGCACCCAGTGTGGATCGAACTCACTACAAACTCATAATTTTTCTAGCGATACAAGCTCGCTAACCATTACACCGCTTCGAGGTGCCCTGCTGTAATGAATATATTACTGATAATGTTCTTCGTGAGACGAGAGAATTTGGGGGAAGGGGTGGCCTTTGACATCTGACATTGAATTCGGGGAATATATGACCCCGAAGCTATTAATAATAGTGGACACAGCCGATTTGCCTCTGTTTATAATTTGGTTGGATATCTTCCAGAATTTCCTGGGACCAATTTATTCGTTTTCAACCTTGGCCTGGACCATTTGTGCAGAGCTATACTATGTATTTTCCATCACTCACAGTGACTGCGGGTGGTTCAGAAATACAGTAAAAATCGAACTACACAGATCCTTGCGGTAGATAAATCGAAGTCGTGGTTACGGTGAGATATGCTGCAGTGCAGTTATCGGTGAATCAGGGTTGGCTGTTTGGTTTTTCTTGAAATTATTTAGGGTGTATAAAACTTTCCGTTCAAGAAAGGATCCATTCTAAGACGAGCGCGGCAATTTTGGAGAGAACGTGTTTGAAGTATGTCGAGAGAGGATCTTCCGTCATATATGATCGTCAGCTTCCTTCGTGTAGCGAAAGTTCGTTCTGTTGAAACCGCCAAAACTGGAGAGGCTTTCGGTTTGGTATCAATCTGGATACTAACTAGAGAATGGCCTGACTTGCACAGGGGTGGGTTCAAAACTTTCGCTGGGCGTTTTTTCAGGCCAAGCTTTGAGGCAAAGTTTACGGATGTTCTCCTGATGTCTCGTCACCTCAGGCACGCGGACAGATTCCTCAATGATCTGGGCTAGTTCATAGGCGTTAAAGAAGTCTGTGCAATAGTCTAAAGCTTATCCAGATCGACAAACATCTGCTGAATGGTAAGGAAACAACGGTTGAATCATTCTAGCAATGATAACAACTTTTAGGATAAAAGTCCGCATGCAAATAATATAAATAATGATAAATCCTCATCACTGAAATGCAAACAATATTTATAACGTCTAAATATTTCTTTTCTTTGAATTTTATTATATTGTGTTGACAGTACTCTTTGAGTGATCCATTATATTCAAACTAGTGTTCTAATTTTTGTAATGTTATAAATCTTTGGTCTATTTTTTTTGTAATAATATGGATGTTTGGTCTATTTTCGTTAAAAATATGTCTTCAGGCAGGAATCAAATCTGTAATAGTAAATAATCTTATCTATAAAATGACATCTAAATCGAAAAAAATATTAAAATAATTGTCGGACATTTCATAATATATGTTGTCATTTGTAGACGTTAAGATAAGCTTCGAGCAGATATAATCGTCCAAGAAAAGATCTTAAGAAATGTGTTGCTTAAAAACAGTAATTTGACTTTGCAAACCAGGGCTTCCTCTGTTGCTAAATGGTATAGCACGTCAGGCCAAATGGCGATTCCGTATAGGATACAGGTTTTATTCCTGTCGGAGAACACAAATTTCCACGAAATTTCTCGAACATTCAGGCAGGTAAATGTAATTTTTACTATTTATTATAAACAGAGCAATTATGTAAATAATTGTATCTATATAAATAACCTATAAACAGGAAATATATTAAAATAAATTTCAGATTTAGTTCATTTCATAATATTTATGTATATATATATATATCCAGGTACGATGAGAACGAATAGAGTACACTTCCATGTTTTTGTTGTAATATCCTAATATATATATATTTTTTTGTCATCCACAGACATACTGTTTCGCTGTTTCACAGCTCATCAGTGTGGCTCTACGTCCGGTTACCTCTAGCTAGGATCGAAACCGAACTTCTCCCACTAAGCCATCAGCTTACGGTACGGGATGAAGGTGAATTTTAGCGTGTTTATTTTTAGATTCGGATAATAACACAGTGAGTGCGAGTGACTCAATTCTGTCGAAGAGTCGTATATATATATACAGAATTATAACATATGTATATTATAACATCACTACAAAAATGCAATTTTGTTTCAACACTACAGATGTCTTATCAAGTGATGCTGTTGATTTCAAAATAAAGGGGTTTAATTTTTTAAAAACCAACAAAACACACTCTGTAGGGGAAACATTGTTATGAAACCTATCATAAATAATTAGAATACAAGTATATGGTAATTAAAATAACGTGACAACATAAAATTAGAAAACAAATTTTTTAAGTGTTAATTTCACAGTTAAGTTAAAAATTAAAAATTTCAAATTCTGAATTAACTGAGCATTAGATTTTAAATTATTACAAATTTATTCAGAAATGAAACTAGGAAAAAAAAATTTTTTTATTGTTCTTACCGAAGTGCCAGTTTATCAGATAAGTTCGACGTTGAAGTATCTACGATTGCTATAGATATTTGATACATACACGTCTGAATTTAAATAAAAGCTAGGTAGCGAAAGGAATATTCAAATGACAGGACAAACACATTGACATCCTAATACAAAAACACGTATATGTAAACAAATATATAAGCAGGCAAATATCAGGACGGATATTCAAACAGCAAATAGAAGAAGGAAAAATTAAAAAATATAAATAAATATAAATAATAAAATAAAAATAAAGACAGGAATAATGACGAACATATAAAAAAAACATGTAAAAGAAAAGTTATGTCAAAAATACATGCATATGTATAATGCATACATATACGTAGTGAAATACGCATATCGGGCTATAGAAAAATAAAGAAAAAAGTCATATATATATATATATATATATATATGTAAATACACAGACATACGCATACACATATAGAAAACGGAACAAATTCATATGTCCAAATAATATATGGACACAAACTTACAAAAAACCCGGCATATATACACATATAAAAACACATACACGTAATCACATATACACAAATATATGCATATATATGCC
>OZ038487.1:97557969-97560469 GCA_964036315.1 Acanthosepion esculentum
TCGCGTTTACTTTTACGATGACTTAGGAGTAATCCCACCACCTCGTAAATTATTGTTTCTTTATAATCCGCAAAATGGCACCCCCCTGCCAACATTAATTATTCTAATTTCAAGAAAGATCACTCATAGATATAATTAAATTTGCAGTAAAGAACACGGATATTCGTTGTGGATTCCGGGATGAATCCGATATAAATGAATAACAAACGCCAGGAATAGATAAGGAAAATAAATGTATTAAAGTAATAATACAAACTGGTAATACGGGTTAGTAGATCCAGGAATGCGGGTTAGTAGATCCAGGAATGCGGGTTAGTAGCAATAATATATACACAGTCTTGGTATTGGAGTATCACGGCGTGACTCCTTACTGAGTCTACGTGATCGCTTTACGGTGACCCTTGGGCTACCCTCCTCTATTATAGACTGTCCGGGTATTCACTGGTAGTAGTATATGTATACCTCGCGTGAGTCCATTTGTGAAAAAAGGTGAGACCCCTTAACAATATATATTTTTTTATTTTAAATACTCAAGACGAACTACTAGAAGTTAAATATCTTCAATGGATTTTTAATTTTCTTTTTACTTCAAGAAAATAGAATGGAGTTGATAAGAAAAAAAAAATTTATTTTTAAGTACAGTAGAATCCCTGACAGCTGGACTACGAAAGCCTTCAATGTTTTATAGTAAACAAAATAAGGTAATGGTGAGTGAAATATAACGGAATGTTTAAGGAAAAAGAAATAAATTATGTAATGTTAATGAAAATTCATTAAATTAAGTATGCCACATATGCAAAATAAATTTGTAATCGCTGTTGTATTATGATTCTTTCTCTTCTAATGTCATTCTCAATCTTTTCCGCATTTTGTTTTGCTTTTGTCCTTGAATTTTTTTTTTAATGAAAGACTCATTTTAATTCTGCCTGCGTTATTGCAATAGTCACAGCTGAATGCTGGTTTTCTTTCCATAAAACTGTCAACCTTTTCAATAGTTTTCAATTTCAATCCAGGTTTCATTGCAATCATGTTTTCTTTTATTTTCCTTGTTCACCGTGATAGTGTGAACGCTGGAGAATAGTTTATTTGGGAGATTTTATATAATACAGTGTTGACTTTCCTATATTGATCCCAGACATTAGTTACAATGAACTTCCACCAGTATCTAGTCTGTTTAAAATACATAGTTGTTCTTTTCCTTTATTCCCATCATCTTTTGCACCAATACTAGCCATTCGAGTGAAATAAGCATAAGCTATTTTCCTGAAAAACAGAAATTTCAAATCAGTTACATATCACTCAAATAGTTCAAATATACACATCAAACTTATCTCCAGATATGCGTGATTCCAGATATGCGGGATTCCGGATATGAGGCACTCCAGATATGAGGCACCCCGGATATGAGGGATTTCGGATATGAGGGATTCTAATGTACTTTTAAAATTTTCTTCTTCATTGTTATTTTTTCTGAACGTAAATGTACTTAGTTTTCGATAAATAAATGAGGTATTGCTGTCATATCTGGACTAAGGATATCCAAACCTCACTTTCTTGGATTGACAGAGGTAAAAACCCTCACGCAGCTTGTGAATTATTACTTTCCACCCTACAGTCCCATTCGTCAATAGCTTATAGCTACATTGTTACCAAATGTTCAGATGTCTCCATTTTTATTACTACCAGCTCAGATCTTTACAGCCGGGATGCATCTTTCTACGTCAACATGGCTGAGGCGCCTTCATTCCCTACGTATTTCTTTTGCAAGAAGCATGTTTCTCTTAAAGAGTTTCTTCCCAAAAACCAGTATTTTGTGCAACAGGTTCCTGCTTGGATGCTCTCCGAACTCTACCATCCTAATCATTGTCTATAATCCATGTCTTCGTCATTTACACTTTTTGTTTCCTTCTGTTACTTTCATATCACACATCGCATTTAGTAAATATCTAGCTTGAGTGGCTCGAGGAAATATTTTAAAATCTGTAAATTAATAATAAAAATGCAATAAACGTTTTACAATTATAGGTTTCCACGAAAATTGGTTAATATAATGATGCCTCAATCATGGGCCACAGACATAGTAGAAATATATCACTCACTTCAAGATCAAATACGAAATGAACTTCCTAACGGACTGATTGAAATAAACGTAATGAAAATCACAAAAAACATATTACTTACAATAAGTAAAACCACCATTTAAACACCGTCGTAATGACTGGCCATATTCAAGTTATTAACATATTTATAAAGGGTGTTTCATTAATACGGATCAAAGTCAGCAGTAAATAAATCAGTGTAATTGGTGAAAATTTATTTATTTCTCTATTGGATCAGGTTATTTAAGTCATGGCAATTATGTGTGAAAAATAATATCGCCTAAATGTCTGCCAAATCTGAAAGAAAAAGAAAAAAATTCATTAGACACTTATACTTAATTCACATTTAAAATCGGTCCGATTTATTGGAACACTGTTTATTTGTTAATCTAATTATAGAA
>OZ038487.1:97562969-97575469 GCA_964036315.1 Acanthosepion esculentum
AAAATCATTACGAACAAAGAAACAAGTAGTGGACTGTTACGTAATACCGGCCCGCTTATATGACAATGAATGCTGGAAACTATCCTCGCAGATGAAGAAGAAGCAACAGAAATTTGGTTCAAAAGATAGATGCTGAGAATACAATGGACTGAATATATAAGCAAAGTTTTAGAGAAAATGGAAACAAAAAGACATTTATGCTTAGCATTAGAAAGAGGCAGCTGAAATTTGAAGAAAGAAGGGCTTGGAAAATTTGACACTCACAAGACATATCGAGGGCAAGTGTAACAGAGGCAAACAGAGTATAACCTACCTAACGAGCTTGTGTAAATGGATGGCAGAACAGGGATTAGGAGAGATAGCAAAAAGAAAACAAATACTAATGATACAAAGTAAAGGAAGTAGTGGAGATCAATGATCGCTACCGTCCTGGAAAGACATGGTACATAGAATAAGTACTTCACGCGAGTTGCGGGTAAAATGAACACAGTCGAAAATAATATCAGAGGTGAAATAATATATGAGGATTTCTTACGATTTCAGAGACCATTAAGCATTTTGAACTGAACGGAGAGGTAAAAATTGATTTTCTTAAAATTTGGCACCTCTTCCAAACAATAACGCGAGTTCATCTTTTCAATTTTCATCATCGATTTAAAATAAGATTTGAGAAAAAAAAAAAGACTATACTAAAACGTTTTATCTGAAATCTAGCATCCCGAACCTAAAAATGCTTTGCCTTATTGAATGCAAAACAATTTGGCTTCTTCTTGCGTATTGATTGCTTTTCTACGTCTTATCAACACTTTTCAGTTTATTTAAAGCCATATATTTTTTAGATTGTAAGATTGTTTTACGTAATAATAATATAAGGATAGAAATCTTACTAATTAACCTATACCGTGGGGAGAAGAGGTGGATTAATATTTTCCCAAGGGTATTTGCGCGTAATTGAATATAATGAACTCGACTGCAATTGTAACCCGTAACTCTGACTAACAATTCCATTACGTCACGCGCACACCCAAGCATACATCACCTCGTATTTGCAAGCTGTCACCCACGAAAGTACTGATCCGGCTTGACGTTGCTTAACTTCGGTGATCGTACGTGATGCGGCCGTAAGTTCTTCATGCGTAATATTCCTAATACAGTCCAGGCGTTTGTAAACAAAATGAATAGAATTGTTCTACAGAAGGACGTGGGCATTTACGATGTTTTAAAGAAAATGGAAACAAAAAGGATTGTTATACAGTCAGCTGACATTTCTCGGGCCCACAATGAGGAAAGAAGACGCGGAAAATTTGATACTCACAGGACCCATTGAAGGCATGAGGGACAGAGAGAAAACAATGCATATACTAATTGCGACCGTGAGTGAATAGAGGGCAAGATTTATTTGGTGTTCTAAATGACAGAAAATTGTGGAGAGCCATGATCGCCAGCTTTCTGAAAGGACATGGTACAAGAAGAAAAAAAATCAGAGGATATACATACAAGTAGTTGTTAAAGATTTTCTTGTTCGATCAAAAGCACTTCTTAAAATAAGCTGATGTTTGCTCAAATTTTGTAAAGTAAGTGTGGCTGAGATCTTTTCGGCACCCTCGCCTATATACATCTGGAATACTTGCAGGCCAATAAATTTATGATGAGATTGCAAATATGGCAAAAAAAAAGCACGTTTTGTTCCACGTCATTTTTCGACCTGTTAACTTAATGTTCTACCGCGTGACAGTAGCGTACCACTCACACTCGCGAGTCTGTAATAATCGCAAGACATGGCGCTTATTAATTTTGGGGAAAAAAAACCCGGTCCCTATTCTAATACCAATCCCCCAGCTAATTTATTTTCGGGCAAACTTCCTTGAAATAAAAAAAAACATATATAAGAAAATAATCATTTCCAATGACCAATATGATTTCACACAGATTCTAAAGCTACGTTCAAATTATAATTCATTCAGATGGAAAAAAATCATTTGATTATAACAATTCAAAATAATGACATGTGCCGTATTTCCTAGTTATTCAAAAAATAATCTAAACGATATGGCTGAGAAAAGAATATTGGAAAAGGATTTTTATGAGCAATATTCTTTTGAAGAATAGCAAGCCATGGCAGTTCTTGTACTGAATTGTAAGAATGCATATAAATGAAGATTAGAATGATTAAAAAAACAACAACATTGAGTTGCTAAGTGAGAATGGCGTATTGCTGACATACCCAAAATAGAACCTCTTGTCGCAGCAGTTAGATCTTCTTAATTCAACTTGAGTACGGCTTAAAAATGGTGAAAAGAGGTGAAAAGAATAATAGAAACTGGATGGCTGAATTAACATTTCAGTGTCCATCGTTCCACTATTGAAATGCATTTAAGAATTTTTTTTATAAACTAAGACAATTTTTATAGATTTAATACATTTTCAATACATTTTTTACATTTAATACATTTTAAGACATTTTATACATTTAATATATTTAAAACGTTTTTTTATAAATTTAATACATATTAAAACATTTTTATACATTTAAGACATTTTTATACATTTAATACATTTTAAAACATTTTTATACATTTAAGACTGAATCCGAATAAGTCAATTTGTAGCCATCCTCTCTGCCGAAAATCTTTAATAGTCGCTGCAGTCTTAAGAAAAAAAAAACATATTCGATTCTATTCGATTTCTCGTCCTTTTAACCATTGCACCATCTGCATATTCAATAAGATTTTTCTAATTCAATTAAAGTGAACTTTCAATCATTTAATTCTATTGAAGTCTCATTAAAAACCGCTGTTTATTATATGGGACCAGCTATGTACTATACAAGAGAAAGAAGATCGGCATATTATTAATAGATCCTTTTGACTTTACAGTATTTTCAAAAGTATCGAAGAAAATAGGCCAACAAAAACAGTTTTTCTAAATGTTTATTTTCAATAAGGTACGACTCATCAGTTATTTAGACAAAAAAACAAATATGATTTTTGTAACGCTGAAGATTGTAGGAGCCATTAAGCTGTATCAGCAGATGGAGTTGTGTAATATCGGCCCATCAAAACATTCAGTAAAAATGTGGGTCCGTCTTTTCGATCTCCATCGTTGATTGTGAATAAGATTTTATAAGTATAACAATTTAATTGCACTAAAAGATTTTTTTTAAAGATAGCAACCTTTAATTTATACAAGTTTGGTTAAAACATAAACAAAGTTCATAATCAATTATTTCTTATTTATTTATTTTTTTCATTTTCTGGATTATATTCGTGAATTTCCCATTCAGATTCAGGCTAATTTGTACACACACACACACACACACACACACCCTCACACACACACACACCCTCACACACACACACACGTGTACAGACACACATACACACACGTACAGACACATAAAAACACACGCACACATACACACACAGACATATATATATATATATATATATATATATATATATATATGTTACTGTTCAAAAGTTTTAAGCGACCTCCAGAATTAGCATGGAATGAACATGACAGAAGGGTGAAAAAAAAATGAAAAAGAACTCTTCAAGTCATTGAAAAAAGGGTGGAGTCAATTATCAAACTTATAGTTAGAGAAACTTTTGCAACGAATGTGAAAGGTTTGTTTGTGCTGCAGTAATGAAGGCTGATGTGGATGTTTTGGCGAGAGCAAAATTTAATCAGAAAATAATTTTTTTATTGTTATAAAATTTCTAAAAAAATTCATGCTCCACTTTTTTTTAACCAGCTATAATAATTTTTCCTTAATTAAAGTACAAAAATAATTACATTTTGGGACAATTTAAAAACATTCCCGGTTTGGCTTTAAACGTTTGAACTGTAGTGTGTGGGTGTATATATATATATATATATATATATATATATATATATATATATATATATATATATATATATATATATATATATATATATATATATATATACATATTAATCCAACAGAATGATAACATGACGAACAAATAGGAAAGGTTTTTTTAATCAAATCTTTCTGATATTTTCAATTTTGTGTGATTTGATTTTCATTCAGTCGTGTATCCCTTGCATTAGAGTCGTAGATAATTCTATACGTATGAAAGTTTGTAAAAAATCTGAACTTCTCATACTAGACATACGCAGTTACGTTCTCATTATCGTCCTATTCCCGCATAGACAAATTATAATTTGTCGGAAAGTGAACTTTATTAGCACCCGATCACGCGGTAATATATATATATATATATATATACATATATACATACATACATATATATATATATATATATATATATATATATATATATATATATATATATATATATATGTAAGAGAGAGAGAGAGAGAGGTAAATTGTCGCCATTCTATATTTACATTTGAAGCATGCGCGTTCCTTTCTTTTGACTTGCCGAAATGAAATAGATTTGGCAAAATTAAAAAAATATATATGTCACCAATTTACCCATAGGTTTACAGGGAATAGTTAACATTGTTTTACTTACATGTGAGTTTTCGCTAGAATATCGTTATACTTAACTGGTTTCTCTGTGTATCTATTTAAACATTTGTAGATGTTTATCAGTTTACAACCTACTATCGCTTATGTCCAGAATAAAAGAAAAAAATAACAAGAGGAGTGACCGGTTTTATCTGTTACCTATGGCGAGGTAAATATAACATAATCTATTTTGAGGGTCGTATCTTTGGATTGCGTACTGAGTTGAATATTCGTTTAAATTTGCTGATGAAAAATATTTCTTTGTTAATGTGTTTTGTTCATTGTCCTTGTAATCGCATTCGGAGAATGTGAATATAAATTTCGGCAGATATCGTCCTTCGCATTCGTCTATATGTTGGCTAAGAGGGATTTTTCTAGTGTAAAGATCCTGAATTTGTTGGCGATGGACATTCATCCCTTTTCGAGGTGTCCTGCCAGTTTGACCAATGTCTGTATATTTTTATGTATATATGAATGTCCCTATGTACCCATATAAATGCCATTCCATTATCTAAAGTTGCTGATACAACTTTCCAGGAAGGGGGACGCCAAAGTGTATCGAACTGAATATGCTGCAATTAGGGTCCAATAGACTAAACAATTAATCTAATCAGTTCTTTCTCCTATTACAGTCGTTTCTTCTTCTTCATCTTCCTCCATTATATCTTTTCTGCGTCTACAGTAGACCCATTCATTTTATAAGTATTTGCACCGGAACGACTCCGGCGCACCGATCAATCGACTAGTGTCCGCCTAAGTGCTTAGAATGGGAGACGGTTACGTCTGAGTGCTTTTTTTTTTATTATTATTAATTAATTTTTTTTTTTTGCCTCCTCACACCTATAGTCAGTCGGCAATGTTATCGTTCATCTGCCAATACAATGACTGAATTCACGCTGATAAGTTACAAATTTGATTAGGTGACTTCGCCGATCGCAGTTCATCGAAAACATCTTAGAACATCGAGAGAAACAGATCGAATATTTACTCCCCAATACAGTTTTCCTATGATTTCTGCTTTTGCTTTACCTTTTTACGACTATCATTGCTTTCCGAGTCATTTAATATGTCTCTCTTTATAGCCGCCTTTTTACAAAGGAGATTTGTTGGCTTTTATCTTTCGTATTCTGGTAAACTATATGTCTCTTTCTTATTTCTTTATTTCTGCTACTCTTTCTTTCTTTCTTTCTTTCATTCATTCATTCTTTCTTTCTTTCTATCTGAGTAGAATTATTATCTATCTCAGTATATTATCTATCTCACAATAATCATTATCTATCTATCTATCTATCTATCTATCGTCATATATATATATATATATATATATATATAATTATATGAAAAATATTTTTTCACTTTACTGGGCCGTAAGTTTGGCATTGGGTTGCGTTTTGTGTGGTATCTCTTTCTTTCATTTATATTAGTATTTCGATATCAAAATAAATACTTGTTTAAATGTTTGCATTTAACACATTATTTTTTGTCTTGTTTATTAAGTTGTTTTGGTTTCTAAATAAGATGATTGGTATTTTTCCTACATACAAAATATACAGTTTTTACTATTGCTATTATGTAGAGCTGCTTTTTTTATATATAATTTCCCATTGGATTTTGATAATGATGTCATTTTCCTTTTAGTTCCATAAGTATTTTGATATTGTTTCTGTAGCTCATATATAAGATTTTTTCTTCCGTGTTCGTTTTCCTTGTTACGATGGCCTTATATATTATATTGTTGCTTAGATATTTGTTGTTACGTGGGCAATTGCTTTTATTTCGACAAGTGCATTATTTTTTGTTCTTTTGCTGATTTATGTTGTTGTGGTTATTATTGACTTTATTCAGTACTTTTATTGTGTCTGATTTTTATTTTCACCACATTATCCATGTAGTTCTAAATGATTTTTGCTGTACTTTTATTAATAATTTTTGATAGTATATTGCCTGGGAAAATGTTTTTTTATTATTTTGAAGAATATTTTCCCTGTTTTATTTTTTATTGTATTATTGTAGGCTGGCTTGAACCACATTACATTTCTTTTTCTATTGTGTTTGTTTGGTTTGTGTATTCTAATTTTTTTGAATAACAGCTATTATTTAATGTTGTTTCGTTTTTGTTGTTGTTTTCGTTGAATATTTTTATGTTGCTGGAATTTGTTGATATTCTTTTGTTTATGGCGATGGGTATGTATTTTGAATTCGTTAGGAGGATGGCTGGAGTTTTTGTTGATAAACACATACACACACACACACACATATATATACAGGGTTGTTTTTTTCTTTTCAGTATGATTGTTGTTGTTTAGAATCTTTGAGGGCAGAATTTATATCTATTTTTTGTCCTGATGCGTTGAAGATTTCTATAATCTGTTTTCTTATTTTTCTGTAGTTCTGCCGTTACAATTTCTTACGATGATTAGGTCGTTGTTGCTGTATAAGCCTATGTCTTTTTTTTATTAATTGTGCCTGTTACTTTATTGATGATGTATATATCTATGAGTTCACACATTTAAAGCGCCGTCAAATCTGCCCATTATTACATCAAAGCCATGGTCATTATTTATATTGTTGTTATTATTAGAGTTGCCTTTCTCTTCTATCTTTTTTGTCGTAGTATAGTATTGATTTTCTGCGGTGTTTGATAATATTTAGTTCTTTGTTTGGGAAGTCGGAGAGAATACTGAAGAAATTAATGGATAGTGGGTATTAATTGCTAACACTCTATCATATTACCCAACGTTTATTGTAAATAGACCGATTCTACACATATTCCAACGGGTAAAGATAAACCTGACATTTGTATGCATTTTATCTTTGTTGTAACCTAGGGAATGTTACTGAATAGAATAATCACACGAAGGTTGGTAATGAACGATAATACTTAGGATAAGAAAATCATATATAATATTCGCCAGCGGCGCGTAGACGAAGTAATCAAATGCTATAAGTGAGTCCATAATGAATCTCCAACTGCAGATGGGGCACAAGGCCGAATTTACTGTGGGGTATCCGAGTCTGTCAGCTTGACCAAAAATTACACGTAGACCACGTATAAAACGGGGTCGGGTAGCTGTTTCTCGAGACGAGATTCTTCCCTTCGACATAGATCCATTATCGTTCGTAGGTGTGCTACAACAATATTTCATTGAGAAAGACATTTACGACTTAAAATAACGACTATCAAACAAATTTAGGTCGCAAATTTAGACATATATATATATATATATATATAGAGAGAGAGAGAGAGAGAGAGAGACAGACAGACAGACAGAGACAGAGAGACAGAGAGGCTCGAGACATGAATTTAAGATGTCCAGTTCTAATTTCAATCGGGTTCGTTATGTTATCTTGCGCTCATTTGAATCCATATACTCCCTCCAGTTATGGGTTAATTATTTGGACATGTGGCAGTAAATTATTACTGATTCTCATCAAGACTCACATATACACAGACACATAGGTACATGTATACGCTCATAGACCCCACACATACATATAGATATATATGTATATATATGCATACATATATATATATATATATATATATATATATATATATATATATATATATATATATATATAATCATTTCAATCTAAGGAAGGCAATAAAGCCACAGAGACGTATGTGGTTACACTATGTTAGAGAATATGAGAAACAAATAATATTAAAGAGAGGGGACAATAGAAGAACACGAATTGAGAAAACAGAATACAACGATTAACATTGCATTTAAAATTTTGAAGATCACAGTTAACTGTAAAGCAATAAAAGTACGATAGAAGAAACTTTTAGCATAGAACTTACGGTTACATCTAGCCATTTCAACTGTAAAATGATGTAACCTTGTCGCAAATTAAATACTGCGCTTAAATTCATGAAGTATCGGTACCATAGAATAAAGTTCATCAAAACAATTATCATGAAAGTATTTATAGGAATGGCACAGGGAAGCTACGTTCCGGCCGTGGGGAAGGGCCTGAAGCCGACATGCCAGATTAGGACCAATAACATTGCAGATTCTTCAATTAATTTTATCAAATATATCTAAATATATAGGAGGAAACCCAGCAATATTCAACGAATGGACTAATGGTGAACTTATAAAATATGTAAGATAGATTCTGGCGATATAACAATGGTTTTCATAACCACTTCATCGACTTCCAGATCAGTTTATTTTTTCTGTAGTAACCAAATAAATGATTAAGAAATAACAAAACAAGAGTTTGCAGATAAATTGTATATTGAACAGTAAATACAACAGAAGAGTATTACACAACTTAGGAGTGTGTGTCGGTTGACCAACGTTCAATCTATTAGACTGTTCCTCCGAGGCTTGCTTTCCTACTAATTTTATAGAAAGTGGAGGAGTTCATAATAGACTCATTAGAGGGAGGACACCACAATACTTTCCAAAGTAAATAATAATGATACAGAACACACAGACAAAAACAATAGCATAAATGTCTTCTACAAAAGCCAAATGCACTTCATATAGAAAGAAGATGAATCTTCACTTAGAAATATCATAAAGAAACGAACTATCCCAGTTAACAGGAACAAAAAAAAATTAAATTATTTATGATAAAAGAAATTAAAACAGCTAACCTTATCATAATAAATAACACACCTGCAAAATCAAAATTACAAAGAACGAACATTATTTAAGAGTTCTAATGCCCCTTAACGAACCGTGTTCCTGACAAACCAAACTCATAAATAATTACATCGGTCACGCAACTACATGTCTATCCAGATGAATTACGTTACACCTATCCGACCACAGCTGCATCAGAACCTATTAAAACACACACAAATCTTACCAGATTCCATCAGAAATATACTAGTAAAATATGCATGCATAATAACCTCATCCACATGTAAAAAAGATTAAAAATAATGGAAGACTTAATATTAAAAACGAAAAGGCCAAAACTCGATAATATTAACTACGAACACGGCTGCCGTGTTCTGACATTGTTCGGCAAATAAAAAATCCCAATAAACTCTAGATACATACACACAACCCCTACATCCATTTAAAAAGTAAAAATAAAATCATAACGGCTAAATTATAGCCGGATGCGCTCGGAAATACAGAACATGTGTAGAGTTTCTACATAATCTGTGTCCAGAAAAAAAAACTTGTTGGATCACAAAAAAATTAAATAAAAAGCTTAAACACTGTACTTTGTCTGTCATCTTTAATAAAACATGTATAAAATACACATGTATAAAATACACAACATATATATTATATATATATATATATATATATATATATATATATATATATATATATATATAAAAAGGCTCAAACACTAATATTCCATGATTATAATTTATTACGTTGGAATGGCAATCAAGATCCAATTCATCAGACCTACAAATTCAAAAAGAAATCGGAAAATATAACTCGGGGTATAAAAAAACAAAATTTTAGTTATTTAACAGAGAACTCTTCTCTTTAAAACTTTTCTCTGTTATATTTTAATCTCCACCTTCACCTTTAGGCTTATACAGGGACGGCGGCCTAATAATCGTAAGGAACTGGAACGGTAGCACTACAGAAAAAATAAGAAAACAGAAACTAGAAATATTCAACAAAGGATTTGAAACAGACGTTAAATCTGCCCTAAACTTATAGCATCTAATCTAAACAGTAATACATACAAACCATACGGAATATCAAACAACAACCCTATATATATCAACAACCATCCTAATTTATTCAAGGACGTATCCATATGCGTAAACAAAAGATATCAACAAATTCCAGCAACATAAAAATATTGAACGAAAACCACAAAAAAAAATATATATATACGAATCATCATTAAGAAATAGCGGTTATTTGAACAAACTAAATTATACAAAAACCACAATAGAAAAAAATATAATCTATTTTAATCCACCCTACAATGATTCATTAAAAACAAAAATATTCTTCCAAATAATTGAAGAAACATTTTCCCAAACATAAAAAAAAAACAAATCATCGACAAAAATACAAGAAAAAGTAGTTACAGCTGCATGGATAATAAGGAGAAAAAATAACCGAACACAATAAAAAATACTCAACAAAGAAAATAATAATCAGAACAACATAAATCAGCAAAACCAAACTAATGCAATTGTCGAAATAAAAGCAATTGCCTAACCAACAACATAATATATGATACTATCATAACTAACAACACAAACACGGAAGAACAAACTACATAGGAGCTATAGAAACAACAATTAAAAAAGATTTAATAATCAACTAACTTCATTTAAAAAAGAAAAATACAAAAACAACAAAGAACAATCGAATTACATATGGAGACAGAAACAAAATAACTTCATTACCAAGATTAAACGAGAAATGAAAAAAAAAAAAACAGCCCCACATATTAGGAACAACAGAAATTGTAAATTGTGTCTAGAGAAAAAAATCAACAATATCCCCTTTAAGAATCAAAACAGCTTATTGAACAAGAGGAATGAAATAATGGGGAAATTCAGACATTTAAATAAGCATCTACTTTGCTAGCTAAATACAAATATGAAAAGAAAACAAAGAAATACAACACAAAACGCAACACCATCACGAACAGAAACCACCGTACCTAACATCTAATCCATACTAATCCCAAACACAATCCATCCCGGAAAGAGTAACCACAATATCAAAAAATAATAACCAGCATAAAATAATGCTCAACCATGCAAAATATACACAAACTCAACATACAAATCACCTAACTGCACCCCTCACAAAACTCAAAAAAACACAAAAACGCTCTTCACAACATCTACAGCATCAACAAAATAACCACCAAAGTCATACACAACTACACAAAACAGAAACAATTTACCACACCTACATTTCTTTACGAAACGCAAAAACAAATACTAAATATAAAAAAAAATGAAAATAACAAATAAGAACGCATACAGAGGCGCGAACGTACAAACGCAACCACACAAACACAAACACGGACGCGCACGCAGGAAGACACAAACAAACACGTGCGGATACATGCATGTGTGCATATTTGTATGCATGTATGCATGCCTACGTGCACATGAACAAACACACACATAAACACACACCTCGCAAACATACATTCACACACAAAAATTCAACCATAACCTAAAGTAAATGGTCAAAAACAATAGCAATAAACCGTAGATTAACGAAGAATCACGAAGTTAATGAGGACACTAAATATAAACCAATGAAAGAATACAACAGAACAGCATCACCAAAAAAAAACAAAAACAACTGTTCTTTCATACAACTAAATATAAAAGACTTAGTAAAAATCCAAAATAACAAGAGCACACTAAATATAGTTTAAAAATACAACATAATAAAATACATATGCAGTTGACACAAACACGCCGTAAGACGAGCAACACGAACATACGAACATGGAGGAGTGTGTGCACGCATGGTTATATGAATGTATGTATATCTGCGTGCAAATACATAGGCACACGCACAAGCACACCCGCACAAACATACGCACACAGAAATCTAAACATAAACTAAATGGACAAAACAATAGCAATAAACCAGAGATCAACGGAGAAGTTGAGGAAAGAATAAAATAAAAAATAAAGTAAAAGTTAAAAAAAGGAAGAGAAAGGAAGAGAAATCAACAAATAATCAATACTCGTCAGGCGAAAATGAAAATAATACACTCATACCACAATAAAAGTACAATAAGTCGGAAAGTATCAACAGTTCAACAAGGTTTTACAAATGGTCATACATATGAAATTTCGAAGTAAAAATCAGTTAAGTGAAAAAAACTATTTTAAATTAATTCTATTAACGTTATATCTGTATGTTAGATATTGAGGATTTTACAACAAAGCCTGCTTGCCTAAATGCCTGCCTATCAGCAAACCACAGAAAAACCAGCAATTTTGTCTTCAAAAACAGTCTCTAAAAATTAACACTGGACGGAGACACACACACACACACACACACACACATACATACACACA
>OZ038487.1:97580469-97630469 GCA_964036315.1 Acanthosepion esculentum
AGTCGACATTGTGATTATCAATTACCAATAACTCAAATAGTGTTACATATGGAACCGACTCCCAAGAGGATATTTCCCCGATCACGACAATCTGAGCATGTTCAAGGCCAGGGTCAACCGTTATCTTTCACTTCTATCCGCATAAATTGTCTCCTAACGTACCCCACTATCTCGTAATAACCTATGAAGTTTGAACCTTACTGTAAATAAAAAAGATGTATTTCAAACATACCAGACACATGCAAACTTGAATGTTTACTATTTTATGCCATTGAGTAGTCAGTCTGTCGATGCTCTGTTATGATGACATCGCATGTATCCTATTTTTTCTGCTTTACTTAAGCAACGCCTGCTACAAACATTACATAAGAAGTCAGCCTATGGCAGATATGGTTTGGAAGTTCCACGTCAAGATATTTTGAATACTTCATCATTTGATTTGCAATACGAGATTCTTGAACACACCCTTTTCCATCCTTAATTTTTTCCCGGCATGAGATACAATCATTTGCATGTAACTCCCAGCAATATGTACTGATGTTTGCAAGCTTTAGTGATTCTTTCAGGTTATACTCATGACGCTTTTTTTGGCTTATGGGATGGTTGCTTTCCATTAGCAAGATCTCTGTAGAAAAACCGATTTCAAACCCCGTTGTCGCTCATGCGGACATCACGACCGTTCAAACCTAAACTATTTTTAAGAATATTTGCCTTGATGCTGTCGCACTGACTTCACTCAAGCACATCTTCATCTCTGACATTCATTCTCTAGTTTATTCGATGTATTCGACCCAAGTATTGTTGATGAAACACTCAAGCGTCATAGACAACTGATGTTGGTTGGTTGATTTTGTTTAGCGGCATATCAAACTCTATGGGCTATTCAGTGCCGAAGTCGAAATGTTTTGAACACAAGTTTATGGTTTCAACTACAGATAATATTTGCTTATGCCGAATTAAGTGGTCGAATAAAGATAATTATATTTTTTCTAAATTCGTATAACTTTTATGTGCATAGGACGTTGAAGGTAAAAGGACAAAGGCCAAAAAGCTCCACGCTGGAGCTAGACGAAAGTCCGGCCGAAGTTCGTCTTCTAGGCTAGTTAATGAATTAATACCCCAGTAATCAATAACAAATAATTAGTTAATATATAAGAAACAACGCTGTACAATTCGTTGGTTGGTTGTTTGTTTGACTTTCTTTAACGACATATCAACCTCTATGGAATATTCAATGCCGAAATCTAAATATTTTGAACACAATTGTATGGTTTCAACTACAGATAATATTTATTGTTGGTCATTTTACTATAAATATGTATTGTTGGTGTATTTTTATATAAAAAAAAAATATTGCTGGTATTTTGGCTATAAAAACGTATTTTTATCCATTGATAGTGTTTAGTTTGGAGGTTCATTATTTTCAGGACGCTAACAAGTGCTAACATCCCGGGTCAGAGTAGACATAAATGTATTGATGATCGATGCAAAAAGAAAACAATGGACATTGGTTGCGTATACAAAGAAAGATTATGCCGAATTAAGGTGTCGAATAAAAATCTTATAACTTTTACGTACATAAGGCGTTGAAGGTAAAAGGCCAAAGGCCAAAATGCACAACGTTGGAGGTAGCCTAAAGTCCGTTTGAAGTTCGTCTTTTAGACTAGTTATTGAATAAATACGCTACGTAATCAATAATAAATAATTAATTAATATGTAAGAAACAACGCTGTACAATTCCTTGGTTGGTTGGTTGACTTTGTTTACCGGTATATCAACCTCTATGGAATATTCAGTGCATATCTCGGTTGATATACAGAACGATTATGCCGAATTAAGGTGTCGAATAAAGATAATTATATTTTTTCTAAAAATAATAATAAAAATAATAATAATCGACAGCTAATAATCAATAATAATAAAGCGCAGTGTACGTCTGTCCGTCCGCTTTCTCATCTCGGTGAATCATAAACAACCTGAAATATCAGATAATATATACTATTTACACGCGATTAAAAATTAAATTAATTGACGTATTCGAAATATTACATAGTTCGGATGCTTTAATGTCTTTTAAGAGTGAATTTAAGTGACGGGATCATAAAGAATGGTGATTTTAAATAAACTAAGAATTGCACGCAAAATAAATGAAAAAAAAAAATAAGGAAATCAGTTGCGTATATGAAGAAAGATTATGTCTGTTGTGTAGAATCCACCTAATCTGCATAGGTGACTACCAACTATATAAATAATGGTTGATACCGGAAGACGAGGAAGAAGGAATCACGAGATCCAACTAGAGACTCTGATCGACTGCGACTAGTCAACACATTCTCCAGGAACGTCTTCCCAGAAATATACAGAAATACTATATGTACTTATTGTGTACACTTTCTTGTTATAATACATTCTTGTTCTAAGTACATTTTGTGTTGCATTATTATTCCGTGCAATAGGCGAGATTCAACATTGAGTCAAGACTCAACAATGTCGAATTAAGCTGTCAAATAAAGATAAGATAATTTTATTATTTCTAAATTATTTTAACTTTTATATACATAGGGCCTTGAAGGTAAAAGGACAATAGCCAAAAAGCTCCACACTGGAGCTAGACGAAAATCCGCCCGGCGTTCGTCTTCTAGACTAGTTAATAAATTAATACCCCAGTAATCAATAACAAATAATTAGTTAATATGTTAATATGTATGAAAGAACGCTGTGCAATTCGTTGGTTGGCTGGTTGATCTTGTTTAGCGGCATATCAATCTCTATGGGCTATGCCGTGACGAAATCTAAATATTTTAAATACTGTTTTAGAGCTTCAAGCATACATTAAATGTATTGTTTGTCATTTTGCTATTAAATGTATTGTCTGTAATTCTGATTTAAAAATGTATTGTTGGTAATTTTACTATAAATATGTATCGTTGATAACATTTTATTTATAAACCAATTGCTTCACAACAATTGTATTTTTCTACTTTCATTAATGTTTTGGAGATTCACTATTTACCCATAAATAGGATGACAACAGGTGCCACCACTGCGGGTCAGATTGGATCTGATAACGACAGCTGCTAAGAAGCGCTATCACGCCACTCAAAACCTCCAATCACCCGATCAGTAGCCTTGCTGCCGGATGTAGTTTCTCGTCATACCCAGGAGTAACAACCGACGTTCCAGGTGCATGCAGTAAAGACGTTAAGACACAAGTATGGTACACGTTGATCTAAATCACTTTCGAAATTCCACGCCGTTTCCATCGTCTATGTTCCAACTTGCCGAAAGCATTACTCACACGTTAAATTATACTCGCATGTTGAAGATAGGCCGCTACCTATATAAACAAAGCCTACACCTATACGCGTATTTATACGTATATATTTGGCTCGATGTAAGGTTTCGCTGATGCAGGTTGATACGTCACTGCAGTTTTTTTTTAGGACATAATAATTCTAAGAGCAGTTCAAAGACTGGCGAAAGCGTTCCTCAAGCGTTGTCTATTGTCCATAATATGAGCTACAAGATCATAGATATAAGCATCTAAGTCTAGTATAGATTTACACTATCATCCCGGGCGACATTCTCCTGATATTAAGATAGATATTCAGAAGTGTTATCGCATACGTACGGTTTCATTACAGTCTTGCAAATCCATATAAAACACTATTGTAATTAAAGAGCAAATAGTCTAGCACAGAAATGTCTGCATGCATTTTTCCATTCTTTAAGGAAATTGGTTATGGCGGCATTTCCAACATTTGCCCACCTTTTAATGGCATTACGAAGATAGCGAACTGTGGTAATAATTTTCTTTCAACCAAGGTTTCTCAATATTTCTCACAAAGCGAAGATTTTTGACTGATTCTAATAGATTTGTCACATGAACAAAAACCAATTCTTTGTTCGACGCAATATTTGTTTAATTACACTTGCAGAAGAGATCATATGCTTGGTGTCCCGGCATGTTCGAAAGCCATACCGAGATTCCTGAAACACGCCATCTATATAAAATATACGAATACGTGTCACACTTTTCTTTAACTTCATTCATAGATGCCGTAGCCCAACATTATCATACCATATTGGAATGAGATCTAATCTGTGACCAAATTAAAAACATTCCAGACCGGATCTGAATCCGTAATCCTGAAATTTTGGATTCTCACGCTTTCATTACTGCTATTGTTTTCGTTGATTTTTTACGCGATTGTTTGGGATAATTTTTTTGAGAAATAAATTTGCGAATTATCGAAATTAATTGCAAAAGTCAGCCATGTTATAAAAATAATTGTTTGTACGGAAAGTAAGGATCTACGTACATCGAACTGTCTTTAAATTAAGTAGCGGAAAATGAATTATCGTCGAACATTTAAAAGGTAAACTTAAATATTAATGCAATACTTAAATGAAGCGATCAATTTGGAGTTCTGTAGTTTATTGTTGCCTACGCATCTACTCCTGTCTACCTATTGTGATGATGGCTCAATCAAGAGCCCTCCGTGGGAGCTAGCTTAAATGCCGCCAGATAGGACAGTTTTTAAGCTAATTAACAATATGCTGGCAGAATTGGTCTACATAAAACTTTATCAACTACAGACATAAAAGAAATAGCTCTGTAGTTACCGCAAATAAATATTTACCACCAATAATAACTTTGAAAAGTATTCCCTTTAAAGCATCCCCTCATTCGTAAGTAATACATTATGCTCCCAGGATTCTTGTAATAATAAGTTGAAGTTTACTGATAGTTCTCTCATCATGCTCAAGTACCTCTGCGTATATATCACCCAATCCAGGTGGACCATCCACTATTCAGTTATTTTAGAGCAACATCTGACTAGCCATACGACAGAGAAGTCAGCTCTTCCTAAATAGGTCTCTTCGGAATGCTATTGAGGAAATCCTTATACACTGGGAGAAGGACGATTCAGGGCCTCATGAAAATGACCGTGTCATCTCTAAAACATGCCATCGGGGTCACAAAGAAGAGTATCCCTGTTTTTTGCTCAAAAGTGTTTTCACTCGATAGAACAGTCGTCCATAAATCTCACGCAAAAAAATGCAACGCCATGCGTCGTGTTGAAAGTCGATCTGTATGTTAATGTTGCTATGTAACACAGGATTAACTGATCGACTATACCCGTTCCCCTAACCTACAGGGCGTTTCGCTTGATAAGAATGGCGAGACATTCAGCACATTACTAGAATCTTGGAGTATTTAAAAAATAGTTTCAAGCTCATCTGGCAACAGTCAGTTTTTCACACTTCAGGGATTCTGTCGATCGCATCGAAACAAATAAAAACAAAATTTAAATATGACAAATAAAGATATGGCAACCTTAGATAATAAATCCTTCTATACAAACATCGCATGAGTCAGGTATTTAAATTTTTCAAAGAACAAATCTAGCAAAATCAAGAATATATACCTACCTACCGATAAACAAAGTCATAAAAATTTGTCGACTTTGTACAAAATATGTTTTTTTATTTTTCACGTTCAATATCAGCTTTTGCAAAGTTTCAAGCTATCTATGCGTTCTCACTTCAGTAGTGTTTTAGTCGATTTCAAAATAACATAGCCCAAAATAATGAATATCTAAGCTATGTAGAAAATAACTTAATATACTCACGCGATACTAATTTACTAGATGTCGGTTTCATAGCCTTATGGCTGTGATCAGTGTATCTAGCTTTGTGCGGACTACATTATACCCCGTGGTTGTCTTCGGACGGCACAGAACAAATAAATGAGGGATTCCTGATCCTGGGGGTTCCAACCCTGCGGCAGAACCTCTCTCACTGCGCCAAAGTAGGAGGGTCAGTGGAATATCGACTCCCGAGCGTCGTTGGTTACGAGGACCGAGCAATTTTCTTAATTTGGTCCATATCATTGGGCCTTCTATTTTAACACAACCATGTGTCATATATATATATATATATATATATATATATATATATATATATATATATATATAGTTTCGTATTCAAACGTAAAGAAAGATAATCTTTAAAATCAATTTTTATATATCCGACACATTTGTATCAATGATCGTTTTCTTAGGTAGTCCAGCAGATTTAACTGTGGCTCCTTCTGCCCTGATGGACGAAGATTCGATTCCTGTCGAAAGGTTTCTTGAATAATCAGGTCTGTAGGTGAAAATAAATAAATCTATTGTTTCATAAATGAACAGAGAGCCTTCTCAAAATACTAGTATTCACTAAATATAATGTTTAAAGTGATAAAGATCTGTCGGATTAATAAAAATTCATTCTAAACACACACACACACACACGCACATATATATATATATATATATATATATATATATATATATATATATATATGGCATCAGTCAGAGATTCCGCCCCCAAACTATCGTTGCATGGCAGAGAGTAAGGATCATTTTAAAGTTTTTACTAGGAGAGTTAGATTCTACTTGAAGAGCCTTGAATTTGCAGCAGTAGCTACTGGTTATAAAATCGTACCTTCCTCTGCGAGAGCTCAATCGAATTATTTCGAGATCATAAATAGTCATCCACAGGCATTCTGATTCACAAATCATCAGCGTGGCTAGACATCCAGTTGCTTCAAGCCGGCATAAAAACCCAACCAGAGATTCTACCACCAAACTGTCGTCGCACGGTAGAGTGTAAGGGAAATTTTAACGTTTTTACTATACGAAAGTCAGTAGCTAGGTGTACTCGATTCTTTCTCTTGCTTTCTCTCTCTCTCTCGCTATATATATATATATATATATATATATATATATATATATATATATATATATATATATATATATATATATATACTATTATTGTACGCGGAGTTTAACAGTAATAACATATTTATTTAAATTTACATCATATTTTAACTCCTTGGGGATTTAGCTTCCGATCAATAAATATTGAAAAAGCAAATCGGTCGATTGATCAACAGAGAAAAGGAGAAAAATTATGACGAATGAAAATAAAGAAAATATCTCGATTTACTCCTTATCTATGTGCTTTCCAATATATGGGATTTTTCTCTGTTTTCTATCTATCCAATAGTAATTTTATATCTCTCAATCTCAACATTTGGCGTTGAACGCATAATTTGGCGTTGAACACATAATAGGCAGCACTAGGGGTTCTTTACTTTAGATGACACGGAATCAAAATATTAACAACGAGTTTTGATCTCAAACACCGACGTCAGAACAAAACTTTCATATGGATATGATACATGGATCCCAGAAATATCGAGGCTATTATCTTTGTACAAACATTTTTCAAACATCAAGTTTTAAAAAGGGTAACGAATTTTTTCTCTTTCTGTGCCACGTCTTTTCAGGACGTAGGCGATCATGTCTCGCCACCCCCTCTATCCCTTGCAGCTCTCAACAAGTTCCATCACTCTTCTACCTTCCCAAGTCCACGTTCTGTCTATCCACTTGCTTAAGGCCGTTAGGTGTCAGGTGTTGGTTTTCCTTGTCGCTATTTCTCTCTATTGACACCCGTGAGTATCAGATTCTCCAAGTCCTCCTTCCTCATTATGTGTCCCAGAAAAGTCAGCTGCCTTTTCCTGATCTTAAGTATAAGGCTCCTGCTTGTTTGCATCTTCTTTAAGACCTCATCATTAGTCACACGCTCGGTCCATGATATCCTTACCATCCTTCTGTAGAACCACATCTCCGCTGCCTAAAGTCTCTTCTTCATATTTGAAAAAGATCGTCCAACATTCGCTGCCGTAAAGAAGAACAGATGTCACGTAACAGTTCAGTATTCTTTTCTTTGTTACCAAAGAAATCCTCCTGTCTTGCAATAATGTGCCCAGCTTTTGGAATGCGTACTTGGCCATCCCAATACGTCTACGGATATCATTGTTATACTTACCCTTCGCTGTCAAAATGCTTCCCAGATATTAAAAGTTCCGCGTCTGCTTGATTTTAGTGTATCCGACCTGCAAATCGCATTTCGGGCTCATCCTCTTACTGACGACCATGCATTCTGTCTTCTTGTAGTTTATGCTTAGTCCCTTCTTCTCACTCTCCGTCGCTACATTCTGTAGGAGGTTTTGTAATTTCTTTTCCGTGTCTGTTATCAGTACTGTGTCATCTGCGTATCTTATATTGTTAAGATTTTGGATAAATCTCGGCAGGATTACCAGTTCTCTCAGAATTTTCTCGCTGTAAAAGTTAAACAGGTGGGGTAAGAAGTCACATCCTTGCCTTACGCCCCTTATATTCGTTAAATATTAAAGGAGATGACCTTAGATCAGAGCCTGTAGGCTGGCTGTACAAAATCCCATAAAATGTGCTTTATCTAATAAAAAAAAAATAATCGAATACTTTGAAAGGCGATAAAAAGTTAAATGGATTGCAAATGTAACTGCAAGAGAAAATAATAATGTAATGAAGATGCTGACTTCCCACATTACCTTAAACAAATAGGTAAGAAAAAGAAATTCCGCCAACACGAGGGAAAGTCATAACAGATTTTGAACTAGTGAAGCATAACTCCATGTAAAACTGTTTTATGTAAATTATTTTATAAATTTCAGATGACATAATACTAATTATTAGTTGAAGTAACGACGAATGTTTTCTATAGAGAATCGGTTATAATTACCATTAAACAAATTAAAAATAATATCATATTGCTCGTTATATATATATATATATATATATATATATATATATATATATATATATATGGCCTGACGATTTCATCTAGCATGAAACAGACTGTCGCCTCTAAGTGTTGACTTCTATGTTCACTTTCATATTTACACATGCTCTATCTCTGATATTGAGCTCTTTATCCCATAAATATAGCACATCTTAAGACTATATATATATATGTATATATATATATATATATATATATATATATATATATATGATAAACTGAACAGAAAACGTATATTAATCTAGCATGTTTAGCTTTGATTCAAGCTTCATCAAAGATTGCGAAATAAAAGAGAAACATATAATATTAACATACGCTTCATATTTTATTTTAATTTTATGATAATATCGGATTCCGATCCATATTTGATCTTCAATTTATCTTTTAATTCATATATATATATATATATATATATATATATATATATATATATATATATATATATATATATATTTAAAGACATTTATATTATGTTTAACGTTCTTTTTATAGATACATGTATTTAAGCAAATGCTCTGTTTTATAATAAACAGTATTAAATAACATTTACCGGCCTGAATGTCCGAGAAATTTTCATAGAAAATTTTCGCTCTCCGACTATGTCTATGTCCAATTCTAAAATATATATATATATATATATATATATATATATATATATATATATATATATATATATATATACACACACGACACACACACACACATATATGTATACATATATATATATATAGAGAGAGAGTATCCCTAATGTAGTGTTTCGTAAACAGAAGCTGCAGCAATCACTTCATTCACTCGTCATGCGGCAGGTGTAAATGACTGTTTATTTTCTCGTTTTTCTTTAATTTATGCACGTTTCATAAGTGCAAGGTTGATTTTTTTCCTCTCATTGCGTGTCGTACACACGCGGGCGTCTTTGCGTGGGCCAGTGTAAGCAGCTCTCTGGCCATACGTGCGTGCGTCTAGAATGACTCGGGCATTTATTCTTTTAGTCGTTTTCCTTGTCTTATATTTTGTCCTCATTTGTTTCTCTCTTTTATTCTTTTATCCCCCCTCTCTTTTTTCTCAATAGTAACAATTTCATACCAGCATCATGGCTTTCATGAGTTTGCAAAATTGGATATCATATTTTAATTAAATAATTTATTAATATTATTATCATTATTAATGCTAAAAGACAAGGCATATATATATATATATATATATATATAT
Source organism: Acanthosepion esculentum (assembly GCA_964036315.1). Classification (NCBI taxonomy): domain Eukaryota; kingdom Metazoa; phylum Mollusca; class Cephalopoda; order Sepiida; family Sepiidae; genus Acanthosepion; species Acanthosepion esculentum. The sequence continues at coordinate 97,590,355 of OZ038487.1, forward strand.
ATATATATATATATATATATATATATAGCATAATGAGAAGCCACGTATACTTTCTTAATATGTATATAATACAGAAAAAACAACTGAAACTGACGGACGCTACTTAATGTAAACAAATTTCTGAAAACAGCCATTTCTGACGAAAGATCGGGGCCGATGTGAAATATCAAATATATATATATATATATATAAAATATAAATAAATACTTTAAACAAAAAAAACATTCAATTTATTTTTAATTTGGTACTTTCAGTTGTTTTTTCTATATTATATATATATATATATATATATATATATATATATATATATATATATATATGAATTTACTTATCCGTTATTTAGTTTTTCTTATTTCATTTGGTGGTATCTTAAGTATTAGAGTGTTAATTATAGAAGGTTAGGTTTATAATTATATGTTATTTATTGACGTTTGAATTTGTATGTATATACTTACATTCATACATACACTTTCACATGTAAAAAGGGTTAAAATAATTGAAGCTTTACTAATAAATAAGAAAATGCCAACACACAGTAATATCAACTAGGAACACGGCTACAACTTGTTGGCTGTGGTTGGAAAATAAGAATAAAACATTCCAATCACTATATAAATTGAATAAACCGCTTAATCGCACCTTGTCAGTCATCTTCAATAAAACTTATATAAATGAGTGATTGCTGACCAAATACCCCCATATATATATATATATATAGAGAGAGAGAGAGATAGAGAGAGAGATATGTAGTAGGCATCAGTTATCTCGTGAGGTAATGGTACCGCACTGCTTGTCCGTTTGTACTCTCACTATGACTTCTCCAGGGGCCACACCGGTGGTATGATATATTGAGACCGTTCACTGCTCTGACCACATGCTCCAATCTCGAATAAAACAACATGATCACATGGAATATATATATATATATATATATATATATATATATATATATATATATATATATATATATATATATATATACATATATATATATATATATATATATATATATATATATATATATATATATATATATATATCGTCATCAGTGTGTCTAGACATCTGATCGCTTCAAGCAGGCATCAGTCGGAGATTTTAACCCCTAGACTATCGTCGCCCGTCCGAGTGAAAGGTGAATTTTTACGTATTTATTTATTCATAAACACTCCAATGACCAAGAGACTTCAATCGAATTTGGAGGGTATATGTAAAGAGAAAGACAGCATTTTGCCACACATCTCGCCAATTATAGTTGGTGTCATCTGCCCAGAGCAAGAGATAAAAAGGAATATGACGGAACAGAGTCCATAAAAATGATCAAGTGTCACGGATAAAGGATTGATGATTCTCACGTTGAAGTCATGAACGCCATTGGATTTGAAATTTAGCATAGTTCCCCACAAACCAACTCATTCGCAAGCGATGAGGAATGATACAGTCGAAAATGTTGTAATTTCCCAAAACTATACTTTGCTCCCACATGTCAAATAAATAAATAAAAATATATCAGCTCCCACATGTCGAATAAATAAATTAAACAACATATGTTCCTACATGTCAAACAAATAAAAAAATCTTAGTCATAAAGAATCCGTGAATATCTATTTAAATTTCTATCTGTCTATACACACACACACACACACACATACATATATATATATATATAATACATAAAAGGATAATGGCCAGAGTTGAAACTGTAGTATTAAAACGTGCTCAATACACGTGTCAAAAAATAAAATAAAAGTAAAAATAACATGTAGAGCTTTTAACTTTATAAATTAGGAGCTCAGATGAATCTGCTACCTTGGTTTCAACCTTATGGTATCCTCAGACAATATTTATCAAATGACCTCTTAACGCTTTATTAAAAGGATGGACGCTATATTATTTATATATATATATATATATATATATATATATATATATGTGTGTGTGTGTGTGTGTGTGTGTTTGCATGCTGTTTTGTATATTCTTGTCTCTGTTCTGTTAGTGTCCTCATATTTTTTATGTTAACTCTATATTATAATTTCAGAGATCGCATTGATGATTTTTATGTCATGCTTAGACAGCTTTTTTTCGATGTTGCCTGTTATGGAGCTGGTAGGTAGGATTATGTGTTTGATTTATTTTTCATTTTAAACTCAGGTAGCACAAACATTTTCATATATTGTACATATATATATATATATATATATATATATATATATATATATATATATATATATATATATTTAGATAGATATACACCTATATGTGTGTATGTGAGTGTGTGTGTTTATACATTAATCATTGCACGTTTTGCGGCATTAATGCAACAACTACAGCAAAACGCGTTTACCGTTGTCTCATCGGCACAAGAGAATATAAAAGCTTACCTGGACTCGAAAGCCGCCTCCATACTGCCCAGTGTTGTATCAAGAATCAAGCGAATGGACCCACTCGAACTCTAGTCATAAAGATCATGTATGCGTGAATTTGTCTGATTATATCAGATTGTCTGATCAAAAATGCAATATATTTAACTATTTTAAAATATCAGTCGAAAACAATCTACCTATCGATCTATCTAAATAAGTAAATACATAAATAAATAAGTAAATGTGTTTATGTGTATATGTGCGTCTTCGCACGAGTGTTTCTACGCATGTGTCTCTTAAAGATAAGTGACAATTGTTGATTCGCACAAAATAATCTTTTCGCGACAAGAAGTCAATATGTTTTAAATCGAAAAATAAAAATTCTATATTGTAAAATGGACATATTTTCATGCAAACGAAAAAGAAATATTAGATAAAATTAAAAAAGAACAAATACATATATATATATATATATATATATATATATATATATATATATATATATATATATATATATATAAAATATAAAACAAAAAGAAAATAGGTCTGCGAATAGTATCGAACAGCCACCAAAGTTTTCGTCGCTAAATCTTACCTGAGACATTTGCCGCCAACCGATTAGAGAGAAATTATCTTTCGTCACCTCGAAGCATGTGAATTACTGTCTGATTCCGTAGCTTTCATCTTTTCAAAATTAATCAACAACTGTCGACAACAGAGATTTAGATAAAGTTTGGGTCTATTTCATATGCTTCGCTCTATGTCTTATCTTCCATTCAAGATCTGGGGACAATATTACAATTTTCTAAAGTTACTTGCCTATTTAAGAGAAAACTATTCTCAGGTTAACGCTAACGCATTTCCATATATATATATATATATATATATATATATATATATATATATATATATATATATATATATATATATATATATATAGGTAAGCAAATATGTGGATGTAAATCCGACGGTATGATGAAAATGTGGAAAAGACAAAGCAAAATCCGAATATGTGAGTTTACTGTTTTTATTTTGTTTTTTGTTTTTTTGTTATTCTGTCGACGTCAGACGTTTCGGTCAAATAGATCTTCTTCAGGACATGGTTAATGAAGACATATTTTTATTAGATTTAACTTAGATGAAGAGACGATATATACAGTACTGGTCAGAAACAGAAAAACTGAAATTCTAAAGTCAGAGTATTCTTTCTTGGAGTCGGATACGCTGGCGTCGCGTGGGCGTCGCTACGAAAACCTGCTCACAGGGAAAATATTGTATCCTAAGTGGAAGGTGGGGGGACTTATTTAAAACTATAGCTTATCGGTACGTTTGTCAAGCATTAATCTTGCTAGAAAACTTGATATATGAAAGAAACCTTGTCGGGTGTTTATTGTGTGTGATGTGGCTATCATGCCAGCCTCGTAAATCTGCCTAAGGTTTTTATTGTGGATATATTTAAAAATCTTCACAGAGTCGAAAGCAAAATTGTGATCAGATTTGGCTATGTGTACAACCAAAGCACTGCTTAGATTACCGAGGCGAATATCTCGTTTATGTTCGGAAATGCGGGATTTCAATGACCTACCTGTCTCGCCTACATAACTCAAGTTGCAGTCTCTACAAGGCATCTGATAGACGCAAGCATCGGATGTAATATGCTGTCTGCTGGTATTGTTTAATATATTACGGATGGTTTTAGTGGGTAATGTGGTAGTTTTAATTTTTAGCGCGTTTAGATTGTTGGAGATGTGTTCGGTCAGAGGGTTATTCGGTAGAAAGATGCGGCCAATAGGATTATCAGGGGCAGCTGAAAGTGTGCCTCTCTCCACCTTTGATGTAGTACTAGTAGTCAGTATGTTGTTATGTACTGATGAACGAACTCTGTGAATTTTCAAGGCTTTATGCTTAGCGCTGTGTATTCATTGTCTCGGATACGAAAGGCTCCAGAAGGTATCCTCGATATAACTAAATTCGTCATCAAAATATTTTGCTGAACAGATTCGCAGAGCTCTCAAGTAAAATCCAATAATAACACCTCTCTTAGTCCTAGTATCATTGTGAGAGTAAAAGTGTAAATAGCCGTTTTTGCATGTGGGTTTACGATATACTTTGAATTCTAGTTTGTTATTATTTCTAGTAAGTAGTATGTCTAGAAAAGGTAGAGAATTATTCGATTCAAGTTCGTGGGTAAATTTTATAGTAGGTTCTACTCTATTCAATTTATCAGTGATTCTGTTTAAATCATGTTTCTGTGGGTAAATGAATAAAATGTCATCGATCTAACTGAAGTAATGTGTATCATCAGGGATTATATATTTGAAAGGTCCAGACTCGAGAAATTCTAGAAATATGCATGCTAGGAATCCAGAGAGAGGACTACCCATTGGTAAGCCAAATTTTTGTTTATAGTAGATATCGTTATGCTGGAAGTAACAGTGAGATGTGCATAGGGTGCATAATTTGATGCATACTGAGATGGGGATAAGTAGCTTAAAGTCAGTTTTCTTAAGGTGGTTCTCTAACCGTTTAATGCATTTATCCACAGGTACATTAGTGAATAGGGATTTAGCGTCTAAGCTGGCTAGGGATTTGTTTCCTATGTCAATATTGCTTAACTTATTGAGAAGAGCGCATGAATTCTATATATATATGAACGAGTTAACGTTGTATATGCATATTAATATGGTTGACATATTATTGAACTTGCAAAGTTATGTAATTATGTAATTATCGGGTTTTATACAACAATATCAATACCCTCGGATAAATTAGACAGAAAAGCTGATTTGAATGGAAAGCTATTTTTGTCATTGAGACGATTCTAATAATACTGTACAAAGTTCTATCATCGCTTATATATATATATATATATATATATATATATATATATATATATATATATGTATATGAGATTTTGAGAAAAACTCTGTGCAAAAAAGTGACTCACTTATTTCCTGCAACTAGTAATCAATAGAAACATAACCGAACAGCTTTAAATAAAGAATAATAGAGGTATAATTTGTTTATAATATGTAATATAGATCGAAGTACTTAATAATCTATGGGTCCTCCTTTATTTTGAATAACCTTTTCAACCCTTTTTGGCATTGACTTGATTAGGTTCTGCCAAATCTCATCTCCAAGCATTGAATTTCATTCGGATATGAAATTCACAATCAAATCCTCTTTGTTGCTCAACTGCTTTCTCGAGACCCTTTACTTTATAATGCTGCATAAGTTTTCTATGGGGTTGAGGTCAGGAGATTGGGGCAGCTATGTCATAACACTCATCAATATATTCCTTCATCAATTTTGATTTGTGACAGGGAGCATTATCCTGCATAAAAATGAGCTTGGTGGGGTCGATTTGCACCCTTTCAGCAGAAGGGAGTAGACAAAACTCAAATTCTCATGTACTGCTCGCGCCTGAGGGTCTTTTCAATAGGTTTTAAGAAACCAGTTCCACGAAAAGAAAAGCATCTCCAGAACATTATACTGAGCGGATGATTGACAGTACTTATCGCTTAATTCAAAGAGCTTTCAAAGCTTCTTCTTCGGATTTTAGATCGCTTATCCTTTGAATTTAGCTCAACTTTCGTTTCATTGGAGAAGAGAACATTTCGTAAAAAAATCAGGTCAGTCACTTTTATCGAACAGCACTGTATACACACACACGTACACACACACACACACACACACACACATATATATATATATATATATATATATATGTATGTATGTATATATATATATATATATATATATATATATATATATATATATATATATATATATATATATATATATATATATATAATGATAATGATGTATGCACAATGACAAATGACGTAGACGTCCGAAGGTAACTTAAAAGCAAAAAGCTTCATGTTGACCTGCGAAGCTGTTAAGAAATTTCCAACTTTCGAGGACGTGTGGAAATGCTTTCGGGCCGTCCCACTTCCAAAAATCTGACACATGCACAGACAGGTAAGCTGGAATAATGCACACGTACTCGTGCACATATGAAACAAGATATACAGACCAAATAATAGAGTATTGAAGAAAAATGGAGGCAAGTAAATTAAAAGAAAGAGAGAAAGAGAGTGGAAAGAGGGAGAGAGAGAGTGATAATTTTAGAGAAAGAAAAAAAGACAAACGAGTTTATAAAGAAAAAGAAAAGAGTTAAAATCCAAAAGAGAAAGATTGGCAGAAAAAATGAGACATTGAATAGCAGGGAAAACAGAGGAGATTGAGAACAGAAAACAAGGAAAGAAAGGAATGAATGAAAATATAAATCCGAAGAGAAAGAGAAGAACTTACAGAAAGAAAGATAGAAAGAAAGAATGTGAGAGAATGAGAGAAAATATGTTAGAAAGAATGAGAGAAAGAAATAGGATGAAGGTAATGAAGTTAATGAACAGGGAGAATCAGAGGATGAATCAGGGAGGAAGAGAGAAGGAAAGTTAAAGTTAAATAAAGAAAGAATTAAAAAAAAAGGAATAAAGGCGGAAAGAAGTTTAAATAGAAGTATAAACAAAATGAATGTGAGGAAATGGAGAAATAATTTAAGAGTGTAACATAGTAAGAAGGTGCTAATGAATAGGATAGTGAACGAGAGAAAGAAATCGATAAAGAATGAAAGAGAGAAAGACAGACAATGAGTGAAAGAAAGAATAACAGAAAGACGGGGTGTGAAAAAACAAGGAAAAGAAAGAAAGAAAGAAAGAAAGAAAGAAAGAAAGAAAGCGATAAAGAAGTTGAGAACCAAAGTGAAGCGGATAGGAAGAAAAATGTGAGAGGAAAAAGAGTGTCGGTGGGAAGGGAGCAAAAAGTAAAGAAAGAAAGAAAGAAAGAAAGAAAGAAAGAAAGAAAGAAAGAAAGAAAGCGATAAAGAAGTTGAGAACCAAAGTGAAGCGGATAGGAAGAAAAATGTGAGAGGAAAAAGAGTGTCGGTGGGAAGGGAGCAAAAAGTAAAGAAAGAAAGAAAGAAAGAAAGAAAGAAAGAAAGAAAGAAAGAAAGAAAGAAAGAAAGCGATAAAGAAGTTGAGAACCAAAGTGAAGCGGATAGGAAGAAAAATGTGAGAGGAAAAAAGAGTGTCGGTGGGAAGGGAGCAAAAAGTAAAGAAAGAAAGAAAGAAAGAAAGAAAGAAAGAAAGAAAGAAAGAAAGCGATAAAGAAGTTGAGAACCAAAGTGAAGCGGATAGGAAGAAAAATGTGAGAGGAAAAAGAGTGTCGGTGGGAAGGGAGCAAAAAGTAAAGAAAGAAAGAAAGAAAGAAAGAAAGAAAGAAAGAAAGAAAGAAAGAAAGCGATAAAGAAGTTGAGAACCAAAGTGAAGCGGATAGGAAGAAAAATGTGAGAGGAAAAAGAGTGTCGGTGGGAAGGGAGCAAAAAGTAAAGAAAGAAAGAAAGAAAGAAAGAAAGAAAGAAAGAAAGAAAGAAAGAAAGAAAGAAAGCGATAAAGAAGTTGAGAACCAAAGTGAAGCGGATAGGAAGAAAAATGTGAGAGGAAAAAAGAGTGTCGGTGGGAAGGGAGCAAAAAGTAAAGAAAGAAAGAAAGAAAGAAAGAAAGCGATAAAGAAGTTGAGAACCAAAGTGAAGCGGATAGGAAGAAAAATGTGAGAGGAAAAAGAGTGTCGGTGGGAAGGGAGCAAAAAGTAAAGAAAGAAAGAAAGAAAGAAAGAAAGAAAGAAAGAAAGAAAGAAAGAAAGAAAGAAAGAAAGCGATAAAGAAGTTGAGAACCAAAGTGAAGCGGATAGGAAGAAAAATGTGAGAGGAAAAAGAGTGTCGGTGGGAAGGGAGCAAAAAGTAAAGAAAGAAAGAAAGAAAGAAAGAAAGAAAGAAAGAAAGAAAGAAAGCGATAAAGAAGTTGAGAACCAAAGTGAAGCGGATAGGAAGAAATATGTGAGAGGAAAAAGAGTGTCGGTGGGAAGGGAGCAAAAAGTAAAGAAAGAAAGAAAGAAAGAAAGAAAGAAAGAAAGAAAGAAAGAAAGAAAGAAAGAAAGCGATAAAGAAGTTGAGAACCAAAGTGAAGCGGATAGGAAGAAATATGTGAGAGGAAAAAGAGTGTCGGTGGGAAGGGAGCAAAAAGTAAAGAAAGAAAGAAAGAAAGAAAGAAAGAAAGAAAGAAAGAAAGAAAGAAAGAAAGAAAGAAAGCGATAAAGAAGTTGAGAACCAAAGTGAAGCGGATAGGAAGAAATATGTGAGAGGAAAAAGAGTGTCGGTGGGAAGGGAGCAAAAAGTAAAGAAAGAAAGAAAGAAAGAAAGAAAGAAAGAAAGAGCAAAAGAAAGAACATGTGAGAGAAGGAAAAAGTGTTACAGAGGGGAAAAGAAGATGGGCGTGAAAGCGTGTAAAGACATTATAAATAGGGTAGAGAAAGAGAGAAATATAACGAATGAGATAAATATAAAGAGAGAAAATGATAGAAACAATGAAAGACTGGGGTAAAGAAGGAGAATGGATGATAGAATGCACGTGAGAAAGACCGAAAGAAAGACAGAAAGACCGAAAGAAAGAAAGACAGAAAGACAGAAAGAAAGAAAGAAGTCATTCAAGAGATTTCCTACAAACTAAATAACGTTTGTATTGTGCATTTATATGACTACTAAACTTGTTTTTTGGCTGTATATGCACGTATGGGACTTTGCGCCGTTGTCTACGTTCGTATGTGCAAATTTTCGAATGTTTCTGAGTCTCCGCATGATAGGTTCACATGGATGCATACATTTGTACAACTGAGAGACATTTAATGACTGTTTGAGACATTTTACCCAACAGTGTTTCAATGTCAGGCTTTATTTGAAGTCGCATTTGTTTACCTGCCATATTATTCAGACCGTCTCCATAACACCAATGTGGTATTTTTTTCCTTACGACTGAACATATTTTCATTTTTTCCCCGTCTCTGGAACCAAAAATTGAATTTTAAGAGCAAAGAAATTCGCCTTGTGCATACAGATTAAAGCTGTTAGCCAAAGAAAAAGAAACAAAAATAGTATAAAATAAACTAAATGTAAATATAATGCAAAGGCGATTTGAGATTTTTTTTTTTCCTTAGTTATATTTTCTTAAAATATTTTTCTGTTTTCTAAACACAAGGCTACCAGACCAGCTTACCTATGAGGATTGTTTCTGCTACAGCTGTATTGATCGGCAAAGCAAATTTATTAGCCGTTGCTCTAAGACGAGGTAGGCTGTCATAGATTTTTTTTTGTTAAATCTACCCTAGTTCGATATCACTAAGTAAACTTTATTCGTTACAGTAGTAAAAATCCGCTTGTTAAACCTTCGAATACCTAATCTATAGTTAAATAGTTATTTAATAAGCTTAGCTAAGTCTGACTGAAGGTCACAATAATGGAACAACTAATCCTGATAGCTCTCACAACAGGAGCAATGGCGCCAATAGTTATCTAATAATCTGAGTCATGAGTAATTTATGTTTTGCCGAACCAGTTGTTATGAGAACAACAGTTTCTTAAGTATATCATAACAGGTGATAAAAAGCAAGATGGGAGATTTAATCACCGCCGGCGCAAAACCGCAAACTCACCACCGGTGTTTAATGTTTCAAACTTTTCCTCTCATCGAAGATGGAAATTCTGAGAGGAAAAGACTAATTTGCACATGAAGTCCATTTATTTGTATTTGATAGGTTTGCTAAAATAGACAGCAGCATACATTTTTGTATTGAGACGAATGCTCCAGGTGCAAAGCAAAGAATCATATGAACTTCGGGTCTGTTATGAAGAAAGTCAACAAGAATTCCCACAATTCATCAGCGGCCGGATGTAGTAGTGGCTAAAGTGTACACAGCCTTGAAAAGTCGTGCCGGAGAAATTGTTCCGGTCGATGGTGTTAAGTCGGCGACGTTGAGTCGGTGGTGATGAGTCGTCCATTAAAACTGGGTTACACACTGAAAAGGGAAACACCAAAGGCAATTAAGAAGGATAAATCTTCATAACTTACACCAAAACTCGGCTGACCGGGGCGCAGCGTTTAATGATGATTATTTTGGCATAGACGGAGGCGGGAATATGATAACACAGTTTTAAAGAGTAGATATTCGGGTGAATTCGAAGTTAGAACATGATAAGTACTTTATTCGCTTCTTCCTTCCTCCTTACGCCACCTTACTAACTCCAATCCACAAACCCTTTCCTCGTTAACGCATGATGAATATACATAATATCCAACGTCGTTAGTACGAGTCGGACTTTCATGCAGTTCATTCAATTTTTCACGTGCGGAACATATTCCGTCTGTGATGATTCAAAAATTGTGTGTTAAAAGTTGTTTATTTAATTATTTTGCCTAAAATATTAGAAGTGATTATTTATAATTTATATCATTCAATTTATAATTTATCTCAGTTCGAAAGGCGAAGAATTAAAAAATTTTTCCTGAATATAATTCACAAACAGTTTGGTCATTCTCTAAATATAAAAAGATTTTCAAGAAAAATAATATTGTTTGCTAACCAGTGGACCCAAAGAGTGTGAGTTCAATACACGCTTAAGGCAGTGGAGAACTTTCAGAGGGAAATTAACAGGAGGTAACTGATAACTGACGTCCATTAAAAATTGCATGTGGAACTAGAATACTCTACCCCAGTGAGCGAAATAAAGGGTTCTGTTCGACAAGGCCAAAGCTCAGTGTAAATCCCAAGAAAATATAATTTTCATGGGAGATTTGAATGCCAAAGTAGGCAAGGAAAGGTAATGGGGGAAATAGCTAGCATATTCGGACTAGGAACCCGCAATGAATGAGGATAAAAATAGGTCCAATGGTGCACGATTATGGAGATGCCCAGGAGGAGAAAATAAAAACCAAATCGACTGCATAACGATCAACGAGAGATTCAGGAATACAGTTGGTCAAGACCTATCCAAGTGCCGACTACGGAAGCGATCACCCTGTTACATGTTAACTAAGAATGAAACTACGGAAACTGAAGAGGCTTAACGGTGCATCCAAATTGCAATACAACAGACTCCTGAACGATCCAAACATGAAAGAAAAGAAGAATACGTTGCACAAATTGGAAATGGAAACTCAAAATAAGACATACTAAAAGATGATTTTGTTACATCAGCAAACAACATAATCCTAAAGGAAAATGGACGACGAAGAAAAAAAACACGAATGGATCACAAAAAATGAGATTCTTGATATGATGCAAAGAAGAAAAGACAATGCCATGACATGGAACAGAATGCATAAAACTCCACAGCTAAATAAAGGACAAAAAATGTGCATAGAGAGAATGTGCATCACTGATAAAGTATATATGCATACAAAATAAGGGAGCTAACAGGAAAGAAGACATGCTCATCAATAGACTGCATAAAATCCAAGGACGAAAGGCTCATATTTGAGAAAGAAAAAAAATACTTCAACGTCGGAAAGGATAAATCGGAGATCTCTTCCATGCGGGCAATAGGCAGAAATATCAACGGGCATGAAATTCTAAAAAAACGAAGTAGAAGCGTCACTGGTGAAATTGAACAAAAAAGGCGGTAGGGCCAGATGGAATTGTAATGGAAATGCAGACAGCCGTAGATGATTTTGACATAGACAAGATTACAAAAATAATAAATGAAATCTACAAAAGTGGTGGTATACCAGAAGACATATGAAGATCTATTTTTATGGCATAAGAAACCAGGCGCAAACGAATGTGAACGATGAGCCTAATGAGCCACATGCCAAAACTCATCATCTGAATTCTGATGAATAGAGCTCGTAGCAGAATCAGGCCACAGATAGGACAAGAACAGTGCGGGTTCGTCAAAGAATATTATCAGAAAGAGCAACACAGATGCAGAAGGACGTGTACATGTGTTTTATAGATTACACAAAGACACTCGGCAAATTACGACACGAAGATCTGTTAGATCTGTTCACCCCCCGACATATTCGGGAAAGGCATTAGAATAATCAAAAATGTATACCAGTTGCAAATGAGTTTAATAGATATGCAAAAATAGAAAGGGGTGTAAGAGAAGAATGTTAAAATCTATACCGGTAGCATATGAGTAAGATATAGTAACAGATAATGAGTTTAACAGGTATACAATTTAGATAGGGGTGGAAGAGAAAGATGTTTCTTATCACCGGATTTATTTAACCTATACAGCGAGGTGATGCTTAGAAAATTAGAAATTCTACCGAGATTCATTATTGGCGGCAAGAGTCTTAACTATATAACATATGTAGATGCCACAGAGTAACTAGCAGATACGGAAAAGAAACTACAAAATCTACAAAAGGTAGCGAATGAAAGCGAGAAGAAAGGACTAAGTATAACCGGAAATAAAAGTCAGAACGCATGATGATCGGCAAAAGGATGGGCCAAAATACAAATTACAGGTGGGATATATTAATATGCCATGTACAGAAATTTAACTAATTAGGAAATGTTCTAACAGGGGACGGAAATTGTGACACTAAGATCCGAAGATCTATTAGGATAGCCAAAGACGCATTCCAAAAGCTAAGAAGAGTATTAAGAGACAGGAAAATTTCTTCGGAAACAAAGAAAAGAGTATTCAACTGTAACGTGAGTTCTGTTCTCCCGTATGGCAGCGAATGCTGGACAATTTCTTGAAAGATGGAGGAGAGACACGAAGGAGAGAAATGTGGTTCTACAGAAGGATGTTAAGGATACCATGGATCAAACATGTAAGTAACAACGAGGTTCTGGAGGGAATGGAAGCGAAAAGGAAACTTGTACTTAACAGCAGAAAGAGAAAGTTAAAATTTCTTCGATACGTAAGATGGAAGGAGGGCTTGGAAAATTTGATACTCACAAGACGGTTAGTGGGAGAGAGGGACAGGGGAAAACAACGCGTGACATAATTAATGGGCTTGAGCAAATCGATGACAGAACAGGGTTTGGGAGAAATAGCAAAAAGAGAAATTATTAAGAGCTACAAGGGAAAGAAGGATGTGGAGGGCGATGACCGGCTACGTCCTGAAGGGACACGGCACATAAAAGAAGAAAATGCAACGAGATACCAAAATACAATTTTACATCCAAATGCATTGTTTCCAATAAATATTGTTTTACATGCATCCTGCGCTTGTCAAAGTGAAACTATGCGCTCTCCATGACAATGCAACGTCGAATGCAGCCAGAATAACATAGGGAAAAATTGAACTCGGATCCTCTGTTCAACCTCACTTCCTATATTCCCCTGACCTTGCAACCACCTACTAACTCTTCTCATGCCTCATTAAATGTGTTATTATTATTTTTTTCCCTTCTTGGCTTCCATATATCCAGTGACTGTCAATGCAAGAAATATCAATTCCGATTCTAATTACAAGCTTTATTTTTCTTACTATTTGCTATAAAACTTCTGCGTTGCTCACGTTCGGTCACGACATCGTTTTAGAACCTCGTCTCCTTTGCCTCAAGTCTCTTCTTTATATGTGAGAATATTGTCCAGTATTCGCAAGTTTCTACAAGGATTTATATGAGGTGGCATTGCAGATGTTTTTCTTTGTTTACAACGAAATTTTCCAATATTTGTATAGTTTGTATAGCTTTGAAGAACATTATATCTCTACCGCAATGTGCCTTTGGATTTTTGCATCATTTTTCATCATCTGCTATAACACTTCCTAAATGTAGTTTGTAAATGGCCTGCTCACCTTGCTAATGACCATACACATTTACTTCTTGCAAAGAACCTATTATACTTAAAATCTACGCTGTGTTATGGATGCAACAGGAATATTCCAACTATTGGCAATTGCACAAATATTTTGAAATTATTTAAATATATATTAGTTACCGTTTGTCTATATTTCTGAGATGAGGTATTGTAACAATTTACATTATTCCTACTGTTGTCCTCGTTTTTATTGTCACATTCACGACGTTTCAGTCGTTGTACGCTCCAGCCTTCTTCAGTTGAATTACGTCAGAATTTCGAATTGAAGCCCTTATTTAGTGAACGGGGATAGATTGTTCTAGTTCCACGTGCCATGCCTTTTCTGATTATCTCGGTTTCAGTTATTTCACTTTATTAACTCAACTCTCCATGTTTTTGTTCACCTCTAATCGGCCACGTATTGAACTCGCCTCTCTTTGTGTCGAATCATTGGATTACTTCAACCAACGCTTTTACCCACTGGACCATATGTCCTTTTGGAATAAATAACGTGTTCGGTTCGAAATTCTAAAGTATATCACTTGAAGAACGCCGGAGCTTACAACGACCGAAACGCCGTGAATATGACAATAAAGATGAGGACAAACATCCTAAAAAGGTTTTTGTCGTCAGAGTCTATCTTGCACATTTACAATTCGGCCGTGCATTGAATACTGTTGCCATATCTGGTCTGGTGCTCTTGCTATTCATCTCGAGGTTCTTGACAAAATCCAAAGAAGGATCTGCAATGTAATAAATCCTGACTTGGCATCTCGAGGTCAGTCCCTTTCTCACAGACGTGACGTGGCTTCCCTCTGTCTTTTCTACAAATCTTTGCAAGGCAACTTCACTGGCAAGCTTTTTTTTCCCTGGTGCCCCGACTACATAAATTTAATTGTGCTACTAGATTGGCATCTAGGTCCCACCCTTTTATGATGAAATAGTTATATTTAACCGCCACTTCTATTTCAACGGTGTCTTTTCTCGCACTTCTCGCCTATGGAACTCCCTTCCGTTTAATTGCTTCCCTGAAAACGGCAACCTTCACATATTTATATGCAATGTCAATTGCCATCTTCTGCCGTCTTGCACCCCATTCATATTTTATCCTTTCCCCAATCACCACTATACCCAGTCTTTTCTCTCACTTTCACTCTCTGTAACCCCATGCATAATAGTAGCATTCCCGCCTTGCTTGAGGTGAAATGATTAAAAAACAAATAGTGCAAATATTTGTTATCGTTCAGGTTTTTAAAATCCAAAATGTTACGATTACCTTTTTTAAAAAATGTAAATCTATAGGATCCAAGTATCCGCTGTGATTTCCTTTGAACTCCCGCTGTCTTATATATTCTATAATAAATATTTACGAGTATATTTCCGATGTTTTGAATTGTTACAAGCGCCAGTGGGAGAAATTGTGTTTTAATGGAGTGAAATCGCATTGACGTGCGTTGATTATCGGTCGTCCCATGCATGTGATCTTTTTTTCTATGCGACATTTGCAATTTAAGGTCAGGCGCTTACATGCAGCAAAATAACCGATTGAATGTTTTCCCCAGAAAAAAAGAAAACATAAAAAAGAAAATATCGTACCATCCTTGAGAGTCAAATGTTCTATGTAGCATCCTAAACTAACTTCAGCAACTTACAGGGACTGTAACCCCAAGCAGCACCTCTCACTGGTGTAGGGCTTTTGTTTAATCCCTTATGGCTGATGAGACTCCTAAAGAAGTAATACCGAGTGGACTGTACGATTTTAGATCCTGGTCTCACATTATCGTACAACTCCAATTTAAAGTCTACTATTACATTATAAATAACAATAAGAGTAATGGTAATATTATAAAGAATCATTCGGCTTTCATTGATATAACAGCCAGTGGTACCTTAGAATGATATTTATCATATATCTATCGAAACATTTATTTCAGGAACATATTTTTCTGAAGTCCAGTAACTTTGGCGTGAAACGCTAACACCTAGATTATGTCATTATTGTCTCATTAATGTACATGTGATACCCTTTTCTGTTGCTATTGCTGATTTGGAAATTTCTGCAGTGAGGTGCTTCCTGTTATTTCTTTACGACTATGTAGCGACAGTACACGAGAGTAGAAGAAGAGGCATAGTTCTTGCTCATATGTGCATGCTTCGCTCGAAACCATTTTCTTATTATTGATCTGAGAAACCGGCTTTATAAAACTGACATATTATCATTTCTTAGCGGTTAGACTCCATGTATTACATCCATATGAAAATCTGCATCTGACGAGACTCTAGGAATGCAAAGGTTATTATGGTAGATACGAAGTCACGTGATAGCCGGTGAGTCACATCAACACATAAAGTGAGGTAGGCAGTTGCTATTTATTCTGTCCCGAGGCAAAATGGATCTGCCCACGCCAGGTACTATTTAGACCGCGGAGAAGCGACTCGTTACAAGCCAACAGCGGTACGGTATACAGAGAAAATCTCATGGTCTAACCAGGTATATAAAAGACACTACCGGCCTACCCGATTTCCCATATTTCAAGTTAGACCAATCGCTTCTCACCCTTTCACATTGCATATTTTATTTATATGATATATTTTGTGGACGAACAATTATTGAGGAGTATTATTTATCGGTATAAAAAAAGAAACTACTTAAGAATAACTCGTTTTCCATTCCTTTCTAACAATGTATTTTTGTTATTCCGCCTTGGGGCAAGATGTATCTACCCAGAGCAGTTGCTGTTTAGCATGTGGAGAGGCAAGATGTGTTGGCCCAGGTCTGTTGCTACTTAAGCCTCGAAGGAGTGTCATTACAAGCCCTCATACAGAGAAAACCACACGGTCTCACCAGATACACAGAATACATCAGCGGTATGTCTGTTTTCCCGTTGGGAATTATTATCATTATGTTAGACTATCACGTCGCTTATTGTGTACATTTGTTAAAATTTCTTTGAGGAGATCAATATAAAATGTCTTTGAGAATAATGCATGTTTGCTATTCGTTTGTTTCAGTGATTCTACACCGTCCGTGTATTAAGGTGTTAGTATATCATAGATATATTGATGCCTATAATATGGAAGTACTAACAGGAAATGTTCTCTCTTGCATCGAACCCCTATTAAGGTTATTCAAGAATATATTACCCTATTTAGTTTAATGTTTTCGTTTTGACGCAGTGTGGGTTATCAAACGAAACTACACTATAGAAGTGAGTACTTTGTCATAAGCAGAGCAGTGTAAAAGCATAGAATGTATTGCAGTATATATTTTTCTTTTTCTGGTGTTTTACATTGTTTAAAATATTACTTTATGCGAAAAGATAATGAAGGTATTCCATGATTTTCTGGCGACGCTTGCATTCATTCTGTTTCCTTACGTTCACGTTAATGCTTTAATGCCGAATATTTGATTATTGGAACGGTAGATATGAACTGATTATTGGAGTTTTATAAACGTGTAATTAATACCAGATATCTCTATAATTGTTTATATTAAATACAACATTTACCGTGGGCGTTACAATGTAATATGCTAGAATGTAAAATGTGCTTATTGAAATGGTTATTTGGAATTTTATATACTGATGAGAGAAAAAATTCCTGAAAATATTTTCTCCTACCGTCATTTTTTGTAGTTCGAGCAGTCATGGCCCTCCCCAACTTTCTATTGCTTGAACGTCTAAAAATAGTTTTTTCTTTACTATTTCATCTCCCATGTTCTACCATCCATTTGCACAACTTGTTATGGCGATTATTCTTGATTTCATTATATCCTGTGAGGGTTCAATTTTCTAAGTTTTCTTTTCTCCTTATTTATTCTCAGAAAGTGTAACTGTTTCGTTATGATTCTGATTAAAAGTTAACATGTTTTCTATTCTGCTAGGAATGACCTTCGTTCTTACATGTTCATCCAATGTTATGCTTCTATAAAACAACGTCTCTTCAGGTCTTCTCTTCAAAGTTGCCACATTCACTGCCATAGACGAGTATCAATATTAAAGAGAAGTTTAGCACCCTTTCTTTTTTTATAACGACATTCTCCTGTTTCTAAATATGTTTAGAATGAATATTTTGCTATTCCAAAGAACCCTCCAATTTGATCTTTCACATTTACTCTGTTTTAACACTTCTCAAAACGTTAAATTTATATTTTTGCTTAATTTTAAAATTGTAGCTTCTATTTTTACCCTTTTCATTTTTATAATTACAATACGTTCTATATTCCTAAAATTTAAACTGTGTTTCTAACTCCGTAAAACTCTACATCGAGTGATTCTCGGTCCTTGTACAGGGTTAACATCGTTATAAAAAGAAATTCTTACTGCTTTTCTTTACTACCTTGTTGAGGAGTTTATGAAGTTTCTGCCTGTGGGCCTTAAACAAGGTATTATCCGCATATGCTATATTGCTTAGAATAAACGCTCCTCGAATTCTTAGTTCTCTTACGATCATCTAGCTGTATATGACGCTTTCGGCGGAGGGGGTACGTATTCAAAATTTGATATTTTGCGGCAATACGCGCTTAAAGGTTTTAGGCAGTTTTGATCAACATTTCTTTTCATGGTTAGCCGTAAGGAATTGTAAATGTAGGACTACCTTACACTTAAGTAAAATAATAACAATAATGATATTAATTAAGAATTTACTACAGGAAATATCAAGTTTTACGGAAATATTGTTGAAAATTATGTATTTAATTACATAACAAATACATAAAAATAATATAAATGTTGATGCTAGATTCGATTTGTTGTTAGATATTTTTCATTTTCTTCTTTGTTATTGGCAGCATTTTAGAATACTTTGGCTGCAATGCTAAATTTCCTTAGTTGAACAAACTGGTGCTATTTCGTTTACGCTTTGTTACCTCTCTTATCCATTGTTGTTTTTCTTTCAGTCATTTTGTTGAGTAATAGCGAAATTCTGAAATTTAAAATGATCTTATTCCATTTAAAAAATAAAGCATGTAAAAAGGAATATGTTAAATTAATATACGACCAAAAATAAAATGCTTTTGAAAAAAAAAACTTAATGATTTCACTATAATTATTTAACAATAATGTGATGATATTCCGCAGACAAATCTGTTTTATGATACCTCACCTCAACGCATGGTTAAAAACTATAAACATAAATTGAACTTGAAATATTATGTAATCGGCTGTAATGATTTTGTAAATATTTGATATAATATAATTCATAATTTGGAGTGAAAAAAAAACAAAACATTTTTCGATTTTTTGTTGAATACGCCCCTCCTCCGCCGAACGCGTCATATATCTGGTGACATGTAAACTCAGTGAGAAGACGCTGTAGCATAATTAGGTAAGAAATAGAGCAAGAAAGTGAGGTTTCGTTAAAGGTACTGGAACAAGAAAGGTAATCTTTATACTGAGAATGATATCCGTGAGCAATAAAGATGCAAACGCATATCTATATCTCATACTATAGGCAGACGCAATTTAGAAGGCACGGCGCGAATATCTATTTAAACTTCTTGGTTAACTTGATTGATTTTGAAAATATATTATCATGATTGAGAATATTTTCGTGGGGAAAACATACGAATAGTAAAATAGCAAATTAATAGAGCAAAAATTGCAAGCTTATTCTCTATATGTTTATATCAAACAAGTACAGAAGTTTAAATACCGGAGAAGTGTTTTAACAGAGGATGTAAAATGCGGCACTGAAATCCGAATGCGCATTTACTTAGCGAAAGATGCCTTCCAGAAGCTAAACTAAGTAAAAAAAGTAACGAGAAAATTTACGTTAAAAATAAAGAAAAGAATAAGCGACTCTTAAGTAATAACAATCTTTTTGAACGGTAATGAATGTAGGAAAATCTTTTCACAGACGAATAGAAAAGTGTAGGCAGCAGAAGTATAGTTCTACAAAAGGATGTTGAGAATTTCATGGACTAAGTACGCGCAAGAAACGAGGGAGTCTTAAGAAAAATGTAAACAAAAACGACACTTATGAAAATAATCAAAATGAGAAAGGTGAAATTTCTTGGACATATAACGAGGAAAACAGGATAAGCATAATCGCGTGAGACTGGTGACTTTCTGTTAATTGAGCTTTTGTGAATTGATGGCTGAACGGGTGGCGAGACGTTTGGTAAACGTTATTCTGGTCTATAAAGATAATAGGATGTGGAGAACAATGGCCGCCCACGTTCAGAAGGGAAACAACACGTAGAATATTATCTATACGATCTAATTTAACTGGGAGATATTCATGATGGAAACAATGTTCATTAACATGAAGACCATCGAAAATTATTATGTCTTTTCTCACAATTCGATTTGACATGATAAAATCAATTTTTGCACGTTAGGTATGATTTAATATCTCATTTGCTAAAAGGTAAATGTTCAGTTTTAAAAGATAAATATGACTATTACAGACTGAAAAGGAAAACGATTCGACATTTTCGTTGACGTACGTGTTGACGGACTGTTCATGTTGACTGCCTGTCGGAGAGTGAGAATGTAACGTGTTTGTGTCTGTAGAGGAGAAAAGTGGGGTGGATTCTTAATGGTTTAGAAGGGGCAAATTAATGATAATTATAATAGTTATAAATATTTTATTATAATTATTTTTGATGCTCTAATTAATTTTTATTATAGACACGACAAAACGAAAGTATAATAATTTTGTTTTTATTCATGTATTTCTTTATGGACACAAAAAAAACCCCGCCCCTACAGATCATTAGAAATTTGTTTCTAGTGATATGCAAAAATAAAACTTTAATATATAAATATATATTTTGCAATATTGTGGCTAATGTACTTGTCTTCCAAACGTAGTTATAGTATACCTCTTTATTGTTGCTTCTAATGGAGTGCCACCTGTTTACTGGATGTAAGTCCATCTGTCTTTTGCGCAGGATTTAAATATGAATGATCATGTTTTTCAGTTTATTTTTTAAGAATTGCTTATCAACATGTCTGTTTAATCCTATCGATAATTTTTTTTTCATTGTTGAAGTACTTGTCAATTTTGCTGCGGACTTGCAATTGCTCTTTCTAGTTTGGACTCAGCTGGTTTTTTTTTACACAATCATTTCTTATAAATATATATTTGCAGGTGTAAAGATCACTTGGTAGGCATATTATTTTTAATTTTCCGTATCGGTGTAAAAGGTAAAACTGACATTCTGTTTCCAATTCCTGTACCAATGTTGTCGGTAGAATATATGACTTGACTTCACAATACCGACCAGGTAAGGTTAATGATATGCCTAAATCGATATCATCTGGTGTACTGCACAAGTCTTCATTTACAATGCTCTTGATGTATAAGAGTACAAAGGGTAACTTTCCTACCCGATGATTTCTGTATGGTCTCATAACCAGTGCTGCGTTTAGCTGCCTGGAGAAACATTCCTCTATCCCATTTGCACAAGGAAGATAGGCGTGGTTCCATGGAGGTAACAGAACTCTTTAAATAGGATAGACTGAAATTTAGTTTCTCTGTTTCTTATGAGGATTGTATGTACTCCAAAAACTGATATCCAATCTGGATTTCTGAAAATTGTTACAGCTGAAATATCTTTAAAGGCTTTTGCGACAAGCCAGCGGGTAAACCTATCTATGATAGTCCGGATATTTGTGTACCCCTGAGAACCAGGTTAATATCCGAAAATCTCGAGATGTATACTAGTGAATATGGCAACAGGTGTGATGAATGTGCGTGTAGGTTATTTAGTGTGTTTGTGTATATTTTTATTCTTATATACGAAGTTTTTTTTGTCTATTTTCTTATGTCAACTGACATGTTTGGCCAAGCATAACCTTCAGTAATCATCTTCACAGATTCACGTTTGCTTGGAAGAGAAATTTCATGGAATATTTGAAATACGTGTCGTCCAATCATTGTTATTATGTAGGGCCATGGACGTGTCAGAGTAAAAGTTAGTGTCACTGATTGGGATTGGTAACACAAATTAATTCATCGATGCGCTTTGTTTTCACTTCTTCTAGTAGGTCATCCATGAGTTTCCCTTTTGCAGTTAATTTATAGTTCAAAGAGTTAGAATCTAATGATGCAATTGTGCCTGATACTTTTTCCTTGATCTAAGACATGTTTTATGCTTGAAGAAAATGTGAGATATAATCTAGGTGTCTAATTTAACTTCGACTATATTTGTCTGTGTGTGTATGCAATGCATCTTCAAGGTGGTGCTGAAAATGCTTAAGTGAAAGGTAGATTGCTAACGATTCCCTTGAGGTTCTGTGCCTGGATTGTGCCTTGCTTAGCTTAATAGAAAAGAAAGATATGGGTGGGATTTGCTCTTCTGATACTTGAGATATAATGAAGTTGAAGAAACATCCGCTGTAAAGTTTTGACACACGTGTTTACGGCCTGTCCGTGGAAACTGCCTGTCCGATAGTGAAAACGTCATTTTTGGGGTGTAGGGGAGAAAATTAGGGCCGATTCTTATTGGTTTAGAAAAAAGTGAGAATATTATTTATAATTGTTATAATTATTTTATTATAGTTATTATTTTTTAAATTATAATTATTTTTATGGACAGGACACAGTAACACTATAATTAGTTTTGTATTTATGTGTTTCTTTATGGGCATGCCGTTACAAATGACCAAAACGTTATAAAACTACAAACGAACAAAGCTTTATACAATGTTTAAGCGGAACAAAGATTTAAATAACTACAAACGAACAAGCTTGACACACCTACAAAAGAACAAAGCTTTCTACAAACTGGACAAAACTTTATATAACTATAGACGAACATAGCTTCATACAAATCCAAACAAACAAAGCTTTATAAAACTACTAACGGAACAATACTTTACACAACTAAAAACAGATCTTAATACAACTACAAACAGACAAAGCTTTATACAACTATAAAAGGAACAAAGTTTTATAAAACCACAAATAACCATATTTATACAACTATAAACGAAACAAAGCTTCTACAAACGGAACAAAACTTTAAAAACTCAAAATGGTCAAAAAAGGTTTTATGCAATTAAATAAGTACACACTGTATATGCAATTAATAAAAAAACGCACTCTCTTAAATTTAAAAAAAAAAACGAACCTTAGCGTTGCGACTGGACACTCCAAAATTTTGTCTCCGGTAACAATAACACATTTCAAAGAAAACATATTTCTCCCCGCATTTAATTTTTTCGTCTCGGATGCTACCTCAGTTTTGGCAAAAACAAAATAATTTCCATGCCTGGAGATGACTGATTGTACAGTTGAAAGTATTTGCGTATTAAAGAAAGACTTATGCACTTTATTATTTTTAAAAACAAGGATCATAACACTCATCGAATGTTTGTAAGGTAATGCACCTTTAAAGTATAGTTTGCGAAGTGATTTCGCCATTTTTATGTAACAATGTATTATGCACCTTCAAACGGGACAAGACTTTATGCAACTCAAAAAAGAAGAAAGCTTTATGGAACTCAAAACGAAAAAAGCTTTATAGATAAACAAAGGGATCAAAGCTTTATATAACTCAAAACGGAACAATGTTTTATGCAAGTACAAACGGAACAAAGATTTATGCAAGTACAAGCGGACCAATGCTTTACAGAGCTACAAACAAAAAAAAAGATTTATGCAAATCAAGACGAAACAATACTTTATAATCTAAAAACGGGGCAATGCTTTATATAATTTAAAACAGGATGAAGTTTTATGCTATTAAAAACGGAACAAATATTTATGCAACTCAAAACGAAACAATACTTTTTAATCTAAAAACGGGGCAATGCTTTATATAATTTAAAACAGGATGAAGTTTTATGCTATTTAAAACGGAACAAATATTTATGCAACTCAAAACGAAACAATACTTTTTAATCTAAAAACGGGGCAATGCTTTATATAATTTAAAACAGGATGAAGTTTTATGCTATTAAAAACGGAACAAATATTTATGCAACTCAAAACGAAACAATACTTTATAATATAAAAACGGGGCAATGCTTTATATAATTTAAAACAGGATAAAGTTTTATGCTATTAAAAACGGAACAAATATTTATGCAACTCAAAACGAAACAATACTTTATAATCTAAAAACGGGGCAATACTTTATATAATTTAAAACAGGATGAAGTTTTATGCTATTAAAAATGGAACAAATATTTATGCAACTCAAAACGAAACATCACTTTATACATCTAAAAACCGCGCAATGCTTTATATAATTTAAAACAGGATGAAGTTTTATGCTATTAAAAACGGAAGAAATATTTATGCAACTCAAAACGAAACAATACTTTTTAATCTAAAAACGGGGCAATGCTTTATATAATTTGAAACAGGATGAAGTTTTATGCTATTAAAAATGGAACAAATATTTATGCAACTCAAAACGAAACATCACTTTATACATCTAAAAACCGCGCAATGCTTTATATAATTTAAAACAGTATGAAGTTTTATGCTATTAAAAACGGAACAAATATTTATGCAACTCAAAACGAAACAATACTTTATAATCTGAAAACGGGGCAATGCTTTATATAATTTAAAACAGGATGAAGTTTTATGCTATTAAAAACGGAACAAATTTTAATGCAACTGAAAACGGAACAATGCTTTATGAAACTACAAATGGGGCAAAGCTTTCTGCAAATACCAATTGAATAAAAGAAATCTATCTGTATCGGGTAGAAATGTCTTTGCTTAATATATTGGTTTTAATAATGGAAGTATTGCGTTGTTAGCATCCGTGAAGTAAATGAATGGGCAAAACATGACAAAGAAAATGATATTGAAATAATTACTTTATTTATTTTACCAAGAAAATCTGTGGAAATTTATTATATAAATCACTGTCAGAAACTGATCGACTGAGAAGACGTGTAGCGATATCTTCGGCATCGTGTGAATCATGTCTCATCTCGGGGAGAAATTGGTCTCCAGCGGAGTGTGTCAAAGATAAGTGATTCAGTATAGTATTAGCCCTACGCCGAAATGTCTGCAACAGACGGGAAAATTTGTAAACGAGTAACCAGCCACTATATATTACATTTACATAGACATAGACATTTACATAGACATAGACGCAATGGGTTACTGAGGGTTAGAGAAAATAAGAAAAACAAAACACTATTAAGGAGAGATAACGATTGACATTGAATTTAAATTATTGAAGATCAAAGTTGACTGGGAAGCAAGAACCCGGAAGAGATTTCCACAAGCGGGGTATGCTCGAAAAGAAATTGTTAGTATAGAACTTCCGGTTATATTTAAACATTTGAGAGGTAAATTGACGTCACCTTGATGCCAATCTAGTACAGCGCTTAATTTCATAATGCCTAGGTATCATAGAGGAAAGTTCATCAGAACAATTGCCATGAAAATATTTATAGAAAAGGCAGAGGAAAGCTACATTATGGAGGCGGGAAAGTGACTGAAGTCGAAATACCAGGTCAGCACCAATTACATTTGCAGATTCTTCTTTGGATTTTATCAAAAATCACTCAATATATAACAGGAGCACCAGATCATATGTGGCAGCAGTATTCAAAGTCAGGACGACTAGTGAATTTATGCATATGCAAGATAGATTCTGTCGAGAAAAGTTGTCTTTCACGACACAGTGAACCTACTTTCGTAGAAACAGAACTAACAATGTGTTCGATATAATCTTTCCATTTCACGTCAGCGGAAATCGTTCGTCCGATAAAGAGCAATGAATAACTTTTAGATTTAATCTAAAGCAAATTGATTAAATCTAGTATTCCCAATAAGCAAAATACTAATTTAAACAGACATATTGTATCTATTAAAATAACGTATTAACAGTATATATATATATATATATATATATATATATATATATATATATATATATATATATATTAAATTTATTAAAATTGTCATCTCTGATAATGGCTTATGTAACCCGAAAGCTTAGATTGAGTTCAAACATGTGTCAATATGGTGTTTTCCTTTCGTCTTTCAACGATAATGTGTTTAAGTTTATCAGACAATACGAAAGGAACTTACTTAAAATAAATAGACAAACCTTGTCTATATTATTTAATGAAACATGCATTAATATATATATATATATATATATATATATATATATATATATATATATATATATATATATATATCAAATATGTGGAGCAGTTGAATTTATATTACAATGAATCATTCATACAAAAAGTAGATTAGTCAAGTTAATGATATTAAATGGCGAAATCTCTTCGCAAACAAAATTTTAAATGCGCATTAACCTACAAATCACTCGATGAATGTTATGATACATGTTTTTAAAAATATAAGCTGTATAAGCTCTTTCTTTAATACGCAATTAGTCAAAAAATGCATTCTCTTAAATTTTCAAAAAATTGAACCTTAACGTTGCGACTGCACACTCCAAAAGTTTGTATCCGTTAACAATAACAGATTTCAAAGAAAACATATTTCGCTCCGGATTTAACTTTTTCGTCTCTGATGCTACCTGAATTTTACCAAAAACAAAATAATTTCCATGCCTGAAGATGACTGAATGTACAGTTGAAAGTATGTGCGTATTAAAGAAAGACTATTACATTTACTTGTTTTAAAAAGAAATATAGTCTATTAGCAATTAAGAGTAAAAATATTTTAAAATTGAAGTTAAATAAAATGTATTATAACCCAAAGATAGAATCTTTAAGTATATAAGTACGAAAAATAGACCGAAAAATTTTGCCGTTAATAAAAAAACCAAAAAAAACAGACGACATGCGTTTAACGGATGTCAGAATTCTTTGAAAAATACACCCTTACGCTTCCTAAACTGAAATTCTTTTTCGAACGTAACTCATAATTGATACAACAATAGTTAATAAAAATGAACACGCTACCGCTCCTGTCTAAATGATTGGATTCCTCTGTATCCTTGGATACAGGAAATTATGAATTTATATGTGCGTTTAAAACTCAGTAAATTTAAAAATAAGTTATTCCAAAATTCGTTTGAAGATGAAACAGAATTAATGATTTTAATTTAATTATATAACTAAATTTGAAGTTTTTAGCTTCAGATTTTGAAACATGGTTATTCCTGTGTATCGAAAAAAACATATTTTAAATCAGTTTAATATTTATGCTCTGTAAATTTACATTCAGCACTGTTTTGCAAAAATAAAATAAAAATATATCAATAAGAACACCGGATTATATAACTTACTGTTTTTTTCTTTATATATATATATATATATATATATATATATATATATATATATATATATATATATATATATATATATATATATATATATAGGGTATTTTATTAAGACGGATTATATAAAAGGGTGTTTCATTAAGACGGATCAAATTCAGCAGTAAAGAAATCAGTGTTATTGGTGAAAATTAATTTATTTCTCTATTGGATCATATTGTTTAAGTCATGGCAATTATGTGTGAAAAATAATATCGCCCAAATGCCCGCAAAATCTGAAAAAAAAGAAAAATCATTTAACGCTTAAACTTAAATCACATCTAAAATCGAACCAAGTTATTGGTACACCCATTATATTTATATATATATATATATATATATATATATATATATATATATATATATATACATACATATATATATATATATATATATATATATATATATATATATATATATATATATATATATATATATATATGCATATTTTATTGAATACGACAGACAAGGTCTTTGATTTAGTTTTTTATATAATTTCTCATGGGATCTAATAAAAACTACTACTACTACTACTACTAATAATAATAATAATAATAATCATGGGATTTACCGGACCCTATTCGTAACATACTTGTTGACAACACAAATATGACAGTATCATATACGTGCACAAAAGTCTAAAAATAATGGAAGCCTTATTAATTAACCCCCACCTAAAAAAACAGCACTCAATAAAATCAACTATTAACAGGGACACAATATCTTGACCGTGTTTTGAAAATGAAAACATTATATACATACATACAGGCAACAAACTATTTCTTATTTAACATTAAAACCTTGGAAATGGCTAAATGTATGGACGAAGCCGCCCGAATAAAAAGAACATTCGGACAGTTTTTATATAATTGATCATCTGAAAAGAAAAAAAAAAGTTAAATCCCATGAAAAATTATATAAAAATTTAAAACAAGGCACCTTGTCTGATCTATTCAATGAAATGTGCATGAAAGAAATATTGCTGCGTAAATGCACAAATATATATATATATATATATATATATATATATATATATATATATATATATATATATATATATATATATATATATATATATATATGTCTGTGTGTGTGTGTGTGTCTGTGTGTGAGTGTGTGTGTGTGTGTGTGTGTCAGAAGGTAGCTCACAAGGATAGCCTCTGTTGAAAACAAACAAATATATATATATATATATATATATGTGTGTGTGTGTGTGTGTGTGTGTGTGTGTTTGTGTGTGTGTATATATGTTTGTTTTCAACAAAGGCTCACAAGGATAGCCTCTGTTGAAAACAAACAAATATATATATCCTTGTGAGCCTTTGGTTGAAATATATATATATATATATATATATATATATATATATATATATTTGCTTGTTTTCAACGGAGGCTCTCCTTGTGAGCTACCTTCCGACATACGCAAGGTTCATAGGTACTGAAAATGAATCCTATTCAATTGTGTCTAATGTGTTTTTATGGCAATCAATTCGAATGAATGCAATATTATATTTCTCTCTTCTTCACTCAAATCTGTAATGATCGTCTACTCGTAAAAAAGGAAACGATAAACATTACTGGCTACTATGGAACAAGGCATGAGATGATAATTGCTTGAAGTGGATATGTTACCTTTTCACAGTAGTACCTTAATTTGGATTTTATTAATAAAATTAAGTTCTTCGTCAGCGGCTGCCAAATCAAAATGGCATTAACATATTTGTAATTGACTTGTGTGCCAAATAAAAAGTTTGCAACAATCAAAACACTTGATTACACTTTCGTGATTTCCATTGTCACAATCAATACGGTTGCCATTTTATTTTAACTCGTCTGTCTCTTATTTTCCTCAGTCGATTTTTGTTGATTTTAGATGAATTTCCTTGTTTCATTGAATACATTTTTTTCTAGTAGTTCCATGACTTCATAAAATTCTTCAACTCTTCTTTCTACTTCATATGTTCCTTCTTACCCTTGTTCTTTTTATTCTCTGCATCTTTTATATTTATGCTTCCCGGACTTCTTCACCTACGTCTGTTCATTTTCTTTTTATTCTTCTACAACTATATCCCTCCTCTTATCTTCTTCTCCTTCTTTTATTCAGTTTTCTCATTTCTTCTAATGTTGTTCGTTATTTATTCCTTTCGTTTCTTCTTCTTTTCTTTTATTGAAGATTTTTCTTTCATTTCTTCTTCTTCTTCTTCTCTTCTTCTTCTTCTTCTTTTTCCTCTTCCTCTTCTTCTTCTTCTTCTTCTTCTTCTTCTTCTTCTTCTTCTTCTTCTTCTAACCATTCCTTTCCTTCCTTCCTCTTCTACTTCATTTCTCCTTTAATCCTTTTTCTGCTTCATTTTTCATTCATTTTTCTTCCTTTTATTTCTGATCATTCATAGTTGTTGGGTGAGGGCGGTTCAGACCGTCCGCAAGGGTATATTTGCGCGTAAGTGAATATAAATAACCCAACTGGAATTGGAACTCGGCTCTCTGTACCATTATTCATTACAACATCCGCACATCCAAGCTTCCAGCACGTAGTATTCCTAAGCGATCACCTATCTAGGTACCGACCAGGCTGGACATTGCTTAATATCGGTGATTTTAGGGGGATCGATATTCAAACTTGATTTCGCCGTAAGCACCAGTACTAACTCCACTTGTTTGGATTTCGCACCAGTAGTGGATTTTATAAGTTTTTAAATGTTTTTATAAAGTACCTCAATGTGAATTGCTGGGACTGTTAGATAAGCTTGATATATTTGGGAAAGACATTAGAATAATCCAGAACTTATATTAGGAGATGACCGCCTGCATGCGGATAGATAATGAATTAAGTAAATACGCAAAGGTAGAAAGAAGTGTAGGACAAAGATGTGGTTTCATACTAGATTTATTCAAATTTTACAGGGAGGTGATTCTGGGGGGAATGAGAATTCATACCAGGATTCACTACTGGCAGCAATAATCTTAGTAAAAGTCTATATACAGATGACACAGTATTGATAGCCGACACAGAAAGTTAACTATAGGACCCCCCACTACAGCATGTAGCAAAGGAAAGTGAGCAAAAAGAACTAAACATTATCTACATGAATACATACGTACGGGTGATATAGTTGACAGATGTAAAGAGTATAGTGGGTGCGATGGATAAATTGTCGTCTACATAACTTAAAAAGGAAAATCACACTGACATCAAATTTTAACAGATATATTTACCGATATTATACAAAATTGTCTTGAAATTGGTGAAGACTAAAATGATTCAATAAAATCGCTATTTGCTGTGAGAAATCGAAATTCCTTCACTCAAAAGACAATCCGTAAAACAGTTTTACAAAAGAGGAGCGACAATATTTTGGCGGTGCTTCGCATCCAGAAGGTGGTCCCAATTCATTGGCCAAACACACACACACACACACACACACACACACACACACACACACACACACACAAGCGCGCACTCACACATGAAGGAGACAGAATCTATGGTTGTCCGCAAGAGGAATAGCTGAACATGAGAATTACGAATGGTAGATACCAAACTCATGCATGTAGATCAACTGAGAGTGTTTTAACAGAGAACGGAAAATGCGACACCGAAATCCGATGGTGCATTGGGATAGCGAAAGATGCCTTCTAAAAGCTAAGAAAAGTATGAGGAAACAGAAAGAAAATTAATTAGAAATAAAGAAAAGAGTATTTAACTATTATGCCCTATCAGTTCTCCTATGTGGCTGTGAATGCATGACAATCTTCTATCAGATGAAAAAACTTGAACCAAGAGAAATGTGTCCTTACGGAACGATGCTGAGAATACCATGAACTGAAGATGTGAGCACCGACAAAGTATGAGAAGAAATGGAAGCAAAAAGAGAGTGGAAATTTCTAGGGCCCATAATGAGGAAAAGGGCTAGGAAAATTTGATACTCATAAGACGAAACGGACAGAGGAAACCACAGCTTAGCTTACCTAACGAGTAAATAGCTTGTAAAAAAAATTCTAGGAGGGAAAACAAAAAGACAGATTTTACTAAAAGTTACAGAAAATAGGAAAGTGTGGAGAGCCATGATCGTCCATGTATTGAATATTGGAGTGACATTAAAGAAGAAGAAGAAGTGGTTTTCATTAGAGATCAAATCATTGCCTTAATATTTTTTCAGTATATGTCTATATTTCTGAGATGAGGTATTATGTACACTATTTACATTATTCGGACTATTGTCCTCATGTTTGTCGCCAAAGAGGGATAATTAACAGGAGATAACTGACAACTGACATCCATTAAACATGGCCCCTGGATCTAGAACATAGAAAATAAAGGGTTCAGTTCGACATTCCAACCACCCGAAGAAGGCCGGAGCGTACAACGGCCGAAACGTTGTAATAAATATGGCGACAAAGATGAGGACAATAGTCCGAATAATGTAAATAGTGTTAATATTTTTTGTTTAATATTTTGATGATTTTAGTAAAACTGTCTAAGTGATTCAATAATGATGTGTACCACCGTCATGTTGATGTTCCACGACTTATTCAGTTCTCTAGTCAGGTAGATATTTTTCAAGTTTTCATTTTCATTCAGGTTTGATACTGATCTTCTGTGATTGGCGAAAACCTGGAGACGAAATGTTTTCATTTCTTTGAGCGCTGATGCACAAATACACGAAGCCCAATATATTCATCATGGCACTCCCACAGATAAGGGTATATCAGTTAGATTCTTCACAACCAAATATGCGTGATGATAAAAAAGATTTTGATAAAAGCAGTACATAAACATACAGGTGTGAGCCAGAAATACATTCAAGTTAAGTAACTAATTCTGGTCAGTTTCCAATTGAGGGTGTTCCTAAAAATCTAGATATGACCATCAAATCATATTTGCAACCTCACCCTTCAAAATTAAATGAATAACCCTATCGACATTCAGTCATCTTGATCCTTTATGGACATGAATACACATTTCGATAATATTATTATTATAACTACTACTACTGCTACTGCAATTATTATTATTATTATTATTATTATTATTATTATTATTATTATTATTTCAAATCTATCGTTCCCTTGTGGCCCATTGAACAAAATTGAGGACATTTCTGATATGCTGAAGTCAGCCTTGCTGGAGTCCCTTGGGAAACCGATTCTGTATTCGCCTCCTGCCAATTCTCTTCTAGAACCCATCCGTTGAGAAGTTCTATGCAAATGTGGTGACAATTAACAAATATAATCAATATCTTCCGTGTACCAATCATTGTCCAGTTGCTTTAGACATTGTGCTCCAATTAAGCGACTTATCAGGTGGACAGATTTCGGCAATCAAAAATGGAATAATTTATTTCGCTCAAATAACATTGTCTGCTTTCTTTGAATTAAAAAGAATAATGTCGGCGCATTCAAACACGCATTCCTTTTACGCCTAAACCTATACAAACAACCAAATACAGACAAATCATATATATATATATATATATATATATATATATATATATTAATTGCTTAATATAAGAGAAAACGAATGTGCATTATGTTTTATCATGAGCCTTTCCAAGAGTCGTATAATGGCTTTAGTTTCAAGATGAAATAAAGACAAATTTGTCCAACATTTGGATATTTCTTTCTTATATTGCTAGTCGATTTAAGCTTTCGGCTCACATGAGCCATCATCAGAGTTGTTATATGAACATTACAACAGATATTTTCACCGTTAAAGATAAATATATATATCTGTGAATGACATAATTTAGCTCTTGAAAATATATTTCAATTGAGCACTGTTGAGTGATAAGCTAATTCTATAAACAACAGCCACCTGCACTAATGCAAAGCTCTTCAGTAAAATGAACGGAGCATTTTGGCTGATGGCATTTGTTTACATTTGTAAAAACAATACGATTTAGTTGTGTAACTCTACCAAGTGAAGATAGCTCTGGCTGACACCAAATCAGTTGTGTTTCAATCCTGGCTTGAGGCATTCGGATGTCTAGTCGCACTGAGTACTGTCTGTGAATGACATATATATATATATATATATATATATATATATATATATATATATATATATATATATATATATATATATATATATATATATGTATCGCGAGAAAGAGAGAGAAAGAGATACAAAGGTTGTGAGACAATCGGCACATGTATATCTAAACAGCCCACACACTAATATATGCATATAAATTTAATTTCATATATATATATATATATATATATATATATATATATATATATATATAGATAGATAGATAGATAGATAGATAGATAGATATAGATATATAGATAGATATGTGTGTGTGTGTGTGTGTGTGTGTGTGCAATTATTGAAGCACTCCTAATAAAAATCTAATTTAGGTGGGCGGCACATCTTTCTCGAATGGGCGATTGCAGACTTCTAAAACAACTAATCATTGGCCAGCTTCTAACATGCAGGTCAGATGGAAGGTCAGACTTGCGTTGCAAAGACAAACTCAAAGACAGCCTGACGCGATGCAGCAACACCCTTTTCTTCTTCGGAAAACAAAGCGTCAGAGCGAAGGAGGTTGCGCCCATCCCGCTTCTCATCTCTACAAATGTTTGAGCGTGGCCGACCCCAGAATCACGAGCGTGTAAATATTAAAGAAAGTCGGGACCATGTTGATGCTCTCAAAGATAGCCTTACCTGTCACTGTGGCTTTGTTGCACGCAGTAAAGCAGGTAACGTATCCATAAAAAGTAAATTAATATTTGAGTGTCAAATATAATTATAATAAAATAATTAAGAGAATTATAATTATCATTAATTAACTCATTCTATACCAATGAGGGTGGTTTCAATTCCTTGGTCTACAAATACCACATACACACACACACACACGCACACACACACACACATATATATATATATATATATATATGAGGAATTATTGGATTTTTTTTTAATAATCCGATATTACCACTTCTTAATATATATGTTCTATTTATTGAAACAATATTTTTCGCCAGATAACTCTATCTTAACATTGAAATTGTTGGCTAATTGTCTGTGATTTTGAGAGTTTTAATAACGAAAATGTGAACATCGGCAGAGTTCGAACCTGCCGTTGAGAAAAATCGAGGCCGGTAGACAACAATTAAACTGTTACCAAAAAAGGGAGGTGACTGCTTAAATAAGTTTATCCACTAAAATTATCGTTTTTAGTAATAAAACACGCGCTCGGATATGTACATGGTGCGATGGATAAATTCTTGTCTAAATTACGCAAAAAATAAAATAAACTGACATCTCTTTTTAACGGATATATTTGACAAAATTGCACAAATATGTCTTGAAATACTAAAGAGTAAATATATTCAAGGCAATCTCCATTGGCTTTAACCACGGCCTCCAGACGACTTCAGAATCTCCTGCATCTCTTCTGGAAGATCTCCCTGTTTAAATTGGTGAATGCTGCCATAATCCTGGAGTTCAGTTCATTTTTGATGTTAAAATAAGTTTTGTTGGTCTCTCGCTCAACTGCACTCCACACATAATAATCAAGGGTGTTGCAGTCTGGGTGTTATTTGGGTGCCAAATTAATCGTGTGACGTCGTCGCAGAAATTGTTTGACAGCCATCACTCAGTACTCTTGGTTGTGTGGCAGGTTCCAGAGTCCTGTTGCCAGACATAGTTTCTTCCAGCATCTACTTTCTTGACCAATGGCAACGCTACCTCCACAAGGCATTGATGTAGGACTCCCCGGTGAATGTGAGGCCCAGCGGGAGGATGAATGGAGGTATAACATCGTCATAACTAGTGATCACTTCAAATATCGCTATTAGATTCATCCAACTCTTCCGAATCTTCTGCAATGTCCTCAGATTGACACCCAAACACCAGCAGTACAACATGGCGTATCCAAATGTCTGGTGGAGTGAATTGCGTCATGGTGCTTATTCTTCTCACAGACGGACCTTACTATACCCTGAAGTCAGCAAAATACAAAAACAAACAACGCACATACGCGAAATTATAAATAAAAAATGGCGGAAATTTACCCTTCGCACCCAGTATATATATATATATATATATATATATATATATATATATATATATATATATATATATATATATAAGTATTTCACACCAAGCAAGGCAGGATGAAGAGAATGATGGGGAAT
The DNA here is from genome assembly GCA_964036315.1 of Acanthosepion esculentum. Lineage (NCBI taxonomy): Eukaryota > Metazoa > Mollusca > Cephalopoda > Sepiida > Sepiidae > Acanthosepion > Acanthosepion esculentum. Next base: position 97,625,738 of record OZ038487.1, read on the forward strand.
TATATCAAGGCATCTGAATATGTCGATTGACATTGCATTTGAATATAACACTGTAGCTATCAGGGAAGCAAGTAAGAGGAAGGGCGTTCCACAGACGGGAAATGCGGGACATGAAATTATTGGAGTAGAAGAGACGGCTATATTTAACCGTTTCGAAAGTGAAAAGGCGTGAACGAGATACCAACCTAGTAGCACACTTAAATTCATTCAGTTTGGTGTCCAGCGAAAATAGCTTCTAGGAGTAGTTACCGGGAAAGTATTTGTAGAGAAGACAGAGGAAAACGACGGCAGGTCTGTGAGAATGTGACTGTAGCCGAGATATCAGATCTGATCTAACTCATTGCATATCCGTCTCTGGATTTTGTCGAAGACTTTGAGACGAACAGACCATATATGGCAGCAGTACTCCATACAAGAGCGAATGCTTGCTTTATAGATTTGAAGATTGGATGCAGGCGAGAAAATCATTCAAGCGCAACACAGAAAATTAATTTCCTTGCAGTAGATGAAGCTATTGAGTTAATGTATTCTTTCCATCTCAGGTCAGCTGACAGTGTGAGACCAAGCAGGAAAAGAGAGGCGCTCTAGTGGAGCTGAGCACCAGACATTCTAGTGGGAGGCAGGGAGGTTTCTCTTGTGGGGGGCAAAAGGGAGCAGTTATTGTTTTTGAGGCATTAATGTTTACCAGCCATTTCTTGCCCCAGTCAACCACTGACTGGGGTTTCCGAGACCAACGACCAGGTTAGTTTTGTCAGCGATACCAGATTTGCTATTGAGGCGGGATTTAATAGTGGGGTGGTCTGCATAGATGCCTACTTGGGAATTAATGACATCGGGAGCATCGTTAATGGAGATTAGAAACGATGTAGGACCCAGGATAGAGCCTCGGGGAACACCCCCGTCCTTGAGAAAGGAACTGGAGGAAAATCAGTTTTGGACGGATTTCATTACAGAGTTTGAGAGCAATGATTGTATTAAGTCAAATAATCGTCCTGAAATTCCGTACTCCGTATATATATACAATGCTATCTTGGGTCGGTCATACAGAGCTGTTGTTCGAGGGAAGAAGCTGATCGAGTTGAACCGAAGAAATACAGAATGAATGTGGGCGGTTTTCGACAATGTATGTGCTTTAGCAGGTCCCTGCTGTGAACGTTAGGCCTGGAGGAAGCAAAGAATGTAGTTCGTCGCAGAATTTTTCATGAAAATAGAGACAGAAAAGCGAGAGACTTGCCACATACTGACTGTGAGAGAGAAGTTGGAGGATGAAAAATAATTTATCTATAATGACTCGGAGATGCTTTTGGATTCTATCGAGGCCGGAAGTGCGATATCTGCAGCTTCCGTCTAATTATGACAACAGCACTCTATACCTGGTCTTATCTGACTCTCTTAAATGTGGAAGATAGCACGTGGAGTCAGATACATACCCAACCTTTCTGTAGGACTGAGAATCTTGGACCTTAGCAGCAACACTCCAGATCAAAAACAAAAATAAATTATTAGAAATGGCGGAGGGGGTACAGAATTATCATTAGCATTGCATAAGTACGTAGCACCACAAATGAAGCAAAATAGGTGTTGAGTCTTGCCTCAATGTTGAATCTCGCCTAATGCATGGAATAATAATGCAACACAAAATGTACTTAGAACAAGAATGTATTATAACAAGAAAGTGTACACAATAAGTACATATAGTATATCTGTATATTTCTGGGAAGACGTTCCTGGAGAATGTGTTGACTAGTCGCAGTCGATCATAGTCTCTAGTTGGATCTCGTGATTCCTCCTCCTCGTCTTCCGGTACCAACCATTATTTATATAGATGGTAGTCACCTATGCAGATTAGGTCGATCCTACCACAACAATAGGCATCAGCAAAATTCTCAAGAAAATAAATGTAGAAATGTTTGGTCATGTCATGAGTCAATGACCTTACCGTTTCCATCGTACAAAGAACAACACTGCAAAAGAGGAAGATGTAGACAGAGGAAAATGGTCTGACATCTTGAACTGCAAGATCTTTCTTTGAGATTTAGATATTGGCATGGAACCAAGACGTACGTAGGGTTCTGGTTACTACAGATTCTTCTTTGGCTTTTGTCAAAAATGTCTAGATGCATATCAGAAACATCAGAACAGGTGTGGCAAAAATATGGATAAAACGATGGAAGACAGATTCGGGTGAAGAAAATGGTCGAAAGCAATTCAGTGAGTCAACATTTTTAGCATTAGATTTAACAATTTACTCGATAAAATCAGAGGGGGAAATTTAAACCTTGAATGTGATATGTGTTACTCTTCAGGAGGTTAGCATCAGACATGACGATAGAAGTCAAAAAGGTTCTTTACGTCAATTAAAAGAGATCAGTTTATTTGGGGGGAGTGTTAATATTACCAACATATTTCCTGCTCCATTGAACAACAGACTGAGAGTTTATTTCCGAGATTATCTGTCCGTTTGACTTGAAGGAACCTATAAGGTTTACCATTAAGATAGAAGCAAAAAGTACTACCTTTGACATTAATATATACGGAGATGAGAAATATTTAAGCCAAAACAAGTCTTTGATGTGTCAGATCTTGCCATTTCGCTTGAAACCTTCGTGAAAATATCTGGACAATGAATTAACTCACGGAGAGATTCAAACAAAAGGCTTATTTCAATAACACCTTTGTGTTGTTCAATTATAAACTTCTGTAGGATGTCTAGTTCTATTCGTTTTAATAAATCAGGTAATGAAGTCATATACTTGCCTGACCAGCCATGTTTTTTGTGTGTATATTTTAATTTCTCTTCGTTTGCAGTCATTCTGTTACCAAAATAAATTCCGCATTATTCTAATATATCTCCGAAATGAATTAAGCAGCTGAACACAAGTACAGAAATTTAATTATCAGGGAAATATTATCGGTGGCTGACACAGAAAACCGAAAAGGCCGTGGAATAGCGAAAAATACTTTCCGAAAGTTTGGAACATTACAAAACAGGAATATTTCGTACAGTGAAATCTGGATAATTTACTCGCAGACGAAGAGGAGAATTGAGGCAACAGGGAATATTGTGTTCAGAGGTTATCCTGAGAATACCATGTACAGGGGATGTAATCAACGGGGAAGCTTAAAGTAAATTCGAAATTAAAACAAATTCCACTGCATATAATGAAGGAAGAGGGCTTGGAAAATTAGATACATATATGACAGCTATAGGAGCGGAGGAAAACATTGACTAGCCAGTTATCTAACAGGGACTCTGGGGGATTAAAAAAATTAAATGCAACGTCAAGCATTATCTACTGTATAGATATGATTGTCCACATTCTCTAGCGACACGCAATACGAAAGAAGAAAGAAAGTCTTATTTGAAGCGAAACTTCATATTCTAAACTGAAGTTCCTAATTAAATTCGCTTGGTGGATTGGTGTGCATAAAATTGAAAAAATACTTTAGATCTCAGGATTCTTTCTTTTATCTACGAAAAAAAAACTGAAGTGCTTCGTTAAAATTCTTTAGTTACCACTTGAGTAAAAAACAAAACAAAAAAAAACTTGTGCTGCGTTTTACATTTAATAACATCCGCCTTGTTCTTGAAATATTAACTTATTATTTAATGCAGTTCTTGTGCATTAATAAAATATACATTTTGTCGGTGGATTTATCGGTAAATTTTTTCATGTTTTCGAGTGTACAAAAAAAGGCATATGGCTACGAACATAATAAAACGAATTTTTTCTATAAAATAGCAGGATGAGGACAAAGCAATCTTGCTTAACACACCGACAGCAAATAGTAATTGATAATGATCGGGAGGGTGGAAATATAAATATATATATCTTAAAACTATAAAACTTAAAACTTATATATATATATATATATATATATATATATATATATATATATATATATATATATATATATATATATATATATATATATATGGTAAAAAAAGAAAGAAGAGTAAGATATATAAGCCGGTGCTATTCTTGATATTTTTATTTTTACAAAACAGTGTTCAATGTAAATTTGCAGAGCATAAATATTATAAATTAACTGATTTAAAAATATGGTTCCTTCGCTACACGCGAATTACCATGTTTCAAAAACCGAAGAGAAAAACTTCTAATTTAATTATATAATTAAATTAAAAGCATTAGTTCTGTTTCATTTTCAAGCGAATTTAATTATATAATTAAATTTTAATTTTTTATCTTCCGTTTTTTGAAACATGGTAATTCCTGTGTAACGAAGAGACCATATTTTAAATCAGTTAATTTATAATATATATATATATATATATATATATATATATATATATATATATATATATATATATATATATATATATATATTATAAAAATATGGTTTTATGGTACACTATATTTATGAGTTAAAGTACACGATATCAAGGATAGAGCGTATGTAAATATAGAAGTCGACACTGAGGTCGACACTCAGCGGCGACAATCTGTTTCACGCTTAAACGCAATGACCAGGCGATTGCATTTAGGCTAGAAACAGGCAGTATTCACCTCAACGTCCACTATTTTACACAAACACACACACGCGCATATATATATATATATATATATATATATATATATATATATATATATATATATATAAATATATATATATATATGGATGAAAGTCTGATGATAGTGCGAGACAACAGAAGAACAAGCTCTTTTCAAACTCTTGAAAAGCCTCGATTTGAAAGAGAATTCAATAAGAA
>OZ038487.1:97635469-97642969 GCA_964036315.1 Acanthosepion esculentum
ATATTAGAGTAAACGAGACGTCTACATCTAGCAGTTTAAACGGTGAAGGGGTGGGAACGGGATGCCAGCCTCGTAGGACGTTTACATTCACGAGGCCTAGGGACAAGCGAAAGCAGCTCGGAGCAATTACCGTGAAAGTACTTGTAAAAAAGGCAGAGCGAGGCAACATCGCGTCTGTGAGAGAGCGACTGCAGACGAGATGACAGATCAAAGCCAATCACATTGCATATCCGTCTCTGGATCTTATCAAGAACCCTGAGGCAAACAGCAGGGGCCCCAGACCATATATGGCAGCAATACTCCATGCAAGGGCGAATGGTCGATTTATAGACTTGGAGGATATAACTGTCTGATATGTGAACAACGTACCGTTTGATATTTTAGATTTATTTGATTTTTTACCCACCACCATCTTGGATCGTGAGATTTCCTACGTAGTTCGTTGTCTTCATCTTTTGGTCTGTTTTTTTTTTTTTTATCCATGCATTGCACGCTCACGCATGTATGCAAACAGAAAAATGAATTAACTAAATAATCGAACGTATGCTCATTAATAATTCGAAAGGCTTGTGTGGCGAACAAGAGGATATGTTTCACTTCCGCTGTCACTGTGTTTATGAGTCGTCTGTATTCACGACAGCGACACCAGTGACATTCGTTAAACGGAGACAAAAACACTGTTGGGCATGCGCAGTCGGAAGAGTTATGCGCATTTGATGCCGACGACGAATGACGAAGGCTGGGTGGTAAGTCGCGTGGAAGCGGATTGACAAACGGTGAGAAAAGGTATTGGCTGCAAATGGAAACTTGTAATTCGGAGTTGTTATCGCGAAGCAGAGGCGGTTTTAGTGCGTGTTTGAAAACAAACGTAATAAACAGCAAGCGACGTCGTGTATATCGACTCGAAAGTTGAATAACAACAACCAGCATTGACAACAATTAAGAATAAGTTAACGACTATAGATAATAGGGGCGTTGTTAAATCATGAGATGTCGAATTGCTTCGTGGATTGTTTTTTTTTTTTACATGTGTCAAAAATAAATAAATAAAAATATAAAAAAACAGAAAATAAAGGAATAAAATCAGTAGGGTCCGATGTTTGCTGCTAAACATAGAAAAAATCTATATCTATAATTCTCAAAATGTGTGAGTGTATGTATGTGTGTGATCAAATGTTGTTTATGTGTTTCCACAGTTTTCATCCGATTTCGATTAATTTTTTTTGTTTGATAGATAATTCTTCAGTGTCGATTTTCAGTTCGAATTGGCTGGAAAAAAGTAAAACCTTGAAGGTCAAAAATTGAAAAAACTGATTTTTTACACTTTGCGTAAAAATCAAAGGCAAAATTTAATGTCTGTAAAAAACAGCGCACGATCAATTTAGTGAGTTGGAATCTAACGCAAAAGATTATTAGAATAATAAATAAATATATATGGAGGTTCCTTCATTCCAAGATTGAGAACGCAAAAACGGCCCTTTCAGGGCCACCCCACCAATTGAAATTTTAACCCCCTCATTTAAATCCCAATGTTTTTTTACTAATATTGATTTTCGGGTGGGCTGACTTTAAACTTAAACAGCTCTAATTGAACGGCAAAAATTCCCACTGATGAAACACCCGTCGAAGACGGGTTATACTGCTAGTATTGTAAATACTTTAGTATAAGACGACTTTATATATAATGCAATGTATAGTGTTATGTATAGTGCTAATCCTGATATTTTGTGTATCAATTTTAACTGCACCAGAAAAAATACCTGTCTATAATGCAACCGGTCGCTGAAATTGCATGATTTTTAACCTCTTCAAGAAATTTGCGACCCCTCCCTTATTTCATGCGTAAAAGTGATTGATAATAAAAACTGTCGCACTATACTCGTGTATATATGGCAATAACCAGCGGTTCGTGGGCTTTGGTCTTCGGGACGGGATAAAAAAAAACTGTATGCACTATTTACATTGTTCGGACTATTATCCTCATCTTTATCGTCATAATCACGACGTTTCGGCCGTTGTACCTCTACAGGTAATATACGTATTGAACTCACAACTCTTTGGGTCAAGTCACTGGATTACTTCAGCTAACGCTATTATCCACTGAGCCATGTGTCCTTGGGGAGTTTCGAATTGAATATCTCTCCACCGTAGAGATGAAGATAAAATTGGAGAGTTGAGTTACTAAAGGGAAATAACTGAAGCTAAGTTATCCAGAAAAGGCATGGCACGTGGAATAAGAACAATCTACGTCGGTGGACGAAATAAAGGTTTCGGTTCGAAATCCCAACGTATTTCAGCTGAAGGAGGCCGGAGCGTACAACGACTTAAACGTCATGAATATGACAATAAAGATGAGGAATAATGTAATTTGTGTAAATAGTTACAATACCTCATCTCAAAAAAATAAACGGATCCTGAAGAAGGCCGGGACGCATATTGACAAAAACGTCATGAATATAACAATAAAGATGAGGACAACAGTCCGAACAATATAAATATTGTAAATAATTAAAATAACTCATCTCAGAAATATAGGCTGATTCTGAAGAATGCCAGAGTTTTGGACTGAGTTTCCGGTTCCTTCTAAAGTCGACCTCAACTCCATACTTCTAACACCACCGTCTGAACCCTGGCATTTTATTTCTCTCCTCAATAGGAGTAGATAGGTTCGCTTATCGTCTGGTTCACACATCTTTCATGTCTTTCCAACAGGAGTACAGGATTATGCCCTGTTTCCTGTTTAGGAGTGCGTTTTCGATTCCTTCTAAAAGTCTATTTTAATTCTATAATTCTAACATCCCGCTCTGAACTTGGAAATTTTATTTTCAAGTTATTTTTCTTCTCAATAAGATTACATAGGTTCGCCTATTGTCCGGTTCACCCTCCTTTCCGGCCTTTTGAACAGGAATAGATCTATGTCCTTTATATCTTGTTTAGAATTTTGTTTCCGGTTCCATCTAAAGTCTACTTCAAATCTATAGTTGTAACGTCTCCGCCTGAACTGTGAACTTTTATTTACGAATGTTTTTCTCTCCTCAATAGGAGATAGGTTCGCCTATCGTCTGGTTCGCACACTTTCCTCGTATAGTAGTAATACAAGAGCAGTGCTTTATCCCATGTTTCCTGTTTATGATTGACTTTCCGATTCCTAGTAGAGCCTTTTTTTATTCTCTTTCGCCCTCAGTTGGCAGATTTCTTGATTTGAAAAAAGAATCTTGTCTTACTTGTAAAACTGAAATCAGTAATACAATCATCTCTATATATAAAACAGAGGATGTCTATGTGTCTGTGTGATACCTTTTCACTCGAGATCTATTCAACAACTTTTGGCAAATACTTTGCACAATGTAAGAAATAGGTTCCCAGCGTAAAAAAATCAAAAATTGATAAAACCGATCATAAATTGATAAATTCAAGTTTTTTCATCCGATTTCGTTCAAACTCGTTATGTAAGTTACGCACATCATGACGAGCTCAACATTACCTCATTTTTTTTATTTCTACGCCACTGCATTTAGCGAAAAACGAAAATTCGATTTCAACACTAATCGAATTCAACAAAAATTTTAAAGTAAAATCTCTCTCAATTTTCAAGCAATCTAATACGAAATTCACTTAATTGTAACCAACATTAAGTTGATTGTTTAACAGTCACTTGACTTGGTAATCGAGTCCACCCATATAGTGAAAACCCGCGTAAATAGCGAAAAAAAATTTGTTGATCTTGCAACATCGAACTTAACAATTGCTTTAGAAATGTATCCTCTTTTACATCCCTGGTAACACACTAACAAAATGAATTTAAAAAAATCCAAAATAATTGTGGCCAGAAGTGGGTTTTCATGTTGCCTGTTTTACCCTTTCATGTCTTCGACTAACTTCGATTGAATAAATACTGAATACTGTTATATCAGTAACTCCATTAATTCAAAATGATTTTTAATGAAATTACTTTAAAGTAATTGAAGAAGACAGACTGTATTACATCTAAACATGATGTTGTTTTTGCTCCATTCTAATTGAACGCTTTTTCTGATCGATATGCTAGTCTACCATAAAACTGAAGCCGACCGATGTTCTTATATGCAATATTCCCGAGAATTCAGTCAGTCAGTTATGTGCCATGCGTGACACACGCTTAGGCGATCATGTATCTTTTGATACATGAATGACGAGGCAGATTTTTTTTTCCTGCAGTAGGTTCTCATTTCTTTCTGCGGTAGACAAGTTGCCATCAAAGGCTATAGAACCCAGTCTGTCCTGCTATTTACCCATAGCTGGGTAGAGAAGAAAAGTATTTATAACTTTCCCAAGGGTATTAGCACGGAAGTGAATGTAATTGATTCGACTGGAATTCGAACTCGGTTCTCCGATTCCTCTATCCGAGCCGCTATCCATAACTCCACCGTGCACAATTACTTTTTTTGTAAATTCCATTGAAAATAAGTTTCAATCTACTGTGCCTGCTCCATGTTCGAATGCCTTAATATGTTTTTTTTTTAAATCTCACATCTTACCATTAGCAGAAACAGGAAATTTACGGTTTAACTGACATTCGCAACTCCTTCCGTGAATACCGCGACTGTGACATTTTTTTTCATTTCATAATAGCAAGCGCCTCTGTTTCATCTCCATCTTCCGTCTCTTCTCCAACATCATTTGAATTCAAGTGGGCACCATGCACCTTATTTTATCTCAAAGTTTTTTCCTTTATCCTTCCTATATTTCCCGCCCACTTACATTTTTTTCTCTAAATCCTTTCTGTGGATTCTTTTAGAATTTTTTTTTTTTTACTTCTTTCTGTCAACGAGAATTATTCCTAGAATGGCCCCCCCGCCTGGTAAGTAATGTTAAATTCCTTGTTTTAAATAGGTTCTCCAAAACTTACATTGTGTATTCATTCTAGACATTAGCTTTATCTCTCTCTCTGTACACACACACACACACACGCACACACACACACACACACACACACACACACATATATATATATATATATAAACAATACTCATATGTCAGCACTTCAACAACATCAACATCTAAGCATACTCATTAAAATTTTAATAACGGAACACAGTAACATATAATTATTGTTTTATTTTACATTGTATCTGTTTTGTATATTTTCCGTATTTTACATAGAACAATGTCTTTATAGAGCCTTTGTTTTGCCTTTAATATACGATAAATAAACACACACATACACACACACATATATATATATATAGAGAGAGAGATACAGAGAGAGAAAGAGAGAGAGAGGGAGGAAGAAAGAGAATTCAATTTCAAAATATAAGACTTTTGACAAAATCAATATCTGTCAAAAAACGTTTAAATTTAGGTAAAATTGCTTAATACAATTTTCATTAAACGAAAATGTCGAGCAATTTATGACATAAAATATTTTGAAAACTAACCTTTCTGCTACCGTGGTGATCTAACTTAGAAAAGATTACCAAATGGGGAATAACCAAAACGGCGGTTGGAAATGAAATGGTAATCTTTATAACATTAACAAAATACAATACTCCCCAGCGGCGTGAAGTAGGTAAACCACTTCTAGTGGTGGAATACTTAGCATATTACCCCCACTTACAATAGTTTCCAATGTATTTATGAGGATTGGGACATACCCATTAGTGTTCATAGGTACGGTATATAACACGGGATTTTTAGCAATTATTTACCGTCAGTCAGTAATATATATATATATATATATATATATATATAAATATATATATATATATATATACATACATACACACACACATATATATATATATACATATATATATATATATATATATATATATATATATATATATATATATATATATATATATATGTATGTATACATATATATATGTATATATATATATATATATATATATATATATATATATATGTATATATGCAAGGTGTCCAAAAAGTTTCGCCCGATTCTTCATTGAGACGATGACTTGCTTCCTTTGCATTTGAGCCACACTGATAGTAATATCGAACAGCAGAAATTCGCTGATTCAGATTCAGTCTAAAAGCCATGTTCCTGAAACCTCCAGGCAAAACTGCAATAATAGAATAAAATAAATAAAAATAGGGCGAAACTTTTTGGACAGCCTGTATATATAATGAAACTAAAACAAGAATAGATTGTAGCGTTTATTTATCTGTGAAAACATTCGTTTTCTCTGGGCTTCATCACCTAAGCAGAGGCATAACTGCGGTAAAGGGCCCAATGTCGCCCTCTTTTTTTGTCGGGTCGACCCATTAGACCAACAAGCTCGGGAAACACCCTTACAAAGGAGCCTGCTTCTCACATAATATGAAAGCAATTGATGAAAAATTTAAGTCTAAAAATTCCATTTTATTTTTAATTTTAAGAATAAAGGGATTTAAATAATGCAATACCCACTGGAAGTACACCATTTCAAGGAGATCCTAATTTCCAAGGATCATTTGAGGATAACACTAAAGAGGAAGGAAATATTTTACAAGAACTCCCGAAAAGTATAAAATCGCAAGTTAAAATTCAACTCTACACAGTTTTAGTAACTACAAATATCTCCCAAACCTCACTATGGGATTTAAAACTTTAATAACTCTTTTTTTTGTTAAATATTTTAGATTTCATTCAGTAATTTTATAAAGGAGGTTTTCGAAATTAATTTCTGTAACTATATATGATCGAAAAACGAAAAAAAATAGTGAAATGTTTCTACCAAAACCAAGGATAACTAATTCGAACTCAACGAGCATCTCTTCACCATTACGATATGTTTTGAGATTATCTAAGTTTTGAGAGTAATGGTTCTGAGAGGGTTTTTCAACGAAGTCTCATAGCATGTTCGGTTGGGGACGAAGGAGTATTTGAACGAGTGAGGCAGAGTAACGAAGAAGTAACGTCCTCAACAAATAAGGATCTCTCGGACGCCACTCCAAAGAATTTTTAAATGCACCAATCCTTGTCCGTATAGCAACATTCATATCTGCTCATGGCGTATCAAATGTAAACAAATGACGTGACACATTATGAAATGGACAAAGTCCGATAATTGTTTTAAGACATTTTTATATTTATAAATTCTTTTTGTAGATACAAGTATTTAAGTAAATACTCTGTTTTATAATAAATTAATATATATATATATATATATATATATATATATATATATATATATATATATATCTATATATATATATATATATATATGCGTGTCTGCAGGATATATAATAATATACCAAACAAAATTGAAGATCATGAAACAAATTGTAAAATCTGATAAATGATGCTTTCGCCAAACCTGGAGAAGCCGAACTCAATGCGCACCAACTTCGGTAAGGCGAAACGCTTCGTCTATAAGCTTTTTGATATATTACTCATGTGCATATATAAAATTGATTGACTGATTCGTTTTAGATTTTAATATGTTTTTGGGGTGTGATAGAATAAGATATGGATTCATGCCTTTTCCAAAGGTATTTCCGCGTAAACGAATACAA
>OZ038487.1:97645469-97695469 GCA_964036315.1 Acanthosepion esculentum
AACGAGGCATACGTTGAGAACATCTGCTTTGGAATAGATGTTAGCAAGCCTTTCTTTCAATTTCTTTTCACAGATGCTTCACCTTTTGGATGCTCGCAATATAAACGGGTTCGAAACTGATTCAGGAAATGACTTTTTGTTATAGCGATTTACAAAACGTAGCTTAGATGTGGCACATGGCCGCAAGTATAGAGCCTACCGTGAATATCGAACTCAGTACTCAGTCGTAATTGATCTAACAAGACAAGCTTGCTAACAACGTCGGAGAAGCCAAAATGATTTTCTAACAGTAGCTTAGATGTGGCACAAGGACAAACGTATGGAGCACCCAATGAGCCGTATCTGTCCATATTTCTGCGATGGGATATTGTTATTGTTTATACTATTTACATTGTCCGGACTGTTGTCCTCATCTTTGTTCCCCGCTGCTGTGGCCAGATATTGAACTCACAACTCTTTGGGTCAAGCCGTTGGATTACTTCAACCAACGTTTTTATCCACAAAACGTGCCATGCCTCTTCTGGTTATCTCAGTTTTGTCCCCTTAGTAGCTACTAAAGAGAGAAAACTGAGACATTCGGGAGAGGCATGGCACGTGGAACTAGAATAGAAATAGAAATAGAAATAGAAACTATCTACTCCGGTGAACGAAATAAAGGTTTCGTTTCGACATTCCAGTTACCTGAAGATCGCCTGAGCGTATCTTTGTCACCATGGTCGTTCCTGATTATTGTCGGTCGGGTGAACATGAAATATTTCTTTTATGATGATTTCAAGGTTTTCTATTGATACACTTTGTTACCTCCTGGGGGAACGTTTCTAGTCAGTATTTAATGGCCTCTGGGATGTTGCTATATAGGTTACAATTCATTGAGACTATGTAAGTATTATAGTTTACTTCGTTTGGTAGATTGTTGAGGTTTAAATAGGATGTCTAGGAAATTTCTTTGTTATGGCTGTCTCGCAAATCGGGCTTGCTATTATAGGTATTAGTTTTAGATCAGTTGGTGCGGGTATATTCACACAATCATTTTTTCTGATATTGTATGTTTCGTTGATGAGTTTCTAATCACATTCCTTAGAAGTTAGATAACCTCGGCATGGATGTATTAAATAAGTTTTTCATAATTTTATCAGAGGTACTTTCTGGCTTCTTCATAGTAGATATCGTCCTGTAGCATATTTTGTATGATGCTTGGCTATTGTTTTGTATCCATAAAAATAACTGCGCCTCATTTATCAGCTTCTTTTATAACAATATTTTTGTTGAATTTTAGATCGTTTTGTTGTTTCTATTGTTGTCTAGTAAAGTTGAACTTTTGGTGGGCAGTGCATTTCAAATTTGTCAAATAAGAAGGTCGATATGTAAATACAGAATTCATCTAGGGCTACATTTTTTTTACTAGTGATTTATCATTGTTTTTGTTGCGGTGTCCTCCCTATAGAGATTCTATGCTGGACTTTTCCGCCTACTATAAGATTAGTAGGAGAGAAGGCCTTGGGGTGCAATCGGATCTGGGTCAACCGACACACACTCACTAGTCGTGTAATACTCTTCTGTTGTACTTACTGTTTAATGGATGATATATCTGTAACACTTATTTTGTTATTTCCTTAACCATTTATTTGGGTCAAAACAGTTTTCTTCAAAAGTTATTCTGCTAGAATAGTTATTCTACAGAATTCTGGAACATCATCTTTCATTTCTGCTACATTTGTTTTTTGGTGTGATTTTAACACTTTACTTAGGATGTCTTTGTGTGTTTGATTTTTTTGAAAGGTTGATTATTTTGCGTTTCTCGTGATTGTTGACAATTCCGTGTTCATGTACATCTGATTTCTCTCTAAAAACGGTTATTAAAGATGGATTCCTCTATATTATTTCTATTGTCTGTATTTTTTTTATTTTGGTGTTTTTGTGATTATTGCGTATTTCTGTATTTTATCTGTTGTTCTGTTTCTGGTACTTGTTCGTTATGTGTTTCGTGTTGACTTTCGTTTAGTCTGGGGTTACTTCTGTAGTTCCGATAGCGTTGCCTGTTTTCTCTGAAGTTGTAGTTTCTATTTGTTGTTCTGTTTTGTATGTATTTTCTTTGTGACTGTTTATTCTGATCCAGTACCGGCTTTGTCTGGAATTGTTTATCTACATCCGAGGTTTGACTTATCTCCCCTTGTTGGTCTATTTATCTGTTGAAATGGTGGTGGTTGTCTTGGAGATTTTCTGATTCGCCTTTTCTCAAAGGTTTGGGCTGAATTTTCGCCTATAGTGTGATTTCTTTTGATGACTTAAATTCTCGGGTAGCGTGGTGTCGGCGTTGATTTTCATGTCATTATTGTTTACTTATTGAAAAAAAATCGATTTTCGTCGCTGTATTCTATTTTAAATTGTTCTTCAAGCATTGAAAACCGGTTTTTGTTTTTCTCCCATCTCCGTAGCCACATTAGTTACTCGTTTCACATTCTTCTTTCCATTGGTTATAAATATCGTCTATTTCATTATTTCGGTTCGTTAAGGATTTTTCGATTGATGGACTTTGTTTTACATGTCTTTTTGGTTCTGGTTCATCATTGTTCGGTTTTAGTTGTACTTTCCTTGGTAATATCAATGGCGTTGAGTTTATCCAGCGTTCGTAGATCTCGACCTTCTTTTTAGTTTTTAGCATGTTCCAGAATGTGAATTTTCTGTGGTTGAGGTTTTTGGTCCATATATTGTTTATTTAGTTTGTTTGTTTTTTTAAAGGAAATTAATTTTGGGGTTTTATTCAGATAATTCTTTCAGTGATGGTTTATCTTCAATTTGTTTTGTTTAAGCGATAGTTTCTCTGGTTTTACATAGTTTTTTCTATTTCGTTTTCCATTTGCCTGTTGTCATCGTTCGCTGTATGTTTTTTTCTGTACTTTCATAAAGTCTTTCCAAATTGTCCGTCAGAGTAGATAATTCTAGGTGTCATTTTCCGTTATTTGTGCAGTACTGGATAGGTAAAAATGTGTAATTGCTAGAAAAGTCTTTACAAAAACTTGTCGTATAGAGAAAATAAGCTTAGGAAAAACACATAATGTTTATATGTATTAAAATGTAATATTTATGATACCTGTATGTATACACACACACACACACACCAATATCTATACATTATAATACACGTATTTATATATATATATATATATATATATATATATATATATATATATATATATATATATATATATATATATAAAGAAATATAGTCTTAAAGTGTGCTATATTTATGTGATAAAGAGCTCAATATCAGAGATAGAACGTGTGTAAATATAAAAGTGGACATGGAAGTCAGCACTTAGAGGCGACAGTATGTTTCGTGCTAGTGCAATCGTCAGGCAACTAGTGCTGTTATATATACATATATATATATATATATATATATATATATATATATATATATATATATATATGAAGAAATATACTCTAAAGGTGTGCTATATTTATGGGATAAAGTGCTCAATATCAGAGATAAAGCGTGTGTAAATATAAAAGTGGACATTGAAGTCAACACTTACAGGCGACTTCAATGTCCACTTATATATATATATATATATATATATTTATAATGTATTTTTGACACACACACACACACACACATATATATATATATGTGTGTGTGTGTGTGTGTGTGTGTGATACCTCGTTAAAAATATGTAGAAAATGCTATAGATAAAGTAATAGATAAAATCCCCAATTAGACATTAAGGTCGTCTCATACAGACATTGATTCACTTGTATGCACAAGACGTCTCCGATTTGAATTTCCACATTCACATATATTAACCAATCAACGACGTTATTGGAAACGCACTGAAGGCTTTGGAAAACCAAACGACTATTTGTATCGCTTGCTACGAAATTTGTAGGATCACTCCAGAAAATGTTTTAACAATATTGTCCCCCCCTCAAAGCAGATATTTAAATTTTGGTAAAATATTTATTAACCGATATTTGTTAACTCCTCGCTGGGAATACTGAGAAGAGGTGGATTCCTATCTTTGAAGTACGCTTCTGCATGAGCGAACTCAACCACCTCGGTGGGAATTTGAATTCAGCACACCAATAACCACTTTTCCCGTCACCGTTAAGGGATGCGATACGCGCGCATCAATAGCCTTACATTTAGAAGAATCTTGTTTTTCATTCGTAATGGCGTTCGTCGTGGTTTCCAAGTCTCGTATTGATCTCCTTTCTTGATGCTTAATAAATTTTTAATTTAGTCAAATTTAAGAAGGTAGAATAAAAATCTTCAACAGTCGCCTCTTTCTGGATAAATGAATAAAACGGATATTTTTGAATAGTTTCAGCTTGAGCTCTCTCATAAAATCCAAAGAAGAATCAGCAATATTATTGTTCCTGATCTGGCAGCTCGGCTACAGTCACTTTCCCCATCGTCGTAAGGTTGCCTCTCTAAGCCGTCTCTATAATTATTTTTATTATTATTGTTCGGATAAGCTCTTCGCTATGGTACCTTGTTTTTTTGTTTTTTTTTTTAAATTTAAACGCAGTAATAGCCTGGTGTCGAGATCTCATCGATTTACTGTTGTCGCACTTCTGGCTTGTGGAACTCACTTCCGGCTCCATGCTTGACAGCCAATATTAATCTGCAAAAATTGAAATGCAATGTCAATCGCTATCTACTGTCTTCCTGATTACTCTTTTCTCTTTCCACTCATTATTAATATTTCTGTTACTGATTATTTCACATCCTATAATCCAGTGTGTCTTATTGTCTTTACTGCCTTGCATGGGGTGATACCAATTTAAAAAAAAAAAAGAAGATTAAATCCGATATTTTTTAAAGAATATATTATAACAGGTTTTTATACGTGCCTTCATTTATGGCGGTGTTTAAAAGTGTAAAAGAAGAGGCGGAATAAGAGAAAATAAGAGTCGTTAACATCATTCCTGTCTTTATTTCCTATTCTGTTAGTATTTGTGTTATTTAATTGCGTCTTATAATTGCTTCTTTCAATTTACAGAACGACGGATGTAAAAGAGGTGATTTACAACAAATATCACCAGAATTTTCCTTCAGCAAAAAAAAAAGTCAATTATGAATAACTTGTGTAACACATGTTCAGCATCAAGTGATTAATTTGTGTGTGTTGCCTTAGTGCGCTGTCTAGAGAACAAGAGACAGCATGTCTCCATAACGATTGACCCTTTTCCGCCTATTTAAATAATGATGCTGACAACATTGTTTTGGTTATTATATAGATTTCCTATGCTTAGAGCGTCATTGGAGACTCCATAGTTTCTTTTTTGTTTCCTTTTGTTTTGTTTTTTGAACGCTTAAATAACGGGCGGTTTTAACTCATATCCTATCAAGACTTTCATTACAGTAACGTTGTTATCATATAAAATGTATAGACTGTCGCGATTTTTTCCTTCCACCAGTTAAATTCTTTAGAGCTAGGACACTCCACGGGGTCGAATCACTCTAATTTCTTCTGTGTTTAAAATGAAAGAAATTCCTCTTCAGGCTGCTTGATCATCTTAAATTAAAAAAAAAGATTCGTAATTAATTAACAATTAACAACTGTATTCACTAATTTGCACGCCTAAATATTTTACTCTGCCCTGTGGGTGATGAATTATTTTCCCGCAGTGCAACCTCTTCCCTATAGACATAACTTTACAAACCATGACAAATAGCACACGCATTGACAGTACATATACTAAAATTGGACACGGAGAAGATTATCATGTCTCCTGCACAAAGATGACAGGCAAATTGAGAAACGTTGCCTAATTTTAAAAATCTGAATGCACTTTCTTAGTCTCTATGTGACATAAGTACTACAAAGGAAAACAACATGAGAAAAATATTTGAAAATACTGAAACCGTCAATACTATACTCTCTTAAAGAATAATACTGCCCTGGCTACGAGGATAAACTATATCCGTGTCCTGGGTAATAGGATAAGCTACGTCCAGCTGCAAGGCCTCTGATTAGGAGGTTTTGAGGAGCGTGGAACCACCTCTTAATCGCTGGGGTTCCCAGGTCCACCCTGATCTGGGGTGGTAGCACCTGTTAGGGCCCCAGTTATGGGTAAATATTTAACCTCCAAACTGGGGTTAAACATTTGAAAATGTAAAAGTAGGTTTTAATACCAGAAATACTTAGTAAAAAATTATTACCAGCAATAAATCTTTGAAGAAAAATTATTACCAGCAATACATTTTTGAAAAACAATATCAGCTTTGGATTTAAAAAAAAATATCAGCCTATTCTGTTTTGAAAAAAATATTACCAGCAATAAAAATCTTGTCGGCATTAAATAACCCATAAATAACAATCCTTAAAGAATAATAGATTCATATGAAAAACCTTAATAACAACAGATCATCTAAAAAATATATGGGTATATGACTATAAATTATGGACAAAATATTCCTAGTTGAAGCCATAAAATTACGTACACAATATTTCGATTTCGGTATTAAATTAGATTTCGGCACATCAGCACCGATAATAACATGTAAAATGTATGAACGATCTTGATTCTTTACTTCCACCAGTTAAAATCTTTAAAGAGTGGAAAGGGTGGAATCACTCTCAATTCTTCTGTGTTCAAAACGAAAGAAATTCCTCCTCAGACTGCTTCATCATCTAGAATAAAAAAGACTGGTAATTAATGAACAAATAACAATTGCATCCACTTATTTATACGCCTAAATCTTTTACTCTGCAACTTTAATCTGCAAAAATTTAAATGCAATGTCAATTGCTATCTACTGTTCTGATTACTCTTTCCTCTTCTGGTTCATTATTAATGTTTCTGTTGCTAATCCTTCCACACCCTGTAACCCCTTGATATCGATAAATAAAAAAATTAAAACCAATATGGAGCAGCAAAAGGGTAGAACCTAGATGCCAAATTCATGTATTCGGTGCACCAGGGAAAAATCTACTCAGAAAAAATATTCCGGTACAACACAGTGACCCAACTTTCATTGAGGTAGATGCAGCTATTGATTCGACAAAGTCGCTACATTAAAAGTCAGTGGAGAAGAACCCCCCCCCCAAAAAAAAAAGGCGCAGTGTATTGCTCTCCTTGAGTCTAGCGTCAGCCATGATGATAGCAGACAGAAAAGGTTCCCTGCGGTGATTAAATGAAATCCGTTCTGTTTTGGAGGTTTTTAAATTTATTACCAGTAATTGGCGGTCCTTTACAAGAGCAGCTGCCAGGTTTATTTTGCCGGATCTGACGAATTTGCTATTAAGACAGGAGTAAATGGAAGGGTGGGGTCAGCATAAATAACTACATGGGAACTGATGACACCGGGGAAATCATTGATGAAGATCAGAGTTGCCCATACCCCGAAATTATTCGAGTTCTTCATATCCTGTGAAATAAATTTTACTGTTATGTGTTTCTCAATTTCCGCCACCCCAACATTTCACATAGTTTTGGCCTTTGTTCTCAATCTGTAATTATTAATAATGTCGAATATTAAATTTACGTTCTTCATGCTTCAGTGATAATATTAATGAATATT
This sequence comes from Acanthosepion esculentum, assembly GCA_964036315.1. Lineage (NCBI taxonomy): Eukaryota > Metazoa > Mollusca > Cephalopoda > Sepiida > Sepiidae > Acanthosepion > Acanthosepion esculentum. The sequence goes on from OZ038487.1 coordinate 97,652,998, forward strand.
ATATATATTCTCATTTTATATAAATTCAAGAAAACACTTTAATATGTTTTAACAGTAAAGTAACTCATATATCAATATATTACAAGATGAAAAGTTTAAATTCTCAATGCGTGCGAGGCTGGAATGTCTAAATTTAAAACTGGCGACCGTCTTCTCACCTTCACATCTGCCCATTGGTTAATTAACACTGACGAACCTCCGATAAAAGGAACCTAAATGCGTACATCAGTAAATCAGCAGTCCAATGACAAAGAAACATTTATTTTACACAATTAACATTTAATTTTCAACATAATCTTCTTGATTGAGTGTTATGATAATCTTGATAAATTGTGGTGCGAAAACAGTAAAATTTTCAGATCAAACATCACTTAATAAGTACGGAGCAGGTTGAGAAATAATTGATGCACCATCTTATATATTTGGATAGATAAAATTCAACTTTCTTTTTCTAAATCCAAGCGTCCATTTTATTTCAGTTTTACGTGAAACCTCACGTTTGCTCACACTGAAGAATCACGTATCTTTTGCCACATGTCTCTTATTTATCTATGAATCCAGTAATCAATGACTTGCATGAGGATCAACATTACATAGGATTTCCGTTTTCTTTTTTAACGAAATTCTCCTGTTTTATAATACTTTCTTTTGGAAGACATAATGTGTTCTTTAAATTCGTCTTCGGAGTTCAGCCCACATTTTACACCGTCTTTAAAAACACTTACCAGTTAAATATAAGCATTTGCTTGATTTTTGTGTCTTTAATTCATAGCTCGAATCTTTAGCGGTTTTTCTTAATAACGACTATACATTCTCTCTTCTCAAAATTGACAGATCATCCATTATTCCCGCTTTCTTTTAGTATTGTCTGTAGGAGGTCTTTCATTTTTTTTCAATAGCAATAATGGACTTATCTAAATCAGCAGCTTTAGCCAAGATTTTCCTTCCTGCTACTTTCCAACCTTTACCTATACTCTGTGGAAGTTTCCTTACGATAAAAATAACCACCTACAATACTTTGAGTGAATTCTTAGGTCACATTCTTTTACTGTTGAAATAATTAAATGCCACCGACAACTTCTACGCCAAGAGTTTCTTTTCTCGTACTTCCCGCCTAGGGAACCTCCTTCAGTTTAATTGCTTCCCGGAAAAATATATTCTTCAAAAATTTAAAGGTAAAGCCAATCGCCATCTGTATTTTTGAATGTAGTTAATCTTTTGTCCTTCCTCAGTCTTCCCTATACTTAGTCTTCACTTTCAATTTCACTCTCTGCATAATAGTAGCATCTCCGCCTTGCTTAGGATAAAATGATTAATAAAATAGTATAACAGAAAATCAAATTTAACATAGAATTGGCTATGCCAAAGGTAGTTACACCCAACAAGCTGTGCCGTGACTTAAAAAGGCTGAGAAACACTGCTGAAAAACGTCACTGTTTTCGTCATTTATAGGGCGTCGTTTCCTCTGGATCTTCGGAAATTATCTAGGCTTTTACAATTATACTCCAGTATATCTTCATCGTTGAGTAAGATCTTATTCCAAACATCAGTATCCATAGTTAATGTTATGGTCCAAGTTCCTTGTACCACGGTGATGGTCCAAGGTAGAACCAATGAAGAATAACTCGAACTTAGGTAGGAATAATACAGATATATTACAAACAGAAATATATACAAGAACTAGAAGTATTAGTAATGACTATCAGATTTGGTTAGAGTCAACTATGTTGTCTCGACAAGTATCACTATTCCAATGTTCTTACAATAAATCCTCTCTGCTCCCTCTTGAGGCACAGTATTTATAATGTTCATTATTATTATGGGTAAGTTCCCATAACAATTAATATTTTTTCACCAAAATAATATCGTCTTCAAATAGAGTTTTTTAAAAAAGTAAATGGTTGTTTCTTGGCTAAAAAGTGTACTCTTTCAGTTCATATGCTTGAATGATACTTTAGCGGCATTTGTTAAGGTATAAGTTATCAGACTATTAAGTATACAAGTATACTTCCATTGACACTATAATATTAGCTTCTTCAGGTGTAAGATCAATCGTTATTTATTCGCTTTCGCCTCTTAATAATCAATTTTTTTCTCTCATGTTCATATCACAAACCCCATTTAGTACTTTTCCAATTTGAGTGGCTCTTCGTATTTTTATTGGTTGAAAATTATTTGCTAGTTGTTACTGAATTTGAGGTGAAAATACCATAGTAATAAATGCAGAACTTTTCTGTTACTTCACCCCAAATAGTGAAAAGTTATTTATTCACCCTAAGTAATTATAAATTTTAAATTAAAGTTTGTTTTTTAATTTTTGTTAAAATTTTGAAACTCTTTTTTTTTAAATGATACATTTTAAATCAATTATTTTTAGCGTGCCTCGTAATTACGCCAATCCTCAGATTAAGAGAAAATGACCAAACATAAGGGAGTTATTCTCATTTCGTAAGTTCGGATGATATTCGACGTATTTACAATGAAATTTTTACAATTAAAACAAAAAAATCAAAAAAATCTGTTTCGTTTGTTTATCGGGGTGAGCGCGAACGTAAACCCCACACTTAGAAACAGCGCACCCGCATTGTTCACTTTTTAGGGGAGTTCGTAAAGGTCAAGCAAACGGGAACGCAATCGAAGAGCCTAGCTCAAAGAGAATTTGGTGTGAATTTTACTAAATCTAAATTCTTTTTGTTTTGGGGTAAATTAATATTTTTGGGTGAATTAACAGAAAAAAAAATCAATAAATGGTAATCACGTTGATTTTCTTTTTTACTCGGTGGGTGATGTTCATCAAATCGTTTTATAAGGTTTCTTTTTTTGTTTTTTGTTTTTTTTTGCGTTAAATGTTTCCTCTGTTAAAATAAGCTGCTTTCATTCTCTGATATTTCATTCAATGATAAATATTTTGAAATCCTTTCATCCAGTATGCCGACCATTTATATTAATAACTTTTCGGCCACACACTATGGGTCGATCTACTCGACTGATACACGCATCTATACGGCAAGCCATTACTCAACAAAAGACAAAACAAAGGAGAACAAATGCGCACAAAGGGATGCCAAACTATTCAAATACAGAAACTATCGTGGTCGGCGTCCGAGGCCAAGTGCAAAAAACAGGCCATTGATTGCTGACTTTCAAAGGAGACTGGCCTGCCCAACATAGAAGATTGGAAGAGGAAGATTTTATCATCTTTTTTCTAGTCCTCTCTTGGAGAAAAAAAGCTCGATGCACGCATACACACAGGTAGCAACCAAGAGAAGAAACGCGCACAGACAGGTGAAAATCAACTCGAAAATACGCAAATATAAACACAACCAGGCAAGTGCATACTTTTATGTTTGTGCTTATTTTTTTTACGGTGGTTGGGGAATCAAATTATAAAACGAAACAGCTTTGAAATAAGTTGCAAATTAGTTATCGGAGGGTGAAATCGGAATGTGATTCTTCGGCATTTTTGTTTCCTCTTCTTTTTTTTCATTAAGATCAATGATGCCAAACAGACGAGGGATATGGTGTCGGGGACAAAGCCGTAATGTTATTCGGTAGGCAATAAAAGCACTTCGCTTCGTCCGGGCGAAACGATGAGCCATGAATGGACGCGCGGCTGGAAAAATGGATCCTAAAAATGGGGATAAAAGATGCATGCCTGATTGGACGGCAGCTTATTATAGAGACGAGGGCGTTTGATTAATTTCAGATATGAGTCAGCCGTGGAAGAAAGTATTTCGGATACAAAAGGAGGGGCAAAAAATATGAAGGAAGGAAGGAAATGGAAAGAAAAATCACAAGTTATAAGGCTAGAGGAAAAATAGGAAAGAAGTAGAAAAATTTAAAAGAGGAAAGAAAGAACAACAGGAAAGATGGAAATAAATATATGAAGGAAGGAAGGCAGGAATGAAAGAAAAGATAGAAAATAGCAATGTAGGAAATGTTGAAGAAAAATAGAAATAAGGAAAGATAAAGAACGAAAAAGAAAGAAAGAAAGAAAAAGAAAGAAAGACAGAAAGAAAGAGAAAGGAAGAAAGGAAGGAAGGAAAGAAAAAAGAAAGAAAAATCACAAGTAGGAAAACTGGAGAAAAATAGAAGGATATAATATAAAAGAAGGAAGGAAAGAAGAACAGGAAAGAAAAACAAGAAAGAAAGAAAGAAAGAAAGAAGAAAATATCAGATAAGAAGGCTTGAGGAAAAACGAAAAAGAAAGAAAGAATAAAAGAAAGGAAGACATAAAGGAATGGAGGAAAGAAGGCAGGAAAAAAGAAAAAAAGAAGAAAAAATCACAAATAGTTAAGCGGGAGGCAAAATAGAAAGAATAAGAAAAATAAAAAGAAGAAAAGAACAACAGGTAAGAAAGAAGAAAAAGAAATAAAGAAAGAAAGGAAAGAAAGAAAGGAAAGAAAGAAAGGAAAGAAAGAAAGGAAGAAAATCACAAGTAAGGTATGCTAGAGGGAAAATAGAAACTATGAGAAAAATGAAAAGAAAAAAGAAAGAATAGCAGGAAAGATAGTATGAAAGATGGAAAAAACGAACGAACGAGAGAAATAAACAGAGAAGAAACGTAGAAAAGAAGGACGAAATACAGCATAAAGTTCAATAGTATGAATTCGGGAGGGGGAAGAAATAATGAGAAATGATGAAAAGAAGGAACGAAAGTAGAAACTACAGAAGAATAGAAAGAAAGAATAAACATATGAAATAAAATGAAGAATGAAGATATATGAGAAGAAAAGAAAAATAGCAGGAAGGAAAGAAACGAAGGGGAAAATGTCACAGTAAGGAAGGGAAGAAGATGACAAGAAGGAAGGGAATCAGGAGTGAAAGAGATAAAAAAAGAATGAAAGAAGAATATGTCGAAAGAAAGAATGAAGGAGAAAGAAGTAAGGATAAAAGAAAAGGGAGATAGAAAAGAATACACAGAGGAAGGAAGAAAAGAGAATATGAGATAGCAGTGGTAGTGGATGAAAGACTGATGAAAGGTAGGAAGAAGAAATGGAGGAAGAAAGAAGGAAAAAGGGAAGGAGGAAGGAAGCAAAGATGGAAAGAACAAAATAGATAAAAGAAGAAGAAAAAAAAACAGGAGATGAAAGAAGGAAGAATTAATCATGGTGACAAAACTCGGTGAAAACAAAAGCAAAAGATGTAAACAGTTCTGGCGTCACTTAAAGCCATCCAGAAATATCAAAAGCAGATTCTCCAAAGAATTAAGGAATATATAGATACATTAGGGAAAATAAAAAAAGAAATATCGAAATATAAACGAATACAAAATAAAATTAGTGTGTGAACGAAAACAATGTAAAAGAATGAAGTATACATGGATAAATAAAACGAAAAATAGATTAACTTATGAATGAAAATTAAATCTATGGCTGTAAGCTTACGGAATTCGGCTAAGTAGAAATGAAATGGTCGGGATACGATGAATGATGTAAAAGAAGGATAAATAAATGAAAAACGAAACAATGAAATATTAAATGATTAATATTAAATTAGTAATAATAATAATAATTATTGAATACAATTAATATTGAATGAATGAAAAACGAATAAGAAAAAAGAATAAATATAAAATCAATTAACAAATGGAAGAATGAATAAAAATGAAAAAGAATGAAAGAAAAAAGAATGAAAAGATGAAGAATGAAAGAATAAAGAATGAAAATATAAAGAATGAAAGAATAAAGAATGAAAAGATGATGAATGAAAGAATAAAGAATGAAAAGATAAAGAATGAAAGAATAAAGAATGAAGAGATGATGAATGAAAGAATAAAGAATGAAAATATAAAGAATGAAAGAATAAAGAATGAAAATATAAAGAATGAAAGAATGAAAAGATGATGAATGAAAAAATAAAAAATGAAAAGATAAAGAATGAAAGAATAAAGAATGAAGAGATGATGAATAAAAAAATAAAGAATGAAAAGATAAAGAATGAAAGATTAAAGATTGAAAATATAAAGAATGAAAGAATAAAGAATGAAAGGACGTCAAAGCATACACGTATGTAATAACGAAAGCCTAAAAGGAAGAAGAGACTTGTGTAATAAATAAATTAATAAAAAAAGGAAAATAAAGGAAATCCATACTGACAAAAGAAAGAAAGAAAGAAAGAAAGAAATAAAAATAAAAATAAATAAATAAATAAAGGAGGTATAAGATTTCTATAAATAAAAGAAATAAGAGGAAAAGGGAAACTGTCAAAATAATGAAAGAAATAAGGAAAAAAGAAAGAAAGAAGCTCTTAATAAAGGAAAAAATTAAGAAGGAATCAGGGAATAAATTTGTTTAAAAATTAAGGAAAAAATTAAAGAAAGAAGGAAAAATATGAAACAAAAAAAGGAAAAAAAAATTAAAAGAAAAAAATGAAAAATAAAGGCGAAGATGTGGAAGAAAGAAGTAACAAGTTAGTAAAATGAGAATGAAAAAAAAAAACGATAAAATAATATAAAAAAAAAGACAAGGGGAGATGAAATATATAAATGAGAGAAACTAGATGGGAAAGAAACCATCTCTGTGAATAAGGGAAGAGACAAATAAATACATTGAAAAGAAAGAACGACGATTGATGGAAAGCAGCGGAAAGAAAAGCGAAAATCAGTGGAATATTTTATAGAGAAAGATGTCGGGCAGAAAAATGTGTGCGAATGAAAAAGCAAAAAAATATGAGGGAATCCCGGAAATTTCACAAATTGAAAGTACACTCAACGGGAGGATGTGAAAGAAAGAAAGAAAGAAAGAAAGAAAGAAAGAAAGAAAGAAAGAAAGAAAGAAAGAAAGAAAGCAAGCAAGCAAGCTGTTATAAAAAGGTAATGTATTTTTCTATTTGGAAACAGCTTTCTTTCTTTCTTAAAAATAAAATTAAAAATTAACCAGAAGTAAAACTGAACGTAGGATGTAGAAAAAATAAGTTACTAATAATAGTAATAAGTTCGGAATCAAGAAAGAAAGAAAGAAATACTGAAATGATTTTAAAAAAGAATGAAAAGCAGATAAAACACATAAAAGGAGACACGGGATGGAAACGATAAAATGAAAGAAAGAAAGAAAGAAAGAAAGAAAGAAAGAAAGAAAGCAAGCAAGAAAGCAAGCAAGCAAGCAAGCAAATGAACGAAAAATGAACGGAAATGAATTAAGAACGAATCATGGAAAGGAGAAGAATTAGCAAATAAATGGGAGTGGGTATGTGAAACGAAAATTCAAATCTTCGAAAAAAAAAAGCGTGAAGATAAATAAAAGTTTTCGTCGCAGAAGAAGAAAGAAACGAAGAGAATAAAGTAGAAAACCAATTAAAGAAAAAGAAAATCTAGTTTTAAGAACAACACCTCAGTGGAGTATTGAAATAAAACTTTAAATCTTGAGCAAACACTGAATTAAAGACAGGAAGGGAAATAGATGTCAATAAGTGCATAATTGAGGAGAAATGGAAAAGAAAGAGAAAAGCAAGGAGAATAGAAAGTAATTGAAATCATGAAAGAAAGAAGTAACGAATGAATGAAAGATGACGTTAAGAAAAAGAAAAAAAATGGCTACAGTGGACAAAAAAATATTATTAACAGTTAAAATTTAATGGTTGAGTGAATAGTGAGCGTTTGGTTCTCTATTAATAGAGGGGAATGAGTTTGATCCTCACAGAGAGTACCAAAATTGTGGCCTTGTTATAAACTAAGGTTAACACACCGACTGTAGCAGAAAAATATATATTGTGTTGGTGCATAATTATCAGGCGTTTGTAGACAATATTTATTATGAAAAAAGAAGCATAATAATTCAACAATAACATTTTAAATGAGTATGATTACCGACACGATTTTTTATAACCTGAAAATAAAATATTTTTATTTAAAAAAGTAAGCAAAACAGCAGTTTTTTTTTAACAAATAGTTCGCCTATAAAAACGCCTGATAATTATGCATCAACACAATAAAAAATTTAAAAAAATAACGAGAAAATTACAGAATGGTGGACGCAATTTGAAATCCAAACAAGCGGCTCGGCTTCAGTCACTTATCCACCGCCGTTTAAATCGCCTATGTCTATTATATAAATACTTTAATGGTAATTGTTCGAATGAGCTCTTCATGTTACCTAGAGATTTTTTAAAACTTTAAGCGCAGTACAAAACTGGCGACGAGATCTCATCAATTTACAGTTGGGCTGTATAGATGTATCGGCAAATTCTATGCTGTCAGTTTTTTCACTTCACAAATATGGAACTCCTTTCCAGCTCCATGCTTTCCAGCCGACATTAATGATCAAAAAATGCAATGTCAGTCGCTATATACTGTCCTCCTGATTACACTTCTTTTGTTCTCGCTCCTTAGCAATATTCCTGTTTCTAATTCTTCCAAATTCTGTAACCTCGTGTGTTTTAGTGGCTTTATTGCCTTCCTTGGGATGAAATCGATTAAAAAATATAGATAAACAGATGTGAGTATATATATATATATATATATATATATATATATATATATATATATATATATATATATAGCATAATGAGAAGCCACTTTCGCAAAAAAGCACCCAATTTTTTTTCAGTTATTTTATCCATATATTATATATATATATATATATATATATATTTATTTATTATGAAATGGACAAAGTCCGACAATTATTTTAAGACATTTTATGTTTATACATTCTTTTCTATAGATACAAATATTTAAGTAAATGCACTGTTTATAATAATAGTCCAAGAAATTGTTATATAAAATATGCGTCCTCCGACAGGAATCGAACCTGTATCCTATACAGAACCGTCATATAGCCTGACGTGCTTTTACCGATATCGCTACAGAGGAGCGTTCGGTTAGCAAGGTCGATTTTCTGTTTTTAAACTATAATTTTCCATGATTTTGTCACGTACATCAATATTTGCTCGATGCGTAACCAAATGTAAACAAATGACGACACACATTATGAAATGGACAAAGTCCTACAATTATTTTAATACTTTTTTATGTTTATACATTCTTTATCATAATGTGTCACGTCATTTGTTTACATTTTGATCCTTAACCAAATGAAAACAAATGATGTCACACATTATTTAATGGACAAAGTCCGATAATTATTTTAAGACATTTTTATGTTTTCTTTTAATTATGCAATGTAACTAATCATAACAAAATAAAAGTCATTGAAACAAAGCAAGTTCAGTCGACCATTGATGACAATTCCAGAACAACGTAATTATAAACAATTTTTTCTATCCTCTGCCAGCTGCAATGATGGAGAAAGCATTACCTCGAATCATCGCCAGTGAGACACGCTGCAAGAGCCACTCTGTTTCGCGAGGCTCGTTCCTTAATCGAGACGCAATCGCGCCAATTTTTTTCATGTCTGCGTCTCGGGCGACGAACCCCGGCTCAACTGCGGACCTGATCAAATTACCGACCGAAAATGTATCCGCACAGGTCGCATCCCAAATCAACGACTTACCCATTTTAAAAGAGAAGATGGTAATGCCATCCGGCCGTTTTTCATCACCACGGTCGAGGCCTACGGGTTCGATTTGGGAAGGGAACCCAGCTGCATCCAAACCTTTTTTGATGATGTCGTTAATTGCTGCATGCCGTGGAAAGCGGCCGGCACTACTAGGCACGACAAGAGAGAGGATGCAAAGCAAAATCATCGATGGAGGCTCCACATCTGCATCTGGGACGCTCACATAATATGAATCCAAGACGGATCGCGACTCCGACCCGAGTGCACTCATTATCTAGAAGGGTACCGGTAGATGAAGAAGGCGCTGCGTTGAACCAGACGCCACTACTCGGTTGTGAAGCAGATAGTAGACAGGCGAGGCGATGCCAGAGAGAGCCTCAAATTAGTAAAATTGGCCTCGCATTTTATTTTATCCCACTTTTTTTTATGTGTCTAGTGGGATAGAAAGTAATTCTTGGGTCCAGACGTTGCAAGCTTGTTCGAAAGAACTACCCGAGAAACACTGAGACGATCCACTGAGTATCTCACTAATTAATTCGCGACTGGACGAAAGTGAAGAAAGATATGCTTGAAGGGCCAAATCTACCGCTGATCGAAGGCCCAGGCCTCCGAAACTCAAAGGGAGCTTTGCCTGCCTCCAGCCTGTGTCGTCGAAATTGACGTTGCAAATTATCTCCGCGCGTCTCTTAACTGTGATATCTATCTCATTTAAGAAATTCTGTTCGAGGTAGCAAGGGGCACTTCGGAGAGTGTAAAGGAAACTCGGTAGCGAAAAAACTGTTCTTCAAGAGGAAGAGGGCAGGATGTGCATCAATTAGTTGCAATTTCTCAGTCATTCTTGTTAGAATGATATATTTAGTATCCAAACACTCTCGAACGGACATTGGAAAGACTGGAGAACCAAGAATGTATAATTCCTCCTTAGGTGTTATTTTTATATCCTCAAGGATGAGTCTGATATCCCGGATAGCACTCTCGAAATCATCTGCACTATAATTTAAGTTTATTATCTCTGACTTGGACGAGTTAATCTCAAGTCCAAGCAGCGATAAAGCAGGAATAACTCGTCGGAGGTCAGCAGCTACGGCCTCGACAGATCCTCCCAGCGTTGCATCGTCAAGATACCATATATTGAAAGGAGAAGCGATGAAACGAGCTACCCCGTCAATAGCCATCGCAAATAGTAGCGGGCCAAGTGGATCACCTTGCTGGATTCCAGTAGCAGAAGAGATGATATTTTTATGTTTATACATTCTTTTTCATAATGTGTGACGTCATTTGTTTACATTTGGATATGTATCGAGCAGATATGAATGTACGTGAGAAAATCATGGAAAATTGTAGTTCAAAAACAGTAAAATCGACCTTGCTAACCGAAACGCTCCTCTGTGGCGAAATCGGTAAAAGCACCTCAGGCTATATGACGGTTCCGTATAGGATACAGGTTCGATTCCTATGACAATTTCTCGGACATTAAGGCCGGTAAATGTTGTTAATACTGTTTATTATAAACAGAACATTTACTTAAATATTTGTATCTACAGAAATGAATGTATAAACGTAAAATGTCTTCACATACGCACGCACACACACACACACACACACACACACATATATATATGTATGTATGTATAAGAGACTAAAATGCATATAAATAAGCTGAGATTACTAGCTCATTAGATAAGTATAAGACTTAAATCAAAATATAGGTGCAGAATCAAATGTTATTTTGTTGGATAATATGTAATCTACATACAGGGCAAGAAATTATAACGATTAATGAATAAATATGTTAACCCCAAATGGAAATTAATATAACTCAACCTGAAATGTTGTTTTCTGAAAGAGGCGCCTTAAAAGACTATTGAGACTCAAGTTCATCTCAAGTGAATATCATAAATACATACCATCATTAACATGCTGTTTATTATGTGCCACACCAGCAAGTATCCGACACTCTCTTATATGCCCTGTTTTTACAAAGAGCCTAAACAGTCTAAACATGGATTAATTCAACTATATCAAGACCGGAGCTGCCCATAGATTTCAGAATATTTTGTTGGGTTTTGTAACCGTTGAATTACTTTCTACTTTACGCCCCTATCTAACAGACGAAACTTCATCCCTTCCTTCCATCAGCTCTCATCTTCAGAGCGAAGGACTCAGCAAATTTTCCAATTTGTTATCTCATCTTCATATATATATATATATATATATATATATATATATATATATATATATATATATATATATATATATATATATTCGATAGATCGGCGGTCAACAATATTCGTAGGGGAAAAAGCAAAGAAAAGCTAAAAAAAATTTTTAACACAGCGCTACAAATTTATGTTCATTACTGAGCATAAAAGCCATCTTTGCTTTCTTTCAAATTGAAAGAAACGAAGAAACAAGTTACAAATTCCTTTCAAAGTTCAATGAAAAGTATTAATTTTTCTTTTTTTATAACATAACAGAAAAGAATTGCGTTAGCATGAATGAAAAGCTGTAAGCGACTACATAACGCTAGAATCACGTATTTGCGTTGTATTATGTATGCGTTTAATGCCTTATAGCTGCAGACAATGCTAATGGTTGAGTTTATTCATACTGCTACTACGATTGTTTTTTTAAATATCTCCGTTCACATGATTTTGTGTTGTATAATCTACTTAAAGAACGAGAAGAATTTTGTTTGACTTCGCTGATTGGTTAATATAGGCTAATGTAAAATAAAGGAATTTGGAGCTTATGTTTTGCATAGAAAGGTGATTTCTGCATGACCGTTTTTCCGCACAAAATTGAGATTTTTAGTGATATTACTTCAATCATTTGAAATTTTGTACAATTATAACTGCTTCCACATAATTCTTATAGTTTGTAGCTCTCAGCACTAAGCCTTCTTTCCTACATATGTACGGCCATATCAGTTTCTCTTACGATCACCGAAGTTTAGCAACGTCGAGACTGGTCAGTACGTAGATGGGTAACGGCTTGAGAAAACGAGATGTGGATGTGCGGGTGGTGTAAGAGATAATGGCTCAGAATTGTTAATTGGAGAGCCGACTTCCACTTCCGATTGTGTGCGTTATATTAACTTACGCGCAAATACACTTGGGAGAGGTATAAACCCACTTCTTCTCCTCCAGCAATGTGTTAATTAGTAAGATCACTAAATCATTATTATCTTCCAAAAGAAAATTAATTCATACAATGTAAAAATATTTTCTAGCTTTAATTTTTTTTTGTTTTTTGTTTAGCGGCATATCAACACCATTGGTGTCATTTAATACCGAAATTTAATTTTCTTGTGTGTATAAGTAATTTCTTTTACAAAAAAGTATTGCTGGTAAGATTTCTTTTGTTTAACTATGAATATGTATCGCTGTTATTTTTACTATAAAAAATCTATTTTTATACACTATTTACATTATTCGGGCTATTGTCCTCATCTTTGTCGCCATATTTATTACAGCGTTTCGACCGTTGTACACTCCGGCTTTCTTCAGGTGGTTGGAATGTCGAACTGAACCCTTTATTTCGCTCACTGAGGTAGACTGTTCTAGTTCCACGGGCCATGTTTAATCAGTTTGTCAATTATCAGTTATCTCCTGTTAATTCCCCTCTGAAAGTTCTCCACTGCCTTAACCGGGTATTGAACTCACACTTTTTGGGTCCTGCCACTGGATCTAACTAACGCCTTTATCCACTGTGCCATGTGTCCTCAATAGTATACATAATATCTCAATTCAGTTAATATAGACAAATACTATTTGTATACCTTCAAAGAGTTTGAGCCCAGTTCGGAGGTTGTGCGGAAATAAAAAGAAAACAGCAACCAGCGAGTAAATTCAAGCTCTCCCGACTGGTATTCCAACCTCGAGTCGTTCCTTCTTGAGATCTGTCTCAAAATCGCACTAACAGACTTTTCCAGCCGCCAACCGTGAACGTCGCTCGAAGAACTCTGCACTGGGAAAAATTAGTTGCTTTTATATTTGTCCATATACCCATAATCCCTTGCGTCTTCCTGCGATCCCATAATTCATTGCGTCCCTGTCCCATATTGCATTGTATCTTTATTGCATAAAACTGCAATGCAAGTCCCTCCTTATTATTTTACGTAATCTGGCCTACATATGTACGGCCATATCACGTTGAAACACAGGTTCTCTTACGATCACCGAAGTTTAGCAACGTTGAGCCTGGTCAGTACCTAGATGGGTAATGGCTTAGAGTGGACCTGAGAACAATAGCATTGAAGAGATGATTCCATGCCCCCGTCCTCCCAAACCTTCCGATCAGAGGTCTTGCTGTCGGATGTATTTTATTGTCCTACCTGGCTTTAAATAACTTGCAAAGTGTTGATAAGCCATAGAAAATGAATCAGTGAGGAAATTGTCCATATTCAAAGTTATAAAGGAATATTGATATTACATTGTATTTCAACACTCATTATTTTGTTTCTAACGAAGTTTTCTTGTTTCTTAATAGACTCCTCGTTTTCAATCACACCAGTCCCAAGCTAATAAATATTCATATAATATATAGAGAAAGTGAAAATAGAATAAGAAAGATTAAAAAAACAAAAACAAACATGTACTGTAGGAAAAAAGAGGCGAGTAGTGAATAAAGAAAACAGATGTAACCAAAATGAAAGAGAAAGTAAATGCAATTGGAAAGAAGAAGGAGCAGTATGATCGAGACAAGAAAGAAAGAAAAAACGTAATGAATAAGATATAAAAAAATGGCGGAATTAAAGGAAGCCAGGATAGGCTTCTTAATAAAAAAATGTTGGCCGTTATTGCGTTCAGTCAAGTCAAGCGTTTAGCCCTTTGGAGCTAAAATGGACTTCATAACATTCCAAAGGTGAAAGCAATAAGTTTGAGCGACGCGTTAAAATATAGAGCCAGTTCTTAACGCGTTATTTTTGTAATTGTCTCGCCGTTTGGATGTGTTTTCAAAGTTTCAAAGGTTCAATGATCATAACACGATTGCAGCTTTCAAGAACGCAATCTTCAACTCCACTTAATTCCCAACACATTTCACATAGACACCATTTGAGTGAGTGAATTTTCATTACATAATTGGAGGTCAAATTTATACACGCCATTAGGCGGTTAGATGAAGGGACTTAAAGCAAAGGGAATGCAAGTCATTAAGTTCAGATCCGGTTTACGAGGCCTCCATCGAGATTTCCAGTATCAAGTGTATGATTTTGCTTTCATAATATGTATGTATGTATGCATGTATGTATGTATAGCTGGCTACTCGTATTCGAGGATATCCGTCTACAATCCAATCCCTATTGCAGACGCTTGCTCAGGCGCATTTGTGTTTATCCAACACACACAGGCTCACCTGTGTTTTATACTGCAACTATGCTGAGCAGACCTTAGTTACATTTTCCGGAAAAGAGCGTGTTATCTAGTGTGATCTACAAATTGAACAAGGCCAGCACGCTCAAGCCCTCGGCCACGATGACTTGAGACTTCGAGCTAGCATAGCTATCGACGGCACCAGAGGTTCCCGTCTACCCAATTTTACTCACATAGCTTAGGTCAACTGTGGTATGCTTTCAAAAGGTGCCGCACTCTGGGATCGGGCCATCCAGTCCCATAACATCAGGAAGTCTCCTTTTTCACAACTCGACAATGGTGAGATTCGAACCCGGGTCTCATAAAATGCGAACGTTCTAACAACTTGTCCACGTGCCCAGAATACATTATCAATTAAAAAATGAAAAATCTCGTTTACCGTTTTATATTTTAGTTTGTTCGAACTATTGTTCTAATCATGATTATTGAAGATGTACGTTTCGAACAAGTAACCAGTTGCTATCTACAGGTATCTATTTTTTTTTATTTGGCTGATATGGTTTAACGATTGATGATTGTGTATTTCGTCATTGTGATGCTATTTATTGTTCGTTCGTTTACGGAACAAGTGTATGGTCAATTCGGCGTGGTGTAATACTTAGCAAGCGTGTTTTGCAAGATCAATTACGACTGAATAGTAAGTACGGTCCTCACTGGGTGCCCCATACGTTCGTCCTTGTGCCACATCCAATTTTCGCTTAGAAAATCTTTTGGGCACTTCAGTGTGGTGTCGTGGTTAACAAGCTCGTCTAGCTAGATAGTTTATGCCTGAATCACGAGTTCGATCCTCACGGGGTGCCCCTTACTTTGGGCCTTGTGCCACATCTAATCTACGCTTAGAAAATCTTTGAGGCATTTCGACATGCTTGTATAGCTCGATAAATTACAACTGAATAGTGAATTCGGACCTCACTGGTACCCCATAATTTCGGCTTTGTGCCACATCTAAGCTACGATTAGTAAGTGGCACTTCGACGTGGTGCAATGATTACCAATCTTGTCTCGTTAGATTAATTACGACGGAATAGTGAGTTCGATGATCAGTGGGTGTTCCCTATTTTCGGACTTGTGCCACATTTAAGCCACGCTTTGTAAATAGTCATACCAAACCAGAGTATATTGTTTCACTACTTGAGCGAAGTTTAAACCAACTCCTATATCCATTACTGTTATAGTCCAATATCTTCGCACCACTGTTATGGTCGAAGGTTAGAACCAACGAAGAACAACACGAACACAAGAGTAGGAATAACAAACATATATTAAACAGAATAATAATAATACAAGGTGTTAGTATGACTGTCAGTCTGGTTTAGAGTGAATTACTATTGTCTCGACTCGTTCCGTCTCGACTCGTTACACTTCGTTCTATCGTCTCTTTTGAGAGGCGCAGTCTTTATAGTATCAGGAAGAGTTTATTGTCGTTACCGGTAAGATCCCATAACAATTACCTCACCGTCCCGTAGGAGATTTGGAAACTTTATATTCAATGTCAGATGGTTTTACGACATTTCATTATCTTGGCGTGTTCGTGCCGAATTTGGTATTTTTCTATAATCTTTGGGATTTTTTTAAAGAGTTTAACGTTATATCCATTATTGAAATTCAAATTAATTTCGTCATATTTGATGCTACGATCGCCCATTGTGCCAACCGGCTGTGGATCGGTTTAACCATAAAGGAATTTCGAACTGAAACATTTTCCCCTTAAAAATTTAGGTAGAATGCTTTATTAAATATAACCGAAATAAACCTGGCTGGGAAATTTTATTTTATTTTTTTTTTGAAACTGACGAACATGTCGCACCTACTTACACAATTTGTGGAAAACCTGAACAAATTTGATTTCGATCTGAGCAAAATTGATTTTTGACTTACAAGAGGTAAGTGCTGGATCGCCATGTCATAACAAACCAACATTGTGGCAGTGAATCCTTGGCAAACTGTTTACAGATGAAGAAATAACTAGAGCTAACAAGGAAGTCTTAAATAAATTGATGAGAAAAAAGAACCTTTATTTTCAATATCAGATAGAGACAGCTGAAAAATCTTGGGCAGATGAGGAAAGAAGGCTTGGAAAACATAACCATCACATGGAGTATATTTAGGGTAAGAAAGACAGGAGAACACCGCGGACCATACATCTGAAAAGCATGTATCAATGGATGACTGAACTAGGGGTGTGAGATTTAGCAATGGGAGAACAACTGGTGAGGGTCACAAAGACAGGAAATTTTGGAGAGCCATGATCGTCCATGTACTAAACGGGCGCAGTAAATAGAATATTTGTAATCTTTGTTCATCTTCAGGAACATTAATACTGCATGTGTCATATTTTAGTAAGTCTAGTAATTCCATTTTTGTAAATGCTATATTTTAAATGCAAGGTTACGAATAAGTGAAGTCGTGTGTATATAGCCTACATAAATCGGGAGACAAAGATGACGGAGATATTAAATGTTTTAATATATTTATCTATCTATATCTCTCTATATATATGTGTGTGTTTGTATGTGTGTATACGGGGTGCGATGAATAAATTGGCGTCTAAATTACGCAAAAAAGAAAATAACACTGACATCTAATTTAACAGATATATTTACCAAAATTACACAAAAAATCCTTCAATGCTAAAGACTAAATGTATTCAATAAAATTGCCATTAGTTTCAATCACGGCCACGAGATGACTTCGGAATCTCCTGCAACTCTTCAGGGCAGTCACCTTGTTTAAATTGGTGAATGCGGCCATAATTCTGGCCTTCAGTTCATCTTTGGGTTACAAGGAATTTTGTTGGTCTCTCACACAACTGCGACCCACACAACTGGGTTGCAGTCTGGGAAATTAGATGGCCAGATGTAAAAAGTGATTTGGTCGCAGAAATTGTCTGACAGCAATGACTGTGTTCTCCTGCTTGTGCGGCATGGTGTAGAATCCTGTTGCTAGACACTGGGTCTGGAGTCAGGGCAGCACTACATCTACACGGCAATTGATGATGGCCTCCGTGTTGAGTTTGAGGCTCTCACCAACAAATCCGAGAGTTCATTTTTTAGAGCGATCAGAGTGAGTTTTCCGTGCTGCTGTAAATTTGTAATCACCATTAGACTCATCTAACTCTTTCTGAATCCCCTGTCCTCAGATTGACACCCAAACACTCTTAAATATTCCTATTGAAGCTTCCGGTTCGAATGCCAAGCAGTACAACATGCCGTTTCCAAATTTCTGGCGGCGTGAATTACCTCATGGTCCTCTTTTTCTCACAGACTCAGCCCAACTGACCCTACTACAATCTGCATTCGACAAAATCAAAAACAAACAATGCAGGCATGAAATTAAAAATATACAGCACTCCTTTACGCTTGCGAGACGTGCGTGGTCTACGGCAGACAAATGAAAATGGTTGAGAGATTTCACCAGGACTGTTTACGTCGTAACCTTGGCATCATATGGCAAATGTCTCTTAGTGATGTACAGGTGCTAGAGAGACGCGGCTGTGATAGTCTCGAGTCCTTCGGTGGGGAGGTAAACTCGTTAGAATGGATGACTATCACATTCCAAAGCAATTGTTTGATAGTGAGCTGCGAACAGAAAAGAGAAATGCCGTCAAACCTAAGGTGCGCTTTAAGGACTGCATCAAAGATGTGCTGAGAAAATTCAACATTCCTTGTGAACTGGGAAAAATGTGCATCTGAGTGCAATCTTTGGGGTGAGGCTGCTAGTAGTGGAAGGCATCACTTTGAAGATGAGAAGAGGAGACACCCAAAGCTTAAATGAGATGTGCGCAAAGGCGCCCCCATTGGGCTTCCTGAAAATATACCCGCAGGCAGCTCGACCTAACATTTACAAATTGTGTTATAGTGTGTTTGTCGATGGCTGGTCTAAGGAGTCACTTCAGAGTGTATCAGCGGAAGGTGGCAATTGACTATAAAACCGTAAACGTCCAACAACTGCAGTGTGATATTTGTGGTAAGACATGCGGGTCCAGAAGCGGTTTCATGCGACATTATAAATTGCATGATAATGTACCACCCACTGTTGGACCTCTTAAGTTCCCTGTTTGTGCAAGCGTATGTAGGTCCCTTGCTGGGCTAAAGAGCCACATTCGTTCAGCACATCAGTAAATATTCTCCAAAAAGATATGTAGTAATGGCTGTGACACGTGTTGGTAACCACCGTCTATCTATCTATCTATCTATCTATCTATCTATCTATCTATCTATCTATCTATCTATCTATCTATAATAATAATAATAATAATAATAATAATAATAATAATAATAATAATATTCAAAATAATACAAATTTAAAAATACATATTTACGGGGGTGGGTAAATTAATCCCGTCCCTCAGTATATGATTTTTTATAAATTATTAATCGTTGAAATAAATATAAATTATAATTCTTCATCGAATATAATCGTTTATAAATTAAAAAATGGTTTGCATAATTTATAAATTATATAATTACTTATAAATGTTACTTGTTTATAAATTACAATGTTTATTAAAATTGTAAATTATATAATTGTTTATGAATAATATATTTCATAAATGAATAATACTTTATAAATTACAAAGTCGTATTTAAAAATGATATTAATCGCTTATATACGTTATATAAACGTCTATTATCTCATCGTTATAATATATATATACAAAATTCTTCGTATAATTTATGCATTCGTTTATAAATTAGAATAGTTGTTTATTAATCACAGTCTCTTATAAATTACAAAATATTTTTAAAATTCATAATTTGCAGTTTATAATTCATGAAATTATTCATGTAAATTATATAAACGTTAATTATGTAATCTTCGTAAACTATATGGTCATTTATATCTTTCAAAATTATCCAGAAACATCTATTTAATCGTTTTTAAATTACTAGTATTTTTCTTAGATTAGTCTAAATGTATAAAAAGTAAGTAGTGCTGAATCGTAGTTCCTAAAATTCAGGCTGTTATTCTCTTTAACAAGTTTCGGCCTATTCCTTCTCCATCCTTCTTCAGGTGTAAAATACGAAATGGAAAACCAAATGAATTGCTGTTCCTTTTTTTACGGAAAAAGTACCAGGCAGAAAAAAATAATACCCA
Organism: Acanthosepion esculentum; assembly: GCA_964036315.1. NCBI lineage: Eukaryota > Metazoa > Mollusca > Cephalopoda > Sepiida > Sepiidae > Acanthosepion > Acanthosepion esculentum. The sequence continues at coordinate 97,672,928 of OZ038487.1, forward strand.
TTATATCTACAGGGTCGATATATTCCATTCAACTTGAGCAACTGACGTAACGCAGATAATTCTATTAAACTCGAATATATACTCTAGTTTTCAATCTCGCTTCAGGGCGCGGGTAATCTCTCCATAGCTTCATATCGCTACCAGCACTCAGCAATATTTATCGTGTACTATCCTTCTCACTCCCCGTTATGTTTTTCATTTACCCGAGTGTGTTATGTTGGTTACTCGCAAATATCACCTGTCCATTTTGCCTTTTATGTGTCCTTTGAGACGTTGTTTTCTCATTACGTCATCTAGAAATTTCACCTGTTTCTTTGTGCTTTAACGTATAAATTGTACCTTTTACTTTTCCATTTTCCTAAGAAAAACACTCGTTACTCAATATTTTTCCATTCGTAACATCAACTTCGGGGGCCACATCTCTGTTGACTGAAGTTTTTCAGGACATTGTCCATTATTCACTGTCATATAGGGTTGATTGAGGCACAGATTCTGATGGAGAGTGCATAATCCAGTGTGTTTAACTGTTTTAAAAAGGCAAGTACGTTCAAAATCTCGTTTGCGATAACTTTTGACTTTGTAGTACACAGCCATCGACAGCTTCAACACAGTTACGTCTATCTAAATCCACCACCAATACTTTTGTCGACTAGTTGTATGCCTTTTAAAAACTCCTCAATGGAATCATCCATCTGCATCTCTTCCATCGTCCTGATAACGTCAATGAGTCACCTTCCTGACAGGTCGATCATAGTGACAGACGAAATTGGGCCTCATGGGCAGAAATCGAAATTTCTAAACATTTGACCTCGTTTTATAATGAGGCATAAGCGACCACGTCTTTCTTTCCTAATTCTACTCATTTTTCAGTTTCACTAACAGGGTAAGGTTTATTGAATACAAAAAAAAATGTTTAGACGAAATTTTACAATAAAGAATTCTTTTTTTTTATTTAAACTCACCAGCAGTTCATTGGTACTAGCAATGAGTCGACCGTGCAAAATTTTGTTTTTTGGCAGAAAAATATTAAAATGTAGGTAAATAAAAGAGAATGAAGGGAAATTACTGCATCAACAAATTCTGACATACTTCAAATCAGCATCACATCGAAATACTGTTTCTAAATTGCTTGCAGTTCAGCGAAGAAATGATATGAATTAATTTAATGTCGGTGTGGATTCCAATTAAAATTATTTCATATTCTTTTCTTCTTTTTATGCCTTTTTCGAACGCGCATTTCCAATTAAAGCAAAAATCATTTTTTTTATTATCTTCCTACAAATGTCATAACGTGCATTGGAAAGAGAAGAAAGATTCTTACGCTGAAATCTGCAGTTAGGCAAGAGATAAGAATTTATTCGAAACAACATTATCTAAAAAACAAAACTGAGAACGCTCGTCAAAATTTCTCAGTATATCTTGGCAAATAGCTGTGAAAATAAGTCATATATTTTTTATTGTTGGTTTCCAAACTTCGTATACAAAATTCCATAGTCATGTAAATATTATTATTCACTTACCAAAGTATTTTTCTTACTTCATTCAGTGTAGAGTTTGAATCTTTCCGAAAGTGTATATTCCTTGATATGAAGTTGATAAATGTCAGCGTTGGTTACCACAATTTGTTAATAAAAAATATAATTTATATAATCTTTTATGAATTTAAAAATCGTATATATATATATATATATATATATATATATATATACATATATAGATATATTGCTATAAATATTAAATAATTGTTTATATAACTTATATAATATTTTGTAATTGCCAAATGGTTTACATGAATTAAAAATTGTATAATCATTCATGAACTAAAATATATTATAAATTATAAAATCGTTTATATGTCTTGTTTGTAATTTAATTTCATTAAAACTAATATAACAGTTTCTTTTATGCAAAAGGTTCGTATAAATTACATCATTGATTATTGATTATATAATCATTTTTAGATGATATAATCGTTATACATAACAAATACTTGTATCAAGATTGTAGATAATTTTATAATTATAATTATTATATAATGTAATACATCATATTTAATTATTGTTATTATATAATTATATAATCGTTTATGAATTACAATAACATTTTTACAAAGTTTTTAATCAGTTATGAGTTATATAACTGTGTATTAATTATTATTATATTTCATATTCATGAATTAAACCAGTAAATTATATAATGTATAACTTATATAGTCACTTATGTGAATGTTACAATCCTTTAAGCATTATACAAACTTTTATATGAATTTTTTACTTAGAATTTCAAATTTCCGCATCGAAATTATAAATTATATAATCCTTATATGAATGTTATACTTCTTTATGCGTTAAATAATCTTTTGTATATATTTATACTCTGAAATTCAAATTTCTGCATTAAAATTGTAACTTATATAATCGTTTATATGAATTTTAAAATGATTTATACGTTACATAAATGTTATAAATGCCAACAACAAACTTTTAAGTTATATAATCGTTTATATGATTGTTATAATATTTTATGCCTTCCATAACCTTTTATAGAAGTGTTATATTGAGAATTTCAAATTGCTGCATCAAACTGTTAGATCATATAATCGTTTATAAATTACAAAAACATTATATATATAAATCATGAATGGCTATAAATACATAAGACCATAATCAGACAGTTTCTTTATCTATGAGTTCACATTAAAAGTAAATTAAATGTTGCATTTAATAATTTAAACAAGTATTTGACATTCTCTGAAGTAATGGTGGCAATCGACAAGCATATAAAAGTCTTACAATTAGTAAAAAAGTGAGAAAGTTTTGTAAATTATTTTGCCAATGGAGCCACCTCTCACTCAGTTGACAAAGATTAAGCAAGAGCTATCTGGTTTTAAGACGCAATTAAATAATAATAATAATAATAATAATAATAATAATAATAATAATAATAATAATGATGATAATAATAATAATAATAATAATAATAATAATAATGATGATGATGATGATAATAATGATAATAATAATAATAACAACAACAACAACAATAATAATAATAATAATAATAAAAGGAGCCAAAAAATTGGAAATGGATTTTCAAGCAAGTGAAGAAATTCATCTAGAATATATTAAACTTACTGCAACCACAAAACCTTAAAAAAGGAAGCAAATGAAAATGCAATGAACCAGACACATACACTATGGCAGCATAAATCTCCTCACGGTTAGTATTCAGCCCGTGCCAAACAAGTTGATGTAGACAAACACCGTACCCATTAGTGGCTAGGTAGTGCAGGGTTAAAAGTTGTAAAGAAGGTTTTATTCTTGATGCACAGGAGCAAAGGCTTGCTGACTAGAAATTGGCACACATACTGAAAAACTATGTTAGCCCAAAATGCAGATCTTGTTATAAATATCCAGAAACAATTGACCACCTTGTAACAGATTTCACGGTAAAGGCACGCATTGAATATAAAGGGATTTTCCAAGCGTAGCTTAGATGTGGCACAAGGCCGAATGTAGGGGGGCACCCAGTGAGGATCGAACGCACTACTCAGTAGTAATTGTTCTAGCGAGACAAGCTTGCTAACCACTACACCGCCACGAGGTTCCCCACGCAATGAATATAAAACCTCGCATGGGAGAGTAAGCCAGTGTCTTCATTGAAAAATCTGCAATTTTTACGGAAAAAAACCCTGCAAGAAATTGGTATGAACACCACCGAGACCCGGTTACAGTGAATTGTCATGTAACAATTTTATGGAACTTTACAATATAAACAGACAGAACAATCAAATCTAATCGCGCAAACATCGTGATCAGAGACCGCAAAAATAAAATGTACTTTATTATTAACATAGCAGTATGTGAAGACGGTAGTATACCTTTGAAAATCATCAAGAAAATATCAAAATACAAGGAACTTGAAATCGAATTCTCATGCGCCACAGGAGGACATCAATAGCGCCAGGTGTAGGTGGAGCCCTCGGAATAATTGGAAATAGACTCATTTAATGGCTTGCTGGTGGTCCATGCCTTAAGGAAATGCAAACACCTATACTCACAAGTGTAGCTCACATTTTACAAAGGGACTTATATATGAAAAATATGTGTGATCTTGGGTGTTCTTTTTTGTTGTTTTGTAATTTGTATTTTTTCTCTCAAAAATGCTCAGTGTGAAATGTCATGAGGTCATTTCTAACCCTAGGGCCTCTGGTTGGGGACCCGAAAAGAATATACACCAGAAGTCAAAGAAAATAATAATAATAATAATAATAATAATAATAATAATAATAATAATAATAATAATAATATTTGCGTAGTGCGAGGTTAACATTTGAAAATGAAGGTTTTATTTTTATTGCAAAGAACCATTGCTTGCTAACTAGAAACTGCTTAGTATACATACTGAATAATTTTGTTAACATGAAGCGGAGTTTCTTTGATAAATATCCAGAAACAATTGAACATCTTGTATCAGATTGCCCAGTGTTGGCGGCCACTAAATGTAAAAATCGACATGGTAGGGTAGACCAGTGCATGCACTGGAAAATATGCAACTTTTAAGGGAAAGAAAGTGCAAGTAACCGGTATAAACATCACCTAGATCCGGTTACAGAGATTCGACCTGTAACAATTTTATTGGACTTTAAAATATACACAAACAGAACAAGCAAAGCTTATCGCCCAGACATCGTGATCAAAGACCACAAGAACAGAATGTGCTTTCTTATTGACATGGCATATCCTGCAGATTGTAATGTATCTTTGAAGATATTCAAACATCTATCAAAATACAAGGACCTTGTAGTGGAAATCTCAACAAATGTGGCGCACGTAGACATCAATACGTCCAAGTGTAGTTGAAGCCATCGGATTGATTGGAAAACGTTTTGGTAGGCTCATTGAAGCGGTTGCTGGTAGCTCATGCCTTAAAAAATACAAATCACTGTGCTCAAAAGTACAGCTCACACATCCCGAACAGTTTTATCTCTGTAAAATGTGTGGAGTCTTAAGTTTTATTCTTGCAAAAATGATCAGTGTAAAATGTTAAGGAGTCATTTCTGAACTCAGGTCACTGGTTGGGACCCGGAAGGAAATGTGTATACAACAAAAACCAAAACAAATAATAATAATAATAATTACAATTCAATACCTTGATATCAACAACACGATTAAGGAACTAGACCAAAATGGAACATACAAATAATTAAGAATTAATGAAAGGGATGGAATACAACAGCCAATTATGAAGAAAAATACCTGAAAAGAATATTATAGGAGAGTGCGTTTTGATACTAGAAAGCGAACTTAATGGGGCCAGTAAATGGGGGCTATAATTACCTTATCTGGAGTAATATTCAGCATTATTAAATAGAAGTGGAATGACATTAAAAGATTGGACGTCAAGACCAGAAGAAATGCTTACCCAAATGAGGATTCACCACTCGAAAGCAGATGTTGATAGGCTGTACGTACCAATGCCGAGGTCTAGTACAAATTGAACTAACTCTAAAAACAATAACAATCGGATTGGAAGCCTACCTCACAAAAAACAATGACCCTCCCCTACAAATAGTAAAACACCAAATTCACTCCATCAACAAAGAAGCTGCACTATTGACAAAACAGTTGAATATAACTGAAACTCCGCCAACAAAAAACGAAGCGAATACCATCTACGCCAAACGAGTAAAAGAAAGCAAAACAAATTGGCCAAATGAAATTACACCCACCCCAAAAAATGCAACTGGGAGGTCAAGGCGTTACATGGCAAATATATAAAAAAACGAAAGAAGCAGATGTGGACAAACAGAAAACACATTAGTGGAAGAGGAGAACCCGGTTGAAAGCTGAGACAGAAGGTCTAATTATTGCAGATCAGGACCAAATCTTCGCAACAAGATTCTACCACTGTCACATAATCAAGGATGGAACTAATCCGAAATGCAGGATATGTAGAACATACAATGAAACTGTCAACCATATTATCTCAGGATGTCCGGAACTGACAAAAAATGGATATACCCATTGATATAACAAGGTAGCGACATATGTGCTCTGGAAGATATGCAAGAAGGACAAAATCAAAACCACTGAGAGATGGTATGAGCACCAACTAGGCACAGTTGCCCAAAATAACGATGTAACTATCCTCTGGGACATGCCAATTCAACCTGACAGGGAAATAAAAGCCAACACACCTGATATTATCATAAAAGACAATAAATTCGGGAAGTGTATGTTTATTGACATAGTACCATCTAAGAGAAACCTCCATAAAAATTATTGAGAAATTGTCCAAATTTAAGGACCTGGTGATAAAGAGTAACAGAATGTGAGGAATGAAGACTGAGACTGGACCAGTAGTAATTGGAGCTATGGTCATTGTGAGTAAATTAATGGACAATTTTACTAACAATATCTCAGGTAACATCAACTTGTATGTTGCCCAGAGGATCGCGTTAGCAGGAATATCCCATATACTAAAAGAAAGTACTATCATTTAAATGGCAATTCTCCTATAGAGCCTAAGAAGCATAGTTCGGACCAGGGCTCTACGGGATACAGAGCAAGAAACATAACGTACACAAATAATAATAATAATAATAATAATAATAATAATAATAATAATAATAATAATAATAATGGAAAATTTGCAACTTCAACGGGAAGGAAACTGAAAGAAACTGGTACGAACATCACCCAGTACGGAGATAGGACTTGTTACAATTCTATGGGACTACACAATACACACTGACAGAACAATGAAAGCCAACCTCCCAGACATTGTTATTAAAGACCACATACAAAAAATTGCCTCCTTATTTATATGGCAGTCCCTGCAGACTGCAATGTATCTTTGAAGATATTCGAAAAGCTGTCAAAATACAAGGAACTTGAAATCGAAATCTCAAAAATGTAGCACATGGGAACATCAACATTCCCTGTTGTAGTTGGAGCCCTGGGATTGGTTGGAAATATTCCAGTAGACTAATTGAAGGGATCCCTGGAAGTCTATGCCTCAAAGAGATAAAAAAATTATTCTGACAAGTACAGCCCACACTTTACGAAGGGCTTAATCTATGTAATTTTTCTTTTTTTTTATTTTTGCAGTGGAAAGTGTCATGATGCCATTTCTAACCTTAGGTCCCTGGGCGGGACCCGGAAGGAAATGTGTAAACGGCAGATATCAAAGGAAATAAATAATAATAATATTATTAATAATAATAATAATAATAATAATAATAATAATAATAATAATAACAGGACAAGATTATCGAAAATTACTTCCGAGGAAAGAAACATAAGACAATCAGTAATCTAAACACCGGATAAATTATATTAGTCGAGATTATGAATGGGTAGGGAGATTGATCCACTTGGTGTTGTGTAAGAAATTGTATAAAATTAATTTTGCTTCCTTACCGTTAATGTATATTATTTTCTCCTTGTTTTCTTTCAGTTTTACATCTGAATCTACCATGGATACAGTTCATTTGCGTTGTGTGAAAATTGGTATGTGAAATAATAATAATAATAATAATAATAATAATAATAATAATAATAATAATAATGATAATAATAATAATAAAATAGAAGAAGCAGAAGAAGATTAAAGAAAATGGTATTTTTTGTTTTGGAAATCAAGATGAACATATCCTGAGAGAATGCAAGTATGGGCATTAATTGTTAAGGAATGTGACACCCTCGGAGAAGGACATGAGACTGCAGTTTGGCCCATGGTATATCTACATAACAGATTCCATCTAAGGGAATAAAGTACATAAAATCTTCTGGGGCTTTTAGATTTTAAAAGGAGCGCCCATTACAATTCGAGAAACCGAATCTTTTCGTCTTCAACAAAAGAAAGGCCATTCTGGTTAATGGATTTCGCTGTTCGAACGGGCCATATAACAGAGCTGTAAATCAAAATATAAATAACTATCACGATTTGACATGGAAGCTGAGGAAGATTTCGGAAGTGGTCCTTAAAACCTTAGAAAAATGACCGCTGGAACGGAAAGTCAGAAGAAGAACCAAAATTATACAAATTACATTATTGCTTTTTTTTAAAAATTACACTTCGCCAAATAAATACTCGAGATCAGACGACGGTAGAGAATTACAGTGGAAATAATAATAGTAAAGTCGGGGTGTGATATGAATAGAAAATAAATTAGTAAATAAAAAAGGATTATGAGGATTAAAAGATAGATATGATAAGGTAATAAATATAGTTATGGTTTTTACAGTTATTCTCACGTTAAGTGACAACATGTACAGCATCCATATTTTTATTAGATAGATAATATCTAAAGACAATATGAAGATTTACGTACTGTACAATCTTTTGAATCTCTTGTAAACAGGGACTTCCAGGGATTTACTTAATGCTCGACTTTATAGATTGAACATGACAAGATTGAAGTTTTCACGGAAGTAACCAATGCGAGAAGTTTTCGTTGAAAAACCTGGGCTTCCATGAATTTCCTTAATGTTCTAATATGTACCCTGAATATTCCAAACTAGACGTGTTAACGAAGGCAGACAACGTAGTAAGCTTTCATTGTAAACAGGAGCTTCTAGGGATTTTCTTAATATTCTACTCTGTACCTTTCATATGCCGAGCTTGAAGTGTTCGCAGAAGCCACGTATGTGGTAAGGTTTAATTGTAAATAGAGGCTTTCAAGGATTTTTTTAAAAATATTCTACTCTGTACCTTTCATATGCCCAGCTTGAAGTATTCGCGGAATATGACAAGATTGATGTGTTCACTGAAGCAACCTATCCGTAATGTTTTTTTGGGAAAAAAAACTGAGTGGAGCTTTTATTTAATATTTTGAACGTGGAAAAATCAGAGCGATTTTTAACATGTGTATTCTGATTTGATGACACCGATATATCTACGAAAAGGCCATTTTGTTTGTAGTATTTAAATTCTATATCTAGCCTATTGAAATCCAATGGCGTGCCTTAGATATAAAGGTTTAAATACATGGAACTGAAGAATGGAGATTGTTTGAACAATTACCACGGAAACAGAGATAGAGTAACAATATTATGGAACATTCTGTTTGTACGAAAGATTTTGCAGAATGCAAAAAAAAAATACATTTTAAACCTTTATTCTCAAAGAGTAAACTCCAGTTCAAATTTTGAGTCAATTCTTGGTAATCTTTGAAATTGGCCCCAAAAGTAGTAGCTTTGTGGTTTAAATAAGAGTGAATCATTATACATGGTTAAAAAGGAATGAGATAATTATTTTATTAGAAATTTTTTGACAAAAAGAAAAAAATCATTTTATGATTAAATTTTGTTCTCGTCAAAATATCCTCCTTTAGCTTTGATTACTGCAGCACAAATTTTTGGCACCCATTGAAAAATATTTTCTTTGATAATTGATTCCATTCTTTTGTCAATTACTCTAAGAGCACTTTTTTGTTTACTCTTCTGTCAAGATCATACAATACTGTTGATGTTTTCAAAATTTTGAACTGTAAACAAATGCGTATTCTGATATATTTAGGAGACATAGTGCCACTTAATCTCCAGTATAAGAAACCTGATATTACTGACGTGAACATTCAGCTTATCATCGCCACCAGCTACCTTTAGTAAAAATAAAAATAAAAATAATAGCAGTCTCCCAGAGACGAACATTAAGTTTGTCGAGTAGAAATTAATGGATGTTAATAAAAACGGAAGTCCTTAAAACCTTACCTGTAGCGAAAATACGAGCTGTATTATTTTTTGTTTATTTTTCTTTTTGTTTAAATGTTTTTCTTTAAGTGTTTCACTGTTGTAAAGTTACATTATTGTCTTCTTTCATTTGTTATTTTTTACGTTGGTTTCTGGGCCAGATGTTCACGCTGTTTAATGAAACTATGAAGCAGGAAGAGTTTCGAAGATGTAAAACAGAAGGAAAATAAAGAGAAATTAGGAATATACTTTCTCCATCGCTTTTCTTCCCTCTATATTTTATTCATCCATCTGCTTTGGAAATGCTTGATCGAACTTACCTTTTAAACTACAATCACCTGTTTCCTTCTGCATAAAAGTTTTAAAAAAGAAGAAGCGAATTGTTTTGTTAAATTGATTTTATTGCGTTCTGGTTCACAAGGCTTTTGTTTTTTTTTCTTCTCGTTTTTCAATTCGATTCCTACTTTTTCTTTCCAAATATCATGACTTCTTCAAATTCTTGCTGTTACTTTTGCTTTTCAAAATAGTTCCTCTTCTTCTCTGTTACTTGATATTCTTTTACTTTTTAATATTTTTGTCTTCTTTTTCTACGCTTTCGTTTTCTTATTCTTCTATTTCTTTTCCTTCTTCTTCTACTAGAACTTCTATTTCCTCTTTTTTTCATCTTCGTCTATTGCGCTGCGATTCATGAGGGCTTTTTCTCAATATCGTTCATCTTCTTCAACTTTTTTGTCTTCTAGTTCTGCGTCTTCTATTTCTTTTACTTTTCCTTCTTCCTCCTCTACTTATTTTCCTTCTTCTATTTCTTCTTCTACTTCTTCTTTTTCTTCTACTTCTAGTTTTCTTCTTTTTCTTCTTTTTTCCTCTTCTTCTGTTACATCATGATTCACGAAGTGTTTTACCTGATTTATGTTTGCTTCTCTTTTTAATTACATTCCTACTTCTTTTCTCTTCATATATCATTAATTAATGTTTTTAAATATATTTCATGTTCTTCTTCTACTTTTCTTCTACTTCTTCTGCTTCTTCTACTTTTTTTCTTCTTCTCTATTTCCTTCTTCTTCTTTGACGGTTCTCTTATTCTTAGGCGTGTTTTATTCCTGTTTTTGATCTTGTTTTCCTTCTTTCTATTATTCAACTCGTTTATTCATTGACGTCATTTCTTCTTGAATCTATTTGTTGTGTTCAGGAGCTTTGTCTAATTCTTGTTATTTTTGTTCTCTTTTTGTCTTTTTTTCTCATTATTCTCGTTTATTTTTTCTTTTCCTTTTCCTTTATTGGCATTCGTAATTTCGTGCTCTCTTTATTCTTCCTCTTTATCCATCTGTTTCATTGTCACTCGTTTGCTTCTTTTTCTTTTTCCTTACATTCTACTGTTTTTTTTTCAATTTTATTCTGTCTCTTCTTAATTTTCTCTTTGATTTCTTTCTTATTTTTTCTCTATTCCCACTTCTGTTTTCTCCTTTTTTCAGTTTTATATTCTTTCTTTTTTCGCTTTTTCCATTTACTATTTGTTTTCTTCTTTTTCTGTAGTTTTCATTTATTCTTTTCGCCATTTTCTTTTTTTTCTTCTTCTGTTTCCTTCATCATGTGATGTCAAATAAGAAAGTAAGAAAAACGACAGAATATCAGAAAATATCGTTTTTGTCTTACTTTCTTATTTTCCTTTTCTTTCCCATTCTTTCAGCAGTTTTCTGATTTCTTTTGTTTTTCCTCTTCTTTAGTTTCTTTCTTTATTCAACTTTTTTTCTGTTTTTTCGTCTATTTTCTTTTTTTTTCTTCATTCCCTATTTGTTTTTTCTTGTTTTTGTCATTGTTCATATTTTCTTGCCTTTTGTTTTTATTCTTTTTCTTTTGGACCCTTCTTTATTCCTAGTTCTCTTCATTTTTTGTCATTTCTTTCTCCTTTTCCATTTTTCTTGTTTTTCTACAATTTACATTTTTCTTGTTTTTCTACAATTTACATTTTTCTTTTCTTTTGTCTTCTATGTTTCTTTTTCATTTGTCTCTTTCTTTATTCCGCATTTTGTGCTTTTTTGTTTTCACTTATTTTTACATTTCTATTGACTACATTTTACATTCTTTTTCCGTTTTCACCTTCTTTTTTCATTCGTCTTCTGTTTCTTTCTTACCTCCCCGTTTTTTGATTTTCTTATTTTCTTTTTTTTCCATACTCTTTTTCAAATGTTTTCTTTTTTTATACGTTATATTTCTTTCTACATTTATCTTTTTCTTCCTTTTTTCTTGTTTTGTTTGTGTTATTTAAATTTTATGTTCTCCAGTTTTCTTTTAATTTTTTTTTATTTGTCGTTTACTTCTTTCCTTTTCTCATTCTTATTTCCCCCTTTTTTTTTCAATTTTCATTTCAACTCCAGAATCGACAATACCATTTTATTCCTTTTACGTCTATTTTCGTTAATTTCACTTCTGTTTCTTTTTTATTCTAACTCTTTTTCTTTTATCTTTTCTCATGTATTCTTATTATTTGCTTTGCTCATTTTCCATGAATTTTCATATTTCTTCTGCACTTATTCTGTAAATTTCAGTTTTCAGATTGAGATATTTCAAACAGATGTAACTGCAGAATTACCCTATTTTCAGTCACAATAAAAAAATCTTCTTCTTCCTCTTCTTCTTCTTCTTCTTCTTCTTCTTCTTCTTCTTCTTCCTCTTCTTCTTCTTCTTCTTCTTCTTCTTCTTCTTCTTCTTCTTCTTCTTCTTGTGTCTCTGATGAAGGTGAGCAATCTAAAATTTCCTATGCCTTCTACCATTAAGAAAAGTTTATACCTTTGCCAAAATTACCAAACCGATGCCTTCCACTCTCCCTTTTGTCCGATGACATCTGCTATCCACTTTGCCCGATGCCTTCCACTCTCCCTTTTTTCCGATGACATCCCCTCTCCCTTTTTCCCGATGCCTTCCGCTCTCCCTTTTTTCCGATGATATCCCTCTCCCTTTTGCATAATTCCTTCTGCTCTCCCTTTTGTTCGATGACATCAGCTCTCCATTTGCCCCATGTCTTCCGCTCTTACTTTTGTCTGATGACATCTGCTCTCCATTATGCACAATGCCTTCTACTCTCCCTTTTGTCGATGATATCTGCTTTCCATTTTGCCCGATGCTTTCTGCACTCCCTTTTGTCTGATGCCATCCACTCTGCATTTTGCACAATACCTACCGCTCTCCATTTTGCACAATGCCTTTCATTCTCCCTTTCGTCCAATGACATTTGCTCTCCCTTTTGTCCGATGACATCCACTCTCCACTTTGCCCCATGCCTTCCGCTCTACTTTTGTCCGATCACATCTGCTCTCCATTTTGCCCCATGCCTTCCGCTCTCCCTTTTGTTTGATGATATCCACTCTCCATTTTCCCCAAGCCTTCTCTCATCGAATTTCAACTCCAATCCCTCCTTCTACATTATGCATCCTAGAAATTTCAGCTAACACTTTATGATTCTTTTGATCATCATTAAACCAAACTTGATTGCTTTTTTCTTTCACTATCATTTCCTTTCATGATGTGAACGATCATGGCCCTCCTCGATTTCCTGGTCTTTGTTGCTAGACTCTTTTTTCTCTTACAACCCTACTTTCTCAGTATTTATGGTAGTCAATCTATCATTTATTTACTCAAACATGTAAACTCTGTTACTCGCTGTTTTACCTCCGCTTCGCCTGCTCTCACTATTAAGTTGTCAAAGCCTGGAAATCGTTATTATCTATATGGAAAATCTCGACTATCTCTCTTTCTGACATTTAATTGCGACTTTTTTTACTTCTTATTCTTCTTTTAAACTTCATCATTTCTCAGATACGCTTTTCATCTGATTCTTTAGATTCGTACATAAAGTACATCGCTGTCGGATCAAAGTTTTTCTTCATCTGTGAGATGTTATTTCGGGGATTAAATATTTCGTAGAAATTTCATCATTCCTTTCTTGTTTCTAAGAACATTTTCCTTTCTTTTAGTTGCTTCGATTCTTTGCTTTGTTTCTGAAAGGCTTTCTTTAATTTTTAACTTTGCGTATTTCACTATTTGATGATATTCAGATAGATTTACACCACTGCTTAAGTTTCACGACACCTAATACGTAACTCTAATCATTGTTATTTTTGTGCTTACAAAGAAGCATTCCTCATTTTGCAGTAGTCCTTTCTTCCTTCGTTCAAATACTACCTTATATAATAGTTCTTTCAGGGTTTTTTTTCATTATCTACCCATAACAGACTATCCGCTGTACAGCCTACGATGGCAATTTTATGTCGGCTGATATTAAATCCTGATCGGACATCCTGTTCTCTTAGAATTTTTTTTGTAAGCTTAAATAATTCAGGTGAAAGAACACATTGTTTTAATTCATCTTTTTCTATTTTTTGCGTATTCAGTTAACTCATGGTCTATCCATTTGTTTCCAGTAGAGATCAAATTACCTTTCCCTGTAGATCAAACTTTCCTAGCAGTTGATACCTTTGCGTAACCTTTGAAATATAAGTATATATTCTTTTTAATAATTTCACCCCAAGTAAGGTAATAAAGCCACTAGGACGTAAGTGATTACTGAGAGTTAGAGAATATGAGAAAAAACGACTAGCAGCAAATTACAGTACTAAAAACATGAAAGCGAGTGCCAAATTCTATATGGCAGTGAATTCTGGACGATTTCCTTACAGATAAAGAGAAAACTTGCAGCAACAGAAATGTGTTGCTAGAGAAGGATGATGTGAATACTATGGATGGAATCTGTGAGCAATGGGGAAGATTTATAGAACAACGGATAAGGAAATGACATATATTCAGAAAAAGAAACCGATAATTTCTTGGCCACCTAATGAGAGAGAAGAGCTTGGAGAATTTTATACTCAAAGGGCATATCGAATTTAAAAGCGATCGAGAGAAGAAGGGTATCATATTCTTGACGAGCTTGGGTGAATGGAAAAAAAAGTTAAAAGCTATCAAGAGCTATAATGGACTGGATGATGTAGGGAATCATGATCACCCACGTCCTGAAGGAACACGACACATAGAATAAGAATGACCATATATTTTTCCCATGTAGACTGTTTTTCTCTGTTAGAAAAGACGTATTCGATGTATCCATTCCATCTCTGTAGTACTGTTTCTTATTCTACCATAATTACACCGACATTGAATTTTATACATCGATCCGAAGAGAACATTTTCTCTTCAGGTATTTCTTTGATCATTTTAGGACTTATCTGCTACATCTGTCACATGCAAATTCTTTGTCGTCTCTGCAAATATTCTATTAACCCATTATTCTTTTGCTCGCAAATATTTCTAATGTCAACGTTTAACACCAGAAATTCAGTACCATTTCTTGGCGACATCTTCTCTTTCTCTTGCATCATATTGAGATGAGGTCTTTCTTCATGCTTTAGTTTTATGAGATTTACCACCATTTTGCCTATGAGAGAAAGGTAGTCACTCCCGCAGTCAGTTTCAGATTTCAAGACTGCATTTTTTTATGATTCTGCTGATGATTAGGTAGACTTTCCAGTTTTAATTAACTCTTGTCGTACTTTTCCATATCCTTAAGGGATCAAGGGCAATTCGAGTGCGTGCAGAGGGGATCTATATGCCCATATCTATTTCTGCTGAAACTCGGAACTAGACGCAAGCTAAATTTGTTTACTCGCGTCAATCGCTGACAATGTTGAGCTTATCTTTAGCATTTTTCAAAAATCGTTACTGCTGTTAATTTTCAAAATAAATAATACAACTTCATGTAATATGTTTTCCGAAACATTCGCCTTTTTAATCATTTCACTTCAAACAAGGCAATAAAGCCACTAAGACACAAAGGGTTACTGATTGTGAAAGAACATGAACAAAATAAATATATTATTAAGGAGAGAAAGCAATAAAAGAACAAGAATTAAGAGGAGCGAGAATAAGGCTGTATAATGCTTTTTAATCTTTGAAGATCAGCATTCCACAAGCGAGAAGTGAGATATAAGAAACTGTTAGCATAGAATTTAAGGTTGCATCTAGTAATCTTAAATGCAAAAAGATGCACCCTTACCGCCAATCTAGTACAGACACTCTTTTTCTCTCTTATATATATATATATATATATATATATATATATATATATATATATGATTCTGTGACTGTCGCTTAAAAAATTCTGTGATCGACGCGTGAAAAATCCACGTTGTTTTCTCATCTTTTCCACATCATCTAAGAATGTTAACGTTTAACCTTTCTGTTTACTGTTTTATATTTGATCCATTCCCGAATTAATTCAGTATCTCAAGATTCTAAAGACTGTGCTCTTTGCTGTCGGCTGTCGCTGGATGTCGTTCAAGCGCCAACCTTGTGAGACACGCGTCTTAGCTGATCGGGTGAAGATCAAGTTTTAAGGAAGCTGGGGACCTTTTCATCGTTATCTCACATTTGCGCGTTGTAAATTGTTAAGATTATTCTTCCGAAGGTCATTGAATTGGTTTCTGTTTCATTTTCCATGATGGTTTTATAAAGATGAAAAATAATCTTCCATTGGTTCTTGGAGTTCATTCCCCTTTGAAAATCTTTTTTCGTTTTCAACTGAGTTACTATCATATACGTCGACATCAAGGTGAAGCTGGGGTTTGGTTTTTTGCCCTAAATATTGTGGCTACTTAAAAACCTGAATTATATAAAAATAGAGTAGAGACGGTAACATTAATATCAGCAGAATCGGGCTATTCTTCAATTTTTAAAGAAATGAAATATTTTGATTAAGTGAAAAACAAAAAATAAACATCATACGTGAAATACCATGATGATGGAGAATTGAAACAAGACAAAAGAGCGAGGAGGAAGGGAAGCAGAGAAAGTTATAAAAACATTAACAAAAAATAAAATAACTGTTGTATTGTGTTGTTCTACAAGTGATCATTATTCAACTTCCACTTGTCCGTCCTGGGTATGACGTTAAACTGCATCCGAGTCCTGGGTAAGACGATAAGCTACATCCAACAGCAAGACCTCTGATCAGGAAGTTTTGAGGAGCGGGGTGGTAGCACCTGTTAGGGTCCCAGCTATGGGAAAATAGTGAAATCCCAAGGTGTGTCCACGTCCTGGGTATGGCGATAAACTACGTCCAACCAAAAGAGAGATCCAATCAATCGGCTGGTCATGTCATGCCCCATCACATCTAACACATCCCAAAGCAACTACAACTTACAATTAACTTTCCCTACCAAACCCTTCACTAAATATACTAACACCTTACCCCTAAAATGTGATGGGAAACAATGATGTTGCCAACTATACGTTTTTGATATATCTAGTAAATACTGGATCTGGCATTAAATAACCCATAGTGGTTGATATGCCATAAAACCCCAAACAAACAAACAAACAAACAAACTTCCACTTGTCTCTTAATTTACTATCCTCTTTACATCTCTTCTACTTAACATATGCAAATAGATACAATCGTATTTACCAATCATCTACACCTCCCTGAACTGATGAGGTTTAATTCCTTTGGTTGTTATCGAACTTCTTCACAAACCTCTTTCCCCCTCTCCTCTTTGAGGTTTATGTCCTGTTCTTTTTAATGGATATCTTGGTCTCATCTCCTCTTCTTCCGTGTCTGAGTAACTCTCGCCATCATCCATAGGCATGTCTTATATTGCATTATCATAATCTGAAGAACATCATCCTTTCTTCACTGGCTGGATCTTTTTCCATCACAGCTTCCTCCTCTTCCATTGTGGGTCTTAATTGGTCAAAATGGTCCTTTCTTTTATATAATGACTGTGTTATGTGCCTTATATACGATGAAATATGTACTCTCAGTACTTGCTGTTTTGTCTTACTATATTATAGCACTAGCCTGTGCTGCAAAACACTCGACAAAATTTAGTTCATCCAAGCCACTTAAATATCCAAATCTTAATTTGCTATACACTATATATCCATTCTACTGATACAAATAGTTAAAATCTTATTTACCAATGCACTACAAACTCAACAAATTGATACCAATAAAATGAGCTCCGAATCCCCGATTGAATCAGCTGCCCTATATCGTCGGAAAACTTTTTTGAATGAGTTACCGGATTCGAGAATCAATTCCGACATCTGATTAGGGGGAGGAAAATCACGTCGAATAAAACGGTCATGGAATTTTACTCCCGAGTCCAGGAGTCACGCTCACTTCAAAACTTCTTTGGAGGAGTGTCAGATGTATGTAAAGCATTACGAAAGAGGAAAATTCGTTAGAAAGAAAGAAAATCTGAATTGTTAAGTAATACCAAACCTCCAGTATGTCAGTGGATAGTCGACAATCTCCTCACAGATAGAGAAGGGACTTGAAGCAATAGTAATTTGGTTTTGCAGAAACACGCTGAAAATACTATGGACTGAATATCTGATCAAGAACAGAGTTTTAGGGAAAATCGTCACAAAATGGCCAGTTATACTTAGAATCAGAATTGAAATGGAACATGAGACAAGAAAGCTTAGAAACTCTGATGCACACATGACATTTAAAAGCAAGATGAATGCAGGGCATAATCTATAGTATTTATGTAAAATATATTATATTTAAATACAGAAGGAGGCATAAAGATGACTTCAAAGTCCTACTTTATATTCTTTTCCTGATAACAAATGTGTGTTGTCAAAAATAAAAGGAACCATCCTGACGTAGAGGTATGGTGATTTTCTAAGTGTAGCTTAGATGCGGTACATGGCCAAAAGTATGAAACTGTCCATGAAGATCGAACTCACTATTCAGACGTTATTAATCCAGCGAGACAAGCTTGTTAACCATGACACCGTATGAAAGCGACCAAAACTGAATGTGCATGTGTGTGCTTGGTGATTTTCTAAGGGTAGCTTAGAGGTGGCACAGGTTTGAAAGTGTGGAGTACGGAGTGAGTATCAGGCTCACTAATCAGTCATAATTATTCTAGCTAGACAAACTTGTTAACCATTATACGACATCGAACTACGAAAATTTTGACTTCGAAGCGTAGCTTGGATTTTGCACAAGCCTGAGTCTTGAGCACCTATTTTAATCGAACTTACTACGCAATCCTGATTGCTCTATCGAGACAAACATAATAGACATTAGACCACGTCGAAAGGCGAAACATTTCTTTTTAAGCATACCTTAGATATGGCACGAGGCAGAATGGCCCCAGTGAGGATCGAACTCACTACTCAGTAGTAAGTGATCTATCGAGACAACGTTGCAAAGCATTACACCATGTCGAATTTCTCCAAATGATTTTCTAAGCGTAGCTTAGATGTGGCGTAAGGCCGAAAGCATGGGGCAACCAGTGAGGATCGAACTCACTACTCTGTTGTAATTGATCTAGCGAGACAAGGTTGTCAACCTTTATACGATGTCAAATTGCCCAGCTTTTACTTTTTAAGCGTAGCTTAGATGTGGCACAAGGCCAAAAGTATAGGGAACCTAGTGAGAGTCGAACTCACTTCTCAGTAGTACTTATCTAGCAAGACAAGCCTGCTAGTCATTCCATCACGGCGAAGTGCCCAATTTTTTATTGCAATGCCCAATGTATCAGGCACCCAGTGAGTACCGAACTCACTACACAGTCGTAATTGATCTCGCCAGAGTACATTAAAACCATTACACCACGTCGAAATGCCCAAAACTGTGTGTGTGTTTGCGCACGCGCACGCATGGGTGTGATTTTGTGCACATTTAATGGCATAAACACATGTAAGTCACTTACGCCCAACTCAGACATAAGTACATACATTCCTTACGCGCAGGTAAAGACATACGCAGACGGTTTGTGACAGACAGAGAATTGTATTTTCTTTTATAAGACTGTCCTTATTGTGACTGCTTTCTTCTTCCATTTTAGCTATTGTTATAATCAGCAATAGCACCTTCACGGTTTTATCACTCTCCTGACATCATCAATATTACGCAAAAATAAAATAAAACAAAACATGGCACCCATTCACTTTACAGCTGTCTGTCGCGTGTGAGTAAAGGAGGAGATATTGTGTTGGGAAGCGGCGAGGTACCGATCGACCTACCGCAGCTACCTTTGATTGAACGGCGATATACCGTCCCATTTAAACTGTCATATTCGGCTACTAATTCGGCCAGATCAAGGCGGCCGAACTTCCGGCGTGAATGCTACAGCTGGCACGCGCAACGCACATTACCAAGGGCGCTTATTTCCGGATTTTATTCGCCATAGACCGATTGTAAAACGGATGCTTCTTCAACTAAGGTTAAGCACTAATGTACATCACGAACACTTACTGACTCAACGTAAAACATTATTAAGAGCAGTACACGTGAAACTTTCACGATATTTACGAATTATGATAATTCTAAATTTAATGATTAAATATATTCATAAAATATCCTTAAATATACTTCTTTGGCTACTGGTTTCAGTGGCATCAATGTTCAATCGCTGGACGTAGCAAAGGCATCATCATCATCATCATCATCATCATCATCATCATCATCATCATCATCATCATTCTTCTACTTCTTCTTCATCATCTTCTTCATCTATGTACCGTTCCCCGCCCCCGTGGCATAGATGATCACGACTCTCCATAACTTCCCGTCCTTTGGAAATCTGAAATATGGCAGTTCTTCACCTAAATCCCCGTTCCGGCATCCTTTTAGTGAAGCTGACTATCTTGTGCGCTGGTTTCTTCTGTCCCACTTGCCTTTAATTAGTCCTGTAGGTATCAGATTTCCCAAGCATTCTTTCCTCGTTATGTGCCCTACCAATTTCAACTCTCTCTCTCTCTTCCTGACGTTAAGTATAAATTAACTTTTTTGTTTCTCTGGCGGTTCTTCAGTTGTGTGTTAAATTATTGTAAGTCTTCTGTTCCTCCTCTCTTCATTCAATTTGAGGTGCTAGCATCTGCTATTAAAGCAGAATCTTTTGCTTGTAATTTCTCCTCAATTTCTTCTCTTGACTCATCTGGACTATTTTTAACCGACTTTCCACTTAGAACTGAGCCTCTCCGGAGTGGTATGCATATAACTCTATCCATGGTTTCGATATAATCGCTAATCTGGATTCCCCAAAAGCACGTGGCTCCTGCTCTTTCTATCCTCCCTTGCTGCTTCTTGCTTTCCTTTTTGTCGGAAATCCTGTTCTGTAGTTCCTGTCTTTAAGAACTCTTGTGAATCGTCTGATCCTACTACCTATTATCCTGTTAGATTTCTACATCATTTTCTGGCATAGTACTAGCTGTTCCAATTAACTCCAATTTATTTAAGCATCTCGCATCGCAGTGTCTTATTTCGATTGTTTTGTCTGATATCTCGAAGGCATTTGACAGGATTTGGCATAGCGGTCTTCTTCACAAATTTAAAGAATATAGTAATTCTGGACGAATTTTTTTAACTGATTAAATCTTTTTTATCAAATCTCGAAATTAAAGTTATCTTGAATGGCCACTCTTCTAGATCTTTTAGTCTTAATGCAGGGCACTATACTTGGACCTACGCTGTTCTTAACAATCAGTTCTCAGTTCCGTAACTATGCTGATGGCACAACTATTTACTCCAGTCTTAATAGTAAGCACGATCGCTTAAATAAGTTGAAATTGTCACCTGATCTAAAAACAAACCTACAGTCCGTTGTTAAATGGGACAAGGAATGGCTTGTTAATTGTAAAGCTTCCAAACCGAAACTGATCTCTTTTCTTTTTACATTCCATCAGCAGGGCTGGTGCTAACTTCCAAGAGGGGGACTCACTACGGCTTCCCGGACTAAAATTCTCCGCTGATATGAAGTGGAAACATTACTTTAAATCAATTACTATGTCCCCAGCTAGGAACGTTGGTTCACTTTGTCGAGCTAGACAACTATTCACACCAGAATATCTGACATATTTATAAGACTACCATTCGTCCATGCTTTGAATAATTTTTACTATATCTGGTCTGGTGCTTCAACTATATATTTCGAGATTCCTGATAAAATCCAAAGAAGAATCTGCAATGTTACTGGCTCTGACTTGGCATCTCGAGTTCAGTCCTTTTTCCACCCCCGTAAAGTAGCTTCGCTGTGAGTTTTCTATAAATACTTTCATGTTAATTGTTCGGATGAACTTTCCCAGTATGGTAACCAGACTTTATGAATTTAAACCCAGTAGTTAATTGGCGACATGACCGCGTCATTTTACAGGTGAAATAGCTAGATATAACAGTATGCTAACACTTTCTTCTCTCTCGTTTCTCGTCTGTGGGAATCTCTTCTGGCTTCTTGCTTCCCAGTCAACTTTCTCTATGTCAATCGTTATAGTCTTTCTTCTTAATTATTTTCTACAATTAATGGTGCATTTTGCTCGTATTTTCTAACACTCTATACCCACTTGCGTCTTAGTAGCTTTATTGCTATGCATGGGGTGAAAAT
The DNA here is from genome assembly GCA_964036315.1 of Acanthosepion esculentum. Lineage (NCBI taxonomy): Eukaryota > Metazoa > Mollusca > Cephalopoda > Sepiida > Sepiidae > Acanthosepion > Acanthosepion esculentum. The sequence goes on from OZ038487.1 coordinate 97,695,018, forward strand.
TAACTCTGAGTGACACTTAATCGGTTGGGTTTCAAACCTGGTTTGAGGCATTCGGATGTCTAGCCGCACTGCGGAGCTGTGATACAGTGAAACAGTACAGTGTGTGTGTATGTATATATATATATATATATATATATATATATATATATATATATATATATATATATATGTGTGTGTGTGTGTGTGTGTGTGTGTGTGTGTGTGTGTGTAACAGTGTTGTGCAGCATTGTCATTTCAATGCAATATGCTAGATTTAGCTATTTCGTTCCATCGAAGGAAAATAACTCGGTGGTAGAAACTCTGACTGACACCAAATTGGTTGGATTTCTAATCCTGGTTTAAGGCGTTCGGATGTTTAGTCGTACTGTCTGCGAATGATATATATATATATATATATATATATATATATATATATATATATATATATATATATATATATATATATATATGTA
>OZ038487.1:97700469-97707969 GCA_964036315.1 Acanthosepion esculentum
TTCAATGACTCGAAGAGTTCGCTTCCATTTTTTTCACTCTTCTTTCAATGCCTCCGATGCTAATATATATATATATATATATATATATATATTGAACGATAAAAATTATTAGAAAAATCAATTAAAATCTTCAGACATATTGGGTTGTAGATTAATATTCTTATGCTTTTATTATTATTATTTCATTTATATTCCTCGACTAGTATCGACCAACATGGCCATCATCGGGAGAGAAAAAATGTCTCTGCTTGCTGTAGCAGTAAACTACAGAAATGAATGTCTTGGTGAAGAAAACGAACGTTTGTCTGTAGTTTTCATTAGTTTTTTTATTGTTTATTTATTTTACTTTTTAACATTCCTTGTGTTGGTCAAACAGTCTCTTTTATGTTGTCATTTGAGATAAGAGCTATATTCCCTTTTTTTTCTCCGGTCAGTTCAGCAGTTTATTTGTGTTTGGGGAGGGGATGGTAAGTGTGTTTGTGTGTGTGTCTTTGTGTTATTTAGTTTAGTGTGTGTGTTATTTAGTTGTTTAGTCTCTGGTAAGTGTGTGTGTGTGTGTTATTTAGTTTTTAAGGGAGTGAGTGAGTATGATGTGTGTTAGCTTGTATATTGCTATGGGTGTGTGTTATCATTTGGCTCATTAGGAAAGTGAGTGAGTATGTTGTGTGTGGGTGTGTGTATAGGTGTGAGGCCTCAACACCTCCGTAAGCCTGTCTTTTTTCTATGGGTATGGAATGTGGGTAGGTTTTGATTTGTAGGGTTGTATATATATATATATATATATATATATATATATATATATATATATACATATATATATATATATATATATATATATATATATATATATATATATATATATGTATATATCACGTTAGTAATCATTATTTTAAAACATGAATCGGTATTGTTGAGTTTAAGCCAAGAATTGTATATGGAAACGCAGCATGTTAAATGTTACATCAGGAACGACCCAAACGTCGTAATGATTAATGCATTCAATTGGTTCCAAGTGAATTACAACGCGCAAATGATTTATAGAGAGTATCTCTGCGATGACCCGTGTTGTGCATAGTACCTGAATGATTTTTAATCAGAGTTTTGATTTCGGTCATCACCACCTCCTGCTCTGCTGCTGGAAACTTCAATGTCTTCCAGCTTAAAATTACCCTTCAGAGACAAGCGAAGCGCTTACAAAAAGTAATCAGTTATACTACCATCTCCATAAAAGGAACATAACAATCTTGATGTTTGTCCAGAGAGTATTAAAAGAAAAAATACATCTCATTGTCCTTCATTTATAATTTTGGCGTTTATATTCGCGATCCACACATGATTGCTTGATAATGACGCGGTGAAATGTCACCTTTCAGAATATGAATATATATCATAAATTTTCGTTAAAGGTGAAACAAAATCATGTGTTCAAATGTCACCTACTGAAAAACACTACGAACGTTTGTTTCAATCCAATATATATCTGTGTGCCTGTGTGTGTGTGTATGTTTGTGTGTGTGATTAGAACCGTGCCTGCGTGTGTGTGAGTATATATATATGTGTGCTTGGCCGTGTGTTTCCAATAAAAATCACGTATTCCCCCTTAAATGCAATCGTGTGTGCATATGGAACCTATATTTTTGTATATTTTAATTTATATGTTTCAATTCATTATTTTAATTTATTCCCATATGTAGTAATGTTTATCCTTATTTGTAGCTAAGTGGGTATCGGTGAATAATTCTGTGCGGCTGTGCATTTCAAATCGGATGAGAGAAAGAGATGCAGAGAATACGATGAAAGATTGAAAGGAGTCTGTGTGCGCATGCGCATGCGCATGTGCCTGCGTACACTGCGGACAAAAACCTCGTGGGCGTTCATTTTGCGAGAATGCCCCTCTCTCCGTGTCTTTTGATCTGTGCGGCTCTGTACTTTATTTTGTTGTCGCCTATTTTGGCGTGGAGATCGAGTGTTCGTCTGGATCTGTTAGATAATCGCCCGCTGAGAGCTACTCTGATGAGACAGCTTCTTTTTTTTTATTATTCAGCATGTAATGCCAAATGTCGAACAATCGATCTGATTGCCGAAGATATCCGGAATGAAGAACGCTAGCAAAAGCAGACGGCATTTGGGCAAGAGACAGAAGAGACAAAGAAGTACAAAAACACAACTGACACAAAAAAAATGAGGTAAAATAAAAAAAATGAAAATAATAAAAATAATAATAATAACACGGCTACATGAGGAATTTTCCAGACCGCGACTGAGTCATTCCTAACAGAGGCCGGTATTTTTTTTTCATAAGCCATACAGGAATAGAAAGACTTTAAAAATAAAGATAGGCCCGTGAAGCGCATAGCCAGATACAGAATGTAAAAAGCATGTACACCGCGGAAACGTAGTAAATAAACGCGAGAAGAACGGAAAAATTATAAGTGTAAGAAATCTGAATTTACAGTCGTTAATGAGAAGATGAGTTACCAATTGGGGATGTTAAAATCTAGCAACTACATATAATTTCGATATCTTGGAATTGTTTGATCAGGGGACATAAAAATGGACGGTATAGTCAGAAGACGCATTGGAATAGCTGAAGCTGACTACCAAAATTGAAGCATGAAAACTTTGTTACAAACAAAGAATGCCTGTTGGCTATATAATATCAATTCTACCATGGCAGTGCGAATATATGAAAATTCGGTAATCGAAGGTTCGGTAACGGAAAATTTGGTAATTTTGTCAAGTTAGGAAAATTCGGTAACTGTGATATAAAATTCGAATGAAAATTGATTTCAGGGCCATTCTGAAGTGAGGAATTTGGGGGCTAAGCCTCCTCGCCTATATTTTTAAATAACTGTATAAAACCCCACTACTATAATACAAGGACCGTACTTTCAGAAGCGGAAATATTTAAGAGGCTAGACCTCCTTTCCTAATACTTAAAAAAAAATATTATTGACTATGGGTGTCTAGATAAAATTTCCTGATGAGTTTTTTTGGGTGGGTAAGCCTCTCACACTCCAATATTTTTAAATAAATATCTTTTAAATAAGTATATTCTTTAATTACTATACTCTATACTTTTCGAACAAATAAAATCGATTCATCTAAGTTAAAGTTCTTGTATCTTCGTTTTAAATTATTATTTTAATAAAAATGTAGTAAATAAATTAAGTTTTAGATAGTTTTTTTTATTCTTTTTAAAGAACGAAAAGCTATATAGTCTCATTTCTATTTAAAAAGTATAGGAGTGAAGCTTAAACTCCAAATCCTCACTCCAGAACAGCCCTAAAATCAATTTTCAATCGACTTTTATTTCATACTTATCGAAATCTCCTACCATGTCAAAATTACCGAATTTTCAGGGTACCAGCAGTGCATGAGAAAAGTTTAGAAGAGAAAAGTTTAGACGACAGAGATATTGTTTTACAGCAGAATATTAGTAATAACATGGATAAAGCATACAAACAATAAGGAACTCTTGACGAAAACAAAAAGTACAAGTCCACATAAAATCAGAAAGAGAAAATAGAAACTTCTGGCACATATAATGAGAAAAGAAGGCTTGGATAATTTAACACTCACGGGGTATATTGAACATTATAACGACATAGGATATCAACGAGGAACCTACAAAACGAAGTTGTGTAAATGGATGACGAAACAGGGAGTGACAAGGATATTGTAACGACAAGCATGGCTAAGGACTACAAGGGTTTGGAAGTTGTGCAGAAGCTTGATGAACAAGGTCGCAATAGATAAAGGAAGGACAACAAAACGGTATAGAATGATTACCCGAATAATCATGGTTAGTTGGATACTGCTATTGCACTAAAAGCCAAGGAATTTCCTAGACTCCACGGTATGTGTGACTATCGAGTGTGCAACCAAGACTCCCTGAGTATAATTTTCTCATATGTGCGGAGCGAAAAGGTTACCATCGCGGAAATAGGGAATCAGCACACCAAAATAAATTACAGTTTATACAGTTGGATTCACTTTAATAGTGGGAAAGGTACGCATTCATCCACTGAGCCCTAGATTGGATAGTCAAAGCTCTCCACATGTGCTTCTTATAATATGTGAATTTAATAGGCCGGTTAATAAAATCTGAGGAATAAAAAGTCAACAAAATGAAACCAATATTAGAAATAAGAGTGATGATATTCATGATATATTAGCCTTTTGACTAAATTGAAACATAAAGAGAAATATTTTAAAGTCAGACTTTTCGGACACGCCTGTGTCCTTTTTCAACAAGACAAGGGATAAATTAGTGGGACTACGAGGAATGTTGTTGTTGTTGTTGCTTAAAGGTTGATTAAACCCAAATCCATGTTTAATTCCTCAATGTGTGATTTTATTTTGAAAATATATTTCAACTCCTATCTCCATCTTTCTGCTCGGCTGTTGAATAAAAATGCTGAAAGCCCGCATCTGATGCCATCAATGCTATGTAACGGTTGGTTGAAGTGTGCAGCGACAGGGTTATCTGCTGTGGTCTTTGATGATTCCTTTCAAATCTTTCTTTTAGTACTTCAATTTAGTGAAAACGCTCATATAAAAATAATAATCATGAATCTTTTTGCCACAATTGTTATCATTTAGTTGTTTTTTTTTTATTCCTCAAATTTAATTAACCAGCCTATTAAATCACTTTCTTTTAATTCCTCTGTCCGCCCCCCTCTCTCTCTCTCTCTTAATAAATGTTTTGTATCTGCCAAACTTTTTAGCTAGTTGTGGATAAATTGGTCAGAATTCATGTTGTGTAGCCCAAAGATATCATCTCAAATGCGTTGTCAGCAGTGGGTGCGAGCAGGATAAAATACTTTCAATAATGCGGAATTTATTACTATTTTTTATTTATGGAAGGTTGCATAAAAATCTTGGGGCAACACAGCCATATTTATGGCCAATTTATTAACATATATTTGTGAAACACCCTCCCCTTGGACGACTTTCAATACCGTAGCAGATCGATAAAGATCGCTTCGATCTCAGACCTGCTCTATAACAGGTTGTGATTTAAGTTTAATCATGAGGAGGCCAAGATAGAATCGTAGCAGATATCTTCGTGTTGGACTTGTGCAAGTAGGGCGAAGATGTGCAGGGGAAAAATAACACTCGAATAAATTGAATAAAAGTAAATACTGTTTTTATATCAGTCCTTCGTACAATTGTAGTTATATCAAAGTTTGCATACAATTAATTATCAGCCCAACCCGCGCCTAAATCGGAAATGATATTATTGTTGACTTTGTAAAATTTAGTTTGCTGCCTTGGTAAATTTCGGCACAAGGCTTAAGTTGAGGGTGTCTCTTCGCCACAGCAATCACGTGGGGTATATCAAAACCGGTGGCTGGGACGAACTCTCTGTTATCTCTCTCTTGTCTCCGTCTCTTCTTCCTCTCTTCTCTCTTCTGCCTAATTCGCTTCGCGCATTCGTATTTATGGACATTTGCCCAAACCGGCGAAGTAAGAGAATTCGATAATTCTGGGGAATTCGCTTCTTCCACTCTCTCATATTATTACCTGCCACTAAATCACCTCAGTATCCGTGGGTGACTTATCCGTTCCCTCCTGGTACTTCAACTCAACTTTCGACCAGGGGAATCCATTCCAAATTCGTTGTTTAGTAAAAAATGAAATTTTCGCTTTACAGCTTTCATTTTCAGCTGTGTGTCAATCAACATTGCCACTTAAGTTTGGGTCACTTTTCCATTGTTCAAACATAAAATTCAAGTCGTTTATGTGGGAAATAAATCATCAATTCTCCATCGGATTTTTGGTATTAACCTTTCTCGTTTCAATGTCTCTCAGCACATAACACCCTCTTATGTTTTAATTAAACTTTCTTCCGTTTTACCGCGACAACGACAAATAGTATTACAAACAAAATAAGAACCACTTTTGCGAAAGAATTTGCGTCCATTATAAAAGGTCATTAAATTTAACTGACATAAAATGTCTATTGTTTTTAATAATCCCTGTGGAAAATAATATTTACTATATACGTACACCGCTAAGGAGAAGCGTATACTCTGTGCAGCCTCTTACAATCCAAAATATGTTTAAGCTTCAGGTAAGCTACAAAGAGTTGATAAGTTGTAAAAAAGAAATTAATCATTCAATCATACCATGCACACACCGAAACACACACACACACACACACACACGCGCGCGCGCGAACATACACGAGCACACGGGCAAAAAACACACACGTCACAAAGAAACTCGTCATAAATTATACATATAGTAATTCGAAGACAATATGAACCATCCAAAACAAAATGATAACGAAGCTATTAACACGTCATCTATAAACAATAAATATGATGATAATGTCGACAATAAAGAAACCTCCCTTTAAAATAAACAAAAGAAATACTTCGGTGAAATTATTAGACACTGTGGTAGGGAAGGGAAGAGTTGTCTTTATAATTCACTGTACGTTTTTCTTAATGTTCTCTGTGGAAATTCCCCAATGCCCTTCACTCAGGCGACATTCTTATTGATGGCGGACATTTACAAGATCTAGTCATTGATAAGTTATATATTCACTGCCATTCTCTAAGGATTTACCATACATTAGGAACAGAAATCGCAAACAATTTCTAACCAAATGAATAAACAAAAGAAACATCCCAGAAATTGTTTAAAAACAAAACGAATGAAACAGTAATCTGAAGTATTTTGTGCGTTTTTTTTAATATTTTCTTTGATTTGTTTTTCAATATTGTGAAGGAGAAAGGAATTTATATTGAACTATGTATGTAAAATGAAAGACTAACGTTGGTTAGTGGGTGATCAGGGACATGATCACGTGAAATTCAGGCGATATGAGGCAATAGAAAATGGGGAACTTTACACGTTGTGTATCTTAAAACACACGGTTGATTTGACTTTGAATGCAAACTCAATAGTTACAGATTAAAATTCTAAAAGTAATAACTATTAATGAATTATTTCTCAAATTTAGTGGTAAACACAGACAGAAAAAATAAAAACAATAGTAAAATATTACCCATGAAACCATGACAATTAATAGCAATCGTAGAATTTAGACCATAAATCTATTTCAAATAATAACCATAGTAGAATTTTTACCATAAAAACATGAAAATTATTAACAATAGTAAAACTTGAACCATAAAACATATAACAATGAGAATTTGGAACAGAAAACCATGACAATAATAATGCCAAACGTTATACCATAAAGTCATGAATTATATACATATTTATCTTCGCTATGGTACCTAGATTTTGTGTATTTAAGCGCAGTTTCACATTGGCGTCAGTCTCATCAATTTCCAGTTGAACAGGTACCATGCTTTCAAGCCAAATTTGATCTTCAAAACTTTAAATGCAATGTCACTCGTCATCTACAGTCATCTTGATAACTCGTCCTTTGATGTACTCGCTCCCTTATAATGTTTCTTTTTTTCATATTCCATCAGTCAATAACAATTTTAGTCATTCTGGCTTTACTGTCTTGCAGTA
>OZ038487.1:97710469-97717969 GCA_964036315.1 Acanthosepion esculentum
CATTGTGTCAAAATCGTTCAGAATTATATCATTATTCAGGTGTATGCAAACGCTTTCTTGAAGACTGTAACTCATGGAGATGCCTATTCTTCTTCGAAGCTTGTAGACAGGCGCTACAAGATCCCAAACATAGAACCATAGCAAAGAAGAGAAAGCAAATCATTTGAGATATTTCAACAATAGCAACAACTAAAATGGATAGCATATGTAATTCGAAGACAAAATAATGACATAAGAAGTTGACGCTTCACTTTACATCGGAAAAAATATGAGAGAGGGTATTTAATTTGATTGGAAATGTTATTGCATGAAGATTTACGGTTTATCTACAATCTTTAACAAAGCTTTGATAAACTAATGACAGCCTCGCTTTTGTATACAAAACACGTATAAATCTATATCCTACATTGTCACAGAGGACGAAATACGTCGGTTAAGAATAATTTTTTATTCATATATATATATATATATATATATATATATATATATATAGAGAGAGAGAGAGAGAGAGAGAGAGAGAAAGAGAGTGAGAGTGAGAGAGAGAGTGAGAGAGAGAGACTTAGATAGAGAGAGAGCTAGAAAAATATGAATGGACTTTGATAGATTTGAACATAAAAAATAGACAGATAAATATTTGCATGCATTCATTGCAGTCGAGACCCTCACTTCCGTGTGGGCCTGTGCAGCCATAACAGATGCTGTATCGACATCATCAGCTGAGCCATTAAACTTTTGGCGCGAAATACAAGTTTTTCGAAATCGTCGGACGTCACAAAAACTCACAAACTATATATATATATATATATATATATATATATATATATATAGAGAGAGAGAGAGAGAGAGAGAGAGAGCAAATAGAGAGGAGGGAGAATGATAGGAGATGGAGTATTTATTTAATTTGATTAAAATATTATATTGCATGAAAAAAGATTTATATATAAAATCTTTAACAGATATTCAGCTTTATAAATTTCACCTGAGAGTGGCACTGGCTGTTCGGTCAAGGAATGATAAATCCTCCCGCATAAGAGAAGGTTTGATATTATTATTGTTGTCTATTCCCAGTCTGTCTATCTTAATATACGTACACACAGAAACGCGTGGGGGTTGATATGTATTTTGCTCGACGGCAAACCAGTTTCCCCGATAAATTAAGCGAGACATTTTCAGCACCCCGTCATTTCTGTGTATCTGTTTTTGTAATATGTGTATAGAGCAAAAACCAGGAAGATAAATTCCACCGAATACTACGGTCTGGCGCAGTGACCACTGCATTGGCAGTTTCCGCCATATTCTATTTCCGGTGATTGGTGCTGCTATGAAGCGACGAAACGTGTGACATTACTACCTCCGCTGCATTCATTTGCCTATATTTACCGGTGCAATTTTAACGAAAGGGCAGCCGGCCCCGTAAAGATATCAGGGAAACGGGTGCAGCGAAAAGAAAAGCTTAAGAACAATTGTGAGTAATACATCCCTCATATAGCCCCCCCCCCCCGAAATATCTGGTGTCTTTGTCTAGCTAATGTCTTACCATTATCTGGGATGTATTTCTGGGAGGTATATATTGGAGGTATTTATGCTGCACACTGTATATAAAGTCATTTTTAAAAGAATTTCGATAAAACCATGAATATATTTCTAAGATTGTACCCCCACTTTCAGAACTCAAGATAGAACTCATTTAGTTGTAAACTAATCGGGCAATATACGTGGCTTCCTGCCTGAAATGTGGCTTCCTATAGTTAAAGTCAATTTTTCGGGGTTTATTTTATTACATTGAATTACTCACATTGTGCGTCTTGATTAGAAACGAAAAGATACCAACTTTCAGTGTTTTATTATCCTCATACCAGGAAGTCATTCTCATGAGTTACAATTGGTAAAGTCATAGTCAGATCCACATGAATTGGCTTTTCAAATTCCAAGGTCAATTTCTCCACCTACTCTTCTGAAAATATAGATGCGCCTTCCGGAATAATTTTGCCGGTGGGAATTTTTCAACTTATAAAATGCCCAGAACTATAAACTAATCGTAATGAATGGCTGTTCCTTCAGGGAGATCCCATGACTTGAGCGCGTATTAGGACTTAAATTCAACTCGGACCTCAGGTGCAATTCGTATACACGATTCATCGCTATAGCTGTTGAAAAAAAATGTTCGGTTACTGTAACGCTCCAGCAAGTAACTGACACCTGGCGCTACCTTGACAAGTACCGGATCAAACCTAGAATAAGGCACTGCTACACAGTCTTCACTTTCCAGTCTTGATAGTGCCCAAAAGTGTCTCCGCTGTCAAAATATTTTCTCTCCTACAGCCCCTTTCTTACAGACGAAACACCGTGAACTATTCTCTCTATTGTTATTTCTGTGGTAAGAGTTTAGACCAGTGGTTCCCAACCACCGTGCCGCGGCACATTAATGTGCCGCGGAAAGATTACCGGTGTGCCGCGAAGAGATAATACCTAGAAGCCATTTAATTTCATTTTCTTTAATAAAGACATTCAATTTCTTGATCATGATGACACCGCTAAATTCAAAATCGCCGAATTTCTAGATTTATCAGTCATCAAACTTTTCAATTTTGAGTTATGAGAAGAGGAAGAATTAGCAAGCCTTTCCAGTGATCGTGGTCTCAAATTGAAGTACGCACAACTGCCATTGGACGCCTTTTGGATTTCTGTTATGGAAGAGTATCTAACTCTAAGTAAAAAAGCGATCAAAATCTTACTACAATTCTCAACTTCGTACCTATGTGATCTGGGATTTTCTAAACTAAACAACATTAAAAATAAAAAACGTGAAAGACTTAAAAATATTGAAGAAGAGATAAGAGTGTGTCTCTCTCACATTCACCAAAAATATTGCAAATACTGACATTCACCATTATTCTTTTATACCCGATATTGAATACAGGATATGTTGATTTATGGGAATAAAAATTCTTCTTATATAATATTCTTTGTTTTTTATTATTGTATTGCAAAAAGGCTTTATGAGTGGAAAATATTTATTTTTTGTGATAGGTGTGCCGCGAAAATTTAAAGAACTCAATAGTGTGCCGCCATGTAAAATAGGTTGGGAACTACTGGTTTAGACGAACTACATTCCTTAGTTCCACCAATTATAACCTTCACGAATAAGAGCCGCTATGCGACATTGTAGCGAACTACCCTCAATCCCCTTGTATTTCATTGATAATTTTACACTAGCAGCTTCTCCCTACTAACCGCTATTCTGTGGAGAAGAATACCAAGAGGATGCTTCCATGATCGCTACAATCTTAATCTTTTCAAGACTAGAGTGATCCATTATCTTCCTCACATAAACTATGCCTCTTACTCTGTAACCTCTAGCTCGAATGATCCTGGCCATTGTAAAGGGTGTACTTCGTTGTAAAAAAATAGAAATAAAAGCGTTCTGATTTAATTATTGGGTGAAGTATCTTTGAACGTTTATGTTCAACGATAATTCTTCTGCCGCCATTTAATTTAAGACAAATTTGATATACGTAGGTCCTTAATATCCGTACAAAGAATTATTTTTATTTCATGGGTGACTTTCACTGGATTTCGCAATTAATTTTCGATTATTTGCCAATTTATTTCCAAGGTGTAAAACTGTTATCGTACAAGAAAATTTGTCGCAAAAAATCACGTAGAAAAATGGCCGAAATTAATCGCTGTGATGAAAACTTGGGAATCTATAATTTCAGGATTTTGGTTCTGAAGAAATGTGGAACAAAGTTAATCGTGAGAAAATTATTTGAAGAAAAATAAACGTACCGGACAACAAAGGTAATAAATATTTTTCTTGCCGGAATTTTCATCAGATAATTGTAGGGGGGGGGGTCATTGCAGTTGCAACTTTTAGTTGCATTCTTCTCCCGTGCAAAAGATCGAGATAAACACGTCACTGTGTTAAAATAAGAAATTTTCTGTTAAATCAATCGACAGTGAAAGAATATTTATTGCATAAAATGAACGATTTTCATGATTAAGCTGTAGAAATGTAGATATATCTTCTCATATATACCTTAACAAATTGATTCTTTATTATCAACGGAGAAGTCTTTCGATAATGAAGAACTAACTGGACGACGTCCTTACATCCCGATGGTTTTTAGTTTCAAGTTTGACTCGAATAACTATTATGATGCAACAAACAACTTGGGCGAGAGATGTTTGCCAGGAAATTGAGCTATAACAAGCAGCAAAGCCAACAGTCTGTCAGCTATTACTAATGACGACGAGTAAATGATGATTGCTTCTCTACCCAAATTAGAAGACGCCCAACCCCCCGCGTCACAATCTGATTTTAATTGCGTAATTAAAAGTCGAATAACAAATCATGCCAGATAATTTTCTCGCCAGAATCCATCACACACGGAATCCATCTTGCTCATTTAAAATCTACTATTCGTCCGTACATTGAATATTGCTGCCATATCAGGTTTGGAACTGCTGCTAAATGTCTCGATATTTTCAACAAAATCCAAAGAATCATCTGTAATGTTACCGGCCCTGACTTGGGATGTCGACATTAATTTTCCCCCTTCGCCATAGTTCAGTTTCCCTCTGCTTTTTCTATGAATATTGTCAGAGCATTTATTCTAATGAGCTCGCCTTCGTGGTATCTCGAACGCATGAATTTCAGCGCACTAATAGATTGGTAACTAGGTCCCATCGTTTTACCGTTGAATTAGCTAGATTGTAAATTACGGAAAAATCTCTTCCTGTTTCTTGCCTCTATATCACCTACGATCTTCAAAGTTTTGAATCAAGTCAATTGTCATTATCTGTCTTCGTGGATCCTTTTTTTTTATTAATATCCTTTCTCTTCATTAGTCTTCTCATTCTCTTTTACTCTTAGTAACCTCTGGCGTCTTAGTGGCATTATCACTTTGCTTGTGTTGAAATGATTTTAAAGAAATAGACGACTATACAGTAATACCCATCACAGTAACACTCTCGACTTAGGACTTCATGAGAGACGACACTTATAGGATAATCGGATAGGTTCCAGCTATGGGCATATAGTAACACCACCAACCAAACAAAAACTACGAGAGTTTAAAAAATTAATTTTTATAGTGAAAATACTAGTAATACATTTTACGTAAAAAATTTATATTAACAATACCATCACTACATTTTAATGCGGCATGACCAAAAAAACATTTTATCTGTAATTGAAAGCGTACAATTACCTGCAAAATATATTTAGTTGAAGCCATCATTTATCGGTCTATATTTCTGAGATGAGGTATTATGTACACTATTTATATTATTCGGACTATTGTCCTCACCTTTGTCGCAATATTTATTACAACGTTTCGGCCGTTGTACGCTGACAAAGACTGTCAGTTCAATACCCGGTTAAGGCAGTGGAGAACTTTCAGAGGGGAAGTAACAGGAGATAACTGATAACTGACATCCATTAAACATGTCACGTGGAACTAGAACAGTCTCCCCCAGTGAGCGAAATAAAGGGTTCAGTTCGACATTCCAACCACCTGAAGAAGGCCGGGCGTACAACGACCGAAACGCTGTAATAAATATGGCGACAAGGATGAGGACACTAGTCCGAATAATGTAAATAGCCATCAATTATGTTCAAAATATTTAGATTTCAACATTAAATAACCCCTAGAGGTTGATATTCCGCTAAACAAATTTAACCAGCAGAAACAAACATGAAAACACTCTTTCATGAGATTACTCCATATATCTTACAATTTCATGAAGAAATTAAATTGTATTCCAAAATATAACTTCAAGAAAACTACTACATTAAACACACGCATCACAACCTCCTTGTAATTATGCCTACATAAACATGTATATACAAAAATATCTACCATGTATAGAATTGCGAAATTTTATTATTTCTAACTTTCTTAATTTTTTATTAATTCTAAATTTAATTTTTTTTAATTATTTCTTACCTCCTTAGAAAATTAAATTCCGGTATTAAATTGGCAATAGGGAACTGAAAGTTGAGATTTGGGAATTCCAGTAGGATTCGTTACATTCACTTATGTGCTTTTTGGGAAGGGTAATGTTGTGGTGGGATCCACCTAATCTGCATAGGTGACTACTAACTATATAAATAATGGTTGGTACCGGAAGACGGAAGAAGAGGAATCACGAGATCCAACTAGAGACTCTGATCGACTGCGACTAGTCAACACATTCTCCAGGAACGTCTTCCCAGAAATATACAGAAATACTATATGTACTTATTATGTACACTTTCTTGTTATAATACATTCTTGTTCTAAGTACATTTTGTGTTGCATTATTATCCCATGCATTAGGCGAGATTCAACAATGAGTCAAGACTCAACAGGTAAGAATCGTCGTCTTTCTCCAACCAGCTATGGGTAAATAGCTGGGTTCTATAACGTTCGGTGGCAACCGGTCTGGGAGAAGGTAACTGTTAATTCAAAAGCGACCTGGATAGAGTTAGGCTCCCTCGGGCTATGTCGCCCAAGAATCACCACTTCTACTGCGGCGGCATTAGACATAGTGCCCCTACGCCACTACGAGTCACGGGATTGAAAAAGAAAGATAAGAAATGTGCGTTGGTATACCGTTAAACAAGCAAACAACAAACAACTACCGTATACACAAACGATAAGATAATTAGACGCAAGTAGATACCTATATAACGTTAGAAATATAAGCCCATAGTGCAAATGAAAGTCGCATATAGAATCTTATGCTAACGATGTTGGAAAAATGGTAGTGATTCTGAAAGTAGCTGACATGTTCTCTCTTTTAGACCCGACGAAAAATGGATTACTGCTGCCATATCTGTACTGGAGTTGCCCCACCATTATTTTCCAGACTTGAGAGAGTTCAAAAATGTTTACCCGGCCTTGTGAGTGATGAGATTTCACACTACAGCCTCTTCTCCACAGATAAAACATTACTAGAATATCGTTGATTTAGTGACAATTGTTCAAACGAACTACATTTCTTAGTTCCACAAGTTAAGACATCCACAGCTAGAAACCACCATGCTACGGACACGGAGTCGATTCATTCATATTCTTTTTGGATTCCATTGGTAAGGAAATGTGTCTTCCCCAGAACTGTTACTATGTGGACACGGTTTAAACAAGCTACGTTGCTTATTTCCACCAATTAAAACATGACAATGTTATGTGTACAGTCGACTCGTACATATTCTATTCGTATACCATTCGTAAGGAGGAAGTTCCTCTTAAACAGCTTCATCCCCAGAGCTGTTACGCTTTGGAAACTGTTCAAACGAGTTACACTGCATATTTCCACGATTTAAGACATTAAGTGCTAGAAATCACAAAACTACTCCTACATAGACGACTCGATCCATACCGTTTCCAAATCTAGTGTTAACCTATATGCCTCATATATATCTTCACAATAGTCACATTCTTACGCCCTTACTAGGCGCTATTACAGTCAGACTTTACCATAAGTAACTCTTGTGTCTTGCATGTGTTAGAC
>OZ038487.1:97722969-97735469 GCA_964036315.1 Acanthosepion esculentum
CCGTTTTGTCCTATATTTAGGACTCATCAGCAGTGCGAATCCACTAGCATGAATCGAACACGCGCCGTTTTGATACAAAGCAAACATCATACTAACTGTACGACGGGCCTCGGTGAGGAAGAATGCAAGAGCCAGACTCGATATAGCGCCGCTACTCACACAGTAGCGCGCCTTACTCATCCAAGGATTCAGATAAACTCGGAACAGTGCCCAAAGAGCCACGACTGTTTTTTGTCCCATTTTGCATCATCGTAGAGCATAAGCTGAGTCTATACAAGTGATTATTTTCGGGATTTAGGCTAATCATATAGAAATTCGTCGAAACTAGAATAATCCTCAACAGAATGCATAAGTCACTCGACGACCGTTTCGTCCTATCTGGGACTCATCAGCAGTGTGCATTCACTATATATATATATATATATATATATATATATATATATATATATATATATATATATGTATGTAATGTGTGCATATCGGGGTGTATATGGACGAATTATGTGAGAATATATTAAATTAACCTGCATGTAATTCTAATATGCTCTTTGTTTTTCGTTTGATGCCGTATATATATGCTAGCTTGAAAATGCATCTTCGAGAGGAACTTTCCATGCAGCGATTACACTCGGCCATATATATATATATATATATATATATATATATATATATATATATATATATATATATATATGAAGAAATATAATTTTTAGGTACGCTAGATTTATGGGATAAAGTGCTCAATATCAGATAGAGTCGGGATAAATATGGTGTGAACAGTGATGTCAACACTCAGAGGCGACAGACTGTTTCATGCTAAACGTAATGATCAGGCCAACAATATATATATATATATATATATATATATATATATATATATATATATATATATATATATATATATATATATATATATATATCTTGGATAGTTTGATGCTATTATATATACATATATACATACATATATTTATATACAAATTTTTATATATTATTTATATATTATATATGCACGATACTTATATACATATATATATATATATATACACATACACACACACACACATATATATATATATATATAGATAGGATATAGATATATATATATATAGTATATAAAAATGTCATATGGATTGAGTTATATCTTTTACAATTGATTTCTTTATCTCTCAATTAACAATGTTTTTTAAGTATTAAACATTTTGTGGGATGGACAAATTTGCTGTTACACGCATTATATATATATATATATATATATATATATATATATATATATATATGAATGTATATTTATACACGTGTTAAACAAGAGATGCCACTAATCATCTGGTAATAGATGGCAGATGCTCCGCTTACGCATATGTAATTAAAATAACATTTTCTACATGTATGTATCTATTTGTTAATGATATTTACTAGTAAAATGCTTTGTTAAATACTAAAATATTCAGTAATCTTCCAAGTTTCAAATGTCAAATACCAAACCCGCGGCCCTTTTCTGGTGTACAGTTAGCGTGAATAGCATTGCGACTTGCACAAGCGTGACAAAGAAGAAAGTATTCAAATTTTTTCTCATACTTCAAATATGCAAATCCTGTGTAGCATTTTTTTTTACTGTGGAAGCACGTAAACCATCTTCGCGTTGATTGTGTTCTCTCTCACCTTTTCTCGCGCGCAACCACACACACACACACACACACATACACACGTACACATACACGCTCGCCCGCTCACACAGATGCATATTTGATAAAAATGCACATACACAGAATACAGAAAATGATATACAGGATGTACCAAACGTAGGTGGACACTAGGGTATGCCGATTTGGGAACTGTAAAAAAAACTTTAAAAAAAAAAACTCGAGTAAATTTTCAAAATAACGTCAAAAATTACCACAAAAATATTTTTCTTCAAAAATTTGTATTTATTTGAGGAATTGAACTTAAAGACAAAATAAATTGTGATTTTTATCATCATGTCGGTGTCACCGGAAACATGTGTAGGTTAAATTAAAACCGAGTCTTAACGAAAACAAAAGAAGAAAATAGGCTTAATAATGGATATGTTTAAGTTTAGTATCTATTCTCTTAATAAATTAAATAAAATTACCAAAAATATAAAAAAATAAAACACAGTAAAATATTTAGTTTAAAATAAGAATATCTACTTACGAACGCTGAAGTAATCGTGGTACATACTCACAAAATCTTGCAACTAAACTCCACAGTTTAATAAATTTTATTGTGAATGTATATGCCATTTGCTGGTTCGAAATTAAAAGAAATAACACATTCCACAATCAGTAAATGTATATTTTCAATATGATCCAAAGGATTAGGAAGCAACCATATGGGATCCAACAGATCACATTGAAAAACATACAATACAATGCTTTCGCCTTACTGCCTGAAAATATCTTATATTCAATGGTCAAATCTGATGTACTGAAAGTGAGGGAAGAAGCTATAAAAAGAATTTTGGCCATTAGGTTTGTAAATATTTATTCATATAAAACTGACTAAATTAGTTATGCCGATTTATAGAATCATTTTAAGGATTTTATCTAATTTCACCATAAATATTAAAGCAGTGTAGTTGCTTTTAAAAAAAGTAACTCAAATTAATTTTTACATTCTTTCAGGAGTGGCGAGCCAGCCAAGATAAGATTAAAATGAATGGCGACTATCAATTTTAAATATTTGCACTGGACACAGTTAATAGATCTGTCATTAAGTGGAGTTTGTGACTAAACACTCACAGAAGAATTTCCTGAAATTGAATTTCGGGAATCATTATTAAATGGTACGATGCTTGTCTTGCCAGATTTGTCCTCACATTCTCAAGGCGTGGAACGGGCAGCCAAGTTAACAACAGAAGTTTCCCAATCTGTGTATAGCTTTGAAGCAAGGCACCACCAGCACATAATAGCAAAATTTTTGTGTCAGAAATTGCGACCATCATTTTCGTCTGAGGGCTCTTATATGGAGCTATTTGACTCTATATATTAAGCCCTATTAAACTATTATTTATTTTCCATATTTGTTTGTTTGTTGTATTTTCATACATAATAGAATTTTTTTTTTTTAAGTATTCAAATATTACTGCTTAATTCATTAGGTAAAAAAACAGCATTTCGAAGTTGTCACTGATAATGGGGAAGGGGGGGCAGATTTCCAATTTGAAGTTTAGGTATAATTTCTTCATTTTATTTCATTTTGATGAAACAAAATAACAAAAAAGCAGTTGAAGGGAATATTAAGTTGATCCCATGTGTTTGAACTGTGGGATGCAAATGATTGGAATTAAAAGTTATATTAAGCGATGAAACAAAAACTGATCTGCATTCCAGTAACTGTAAATTTGTCAGAAATCGATAATAAAACGAAATGACTCATGTTAGACAAGTAAAATAGTGAAACTTTTACAGATAAAAAGTCAGATATTTAGGACTGCATATAAAGGGATGATTAAGCAAGTTGATTAAAATTGACGATAGCTTGAATAATGGTAAATAGATCCTATTGGTGAAGGAAATTGGATAATAAACTCGGATGAAGACGAGATTGTTTTATCATAATGGAGCACCATATGATGTATATAAACACGCTTACCCCGCTTGTTACAGATTGTGCATCAATATTAGTCTCATGTTAATTTTATCAGCCTATTCTTTTGGGTTAATGCATGATGGAAGAGAGCGTTTGAAGATTTGTTCGCTGTAGGTTTCCATTTCTTTCTGCGGTATTCTGGTTGCTAAACAAGGCTATGGAACCCATGTCTGTCCTGCTATCCAACCTGTTGTGGTAAGGGCCAGATACCTTCTTTACTATCTTATCAGGAATGGATCAGTCCGTTCATGATAAGTGGCTCTGCGTAATTTTCGAAGGAGTAGTGATTTTCCAAGCGTAGCTTGGATGCGGAACAAGACTGAAAGTAGAGGGCACCGAGTGAGAATCGAACACACTACTCAGTCGTAAGTGTTCTAGCGAGACAAGCTTACTAACCACTACACCGCCTCGAGCTGCCCAACATATGGATATTTTCTAAGCGTAGCTTAGATGGGGCACAAGGCCGAAAGTATGGAGAACTTAGTGCGGATCGAACTTACTTTTCAGTCGTAACTCATCTAGCGAGACAAGCTTGCTAACCATTACACCACTCCGAGGTGCCCATTGTCAAAGGAGTATATTACTATTACAGCGACTTGTCTGGCTGAGTATTGAATACTACCATTATGTCTTATACAGTTTAGCCCGGATATAAGAGACCCGGATATAAGAGAAACCCGGATATAAGAGAGATTTTATCTGGTCCCAAATTAGAGCCATACTTACCTAAACAAAATAGACCAAACCCGGATATAAGAGAAACCCGGATATAAGAGAAACCCGGATATTAAATACTTCCCCGGTACCGACAACTCTCTTATATCCGGGTTACACTGTAATGTCGAATTAGGTATTGTGTCTGGTTAGAACCCACATCGCAACACAACCCATAGCTGGAGGGAGAAGAGATGGATTCATACCTTTCCCAAGGGTATTTGCGCGTAAGGGAAACATAAAAGAACTCGAATAGAATTCGAACTTGGCTCCACGACTTTTCATTCTGATCCGGTATCCATTATACTAAACAACAGATATCATTTCGACCTCCGAGAGCGTCATTTCGCTCTGGGGGTGGGTATCATCATATCACGGTTTTTAAACAACATAACTGAGACCGATTGATGCATCAGATTGACCAGATTAGAGATCTATTCATGGATCATATGTTGAAAGAATTAATAAGTAGTATCTAACAAAAGAATCCACAAGACCTTGAAATTTGGGATCCCAGCCACGGGTAATAGTATCTAGTAGCTGTAAATATGGCGAGGGATTTGTACGTATATCTTCCGAGGTGCCATAAAGGAATAATTCGAGCTACAGGAAGACACAACAAAATATTAACAATGTGCTTTAACGTTTTGAAATCAACATTGTATAATAAATTCTTGGATTTATATGAGGTAGGCGAAATACTTTGCACAGCCATTTACGTGGTTGTCTCGAACCACCATGCATATCTAGAACGCCTGCTAAAGTATATAAAAAGCATCTGACTTGGTTTATATGAGAACGAAGAAATATATGATAGTCCGGTATAAAAATGACTGCAATATGGCCGATGTTTCATTTGTAAACAGCACAATAAAAAAAACTTAAGATGGCGATTATTAGATATTTACAATAGTTTAAAAAGGCCTAAGACATTTGCACAGTACTATTTACATATATAATTACGCGTACAGATGCATAAACATACACTGATTGGTATACTATGTTTATAATATGTAGCAATGAAAGTAGTCATTTTCCATATCGAGAGAAACGCTTACATGTTGGAATTTAGTTGATTATATACGTGTCCGTAGTAGGTCATGTCCATTCACAAACTGGTCCACATAACTCTATTTCGTACTCTGCCCACGTACCGGCGTTGGATCGAGGGGATAATTTACTCCGAAGAACAGGTTGCACCAATGCAAATACATTTACTAGAAGGTTTTAGTAAATGTATTTGCATTGATAAGTCCAGAGAAAAACTACTTTCCCATGGACGAAATGATCATCTGTATGAGGTAAATTGTTTGCACCTGTATATATATATATATATATATATATATATATATATATATATATATATATATATATATGTTTGTGTGCGCGCGCGCGTGTGCGTGCGTGTGTATACATACATACATATATATATATATATGTATATATATATATATATATTTATTTTTTATACACACACACACACACACACACACACACATATATATATATATATATATATATATATATATATATATATATATATATATATATATATATATATATATAAAATGAAGAGGTTATAATTGTTCCAACGAGAGAAAAGTGTGTATATTAAACAGAGGTACCGCAAAATTTTTGGGTTGTAATGTGGGTTAAAAATAAAGAATAATATTTTTTTAAAAACCCACATTACAACCAAAACGTTTGCGGTACCTCACTTCTTTTTAATACATATATATATATATATATATATATATATATATATATATATATATATATATATCCTTTGCTTAGTATAAATTTTTTCTCTGTTCTTTCTTTTGTTATTGTTTATTGGAAACTTGCCAATTGTATTTGTTGACCATTTTTGCCACTTAGGTTCAACCGTGACCAATTATTCTGCACATTTCAACAACTTTTGTTGGTTATCGGAATAACTCGTCATCATTTTCCGTTGTTAGACGTGAATGAGTTTTATAAACAATTCATACATCGCACTCTGTATACTGTGAAATAAATGAATTCCGATCGATGCGCTTTTCTCAAATAGAGTAAAATATCTAATTGTCTTAATAGATCCTAGTGGTTAAAAAGTAATCCAAGTAAAGCTCATCGGTACAGTGGCCTAAGAAATGTTTTTTAGTCAGGAGAAATAAACTACATCCAATTTCAAAATTTAATTACGTGATCCCTTCTCAACATAAATAAACGATATTTGGAACAGGTTTACAGTAGGTCTTCCATTTGCTAGTTTCAGTGCTTGTATTCGATTTTCCATTGATTTGATCAAGTTACCAACAATCGTCTGAGCCATATTTTGTCACTCCTTTAACAATGTTTCTTTACGGGTTGCCATTGATGTGATTTTGGTTACACACTCTCAAAGTTTTCGGTGAAAATGCTCCCAAACGTATTCTTTTAGATTCATATCGGGACTTTAGGCTACACATGGCAGTGACTTGATTGCCTGCGATTCCCTCCAGTCCTTTGCTTTTTTACTCGCATGACATGGCGCTCCATCATCTTGATAAAGATAGAAAATCTTGTCAATCTGATTGGTTTCATATAGTAGGAGTGTTCCTTTCTCTAATATGTGACAGTATTTTGGACCATTAAACCACTCATCAACAACAATCAGCTCAGATTTTCCTCCAAACCAGACAGCGCCCCACACCATTATTCTCACCCCTCCATGTTTCACGGATGCCGGCAGAATTCAGTGTTTCAAGTCTCATTCTGAGTTCTCCAAACATAAACCTGTCTCGAATTTGAATATTGACAGAAATTTCTTTCACCTGTCCAAATTACAGACTACCAAAATTCAAAACATTTGCTATCGAATTCTTTCGCCCAGCCATATGCCTGTTCCTGTTAACCTCTGAAATCAAGGGCTTCTTTCTTGCAACACTTCTTTGATAGCCTAGTTCTTTCAGAGTCTTTCTCACCGCATATGGCGACATTTCCATGCAGTTGGCGACATCTTTGACGCTCTGGCGGGGGTTTCCAATGACTACCCTCTTCAGCGCCCCTTTCGTTCACTCAGGCACGGTGCTTGGTTTTCCTGAACGTTGTTCCACACGACAATGGCTTTCCTCATTAAAGTTCTTGAAAATATTATTAACCGTTTGATGACTAACCTGGAATAACCTAGTAATTTCTCTATTTGACTTGCCACACTGATGCCATCCTCTTATTTTCCCTCGTTGAAATTCACTAATTCTCTTACTTCCACGAACTTTCATTGCAAAATATAAGACAACTAGCATTCATTGATGAGAGTAGCTTGATATTAACACGGTCTTGTCTGAAAATAAGA
Source organism: Acanthosepion esculentum (assembly GCA_964036315.1). Taxonomy (NCBI): domain Eukaryota; kingdom Metazoa; phylum Mollusca; class Cephalopoda; order Sepiida; family Sepiidae; genus Acanthosepion; species Acanthosepion esculentum. The sequence goes on from OZ038487.1 coordinate 97,730,609, forward strand.
ATATACGTTATTACACAAGCCAAATTAATTAAAGGTGGTTTAAACCGTATCGTAGCCCACTGTTTTTCGGTGTTCAATCCATGAACGTTACGAATCGGGTACCTATTGAAGAAGCACATGGAACGCTGCGTGCCTGACGTCAGATTAAGTTTTCATATGCAGCTACAAAGACAGTTATAAGATAGCGAAACGTACTATCTCTTAGAGTAGGGGTTCTTAACCGGGGGTATCCATACCCATTGGGGGTATGGGAACCAAATGCTGGGTGTATGGGACTCGATTTCTGGGTACTGGGAGTCCCCACCTGTGTTGTGTTTGACAGATTGCACAAAAACAACAGCAAATATCTCACTAGATTTGTAAAAGTTTGTTTTATGTAGTCGAGATACTAAAACACTTGCACATTTATACTCTCTTCCTTTTTCTTGTGTAATAAAACTGAATTATACCTTTATTTTGCTTTCAGTAAAAAATATAATAAAGTTATCAATGCTTATGTTTTGTTTTTCCTGTTCTATTCCTAGGAATCCATATCTAAAGTACAGTAAATTCAAGCGATTGAAATATTTGGAAGACTTACTGGCAATTAATAGGATTGGTGATAATTATTTCGACAGTCAATTGACAATATTGGACAATCCATTGGGGGTCTGGAATCATCAAAAGGTTAAGAACCCCTGTCTTAGAAATCTATCCTAGAATGAATTTTCAAAAATGCAGCCGTATATGGCAGCAAAAATATCGAAAATATATAACCGCATTTGAAGAATATTCCTGAAGTGGACTGAACGCGTAATAAGTGAAACGAAGGCGTATATAATGACAACAAAATAAAGTATAAGAATAGAAATATGTCAGACAATTAATGAACGATGACTAAACTTTAAAACAGTGATGTAAAATACTTAGTGGTAAACGTCTCCATGACGTAACAAAAGTCCTACTACGTCAGTAATTTTTCATGTTTGACTTTATTCATCCATACATGGAAAATCGTTGATGCAACGGTCGATTGTGTCGCTTTTTTTCGCTCGCTACACATTACAGACATCAAAGATTTTGAGGGGAAAACAAATAAGACACAATTAATGTTTCCCAACTCTGGCAGATGGGCGAAATCATTTGTAACGGAACATTTCTAGCCAACTTCATCCAGGATTATAGACACAAAATTACACATACAATCAAAATATATGTAAGTATGGGTATATACACTACATTTGACAAGTTTGAGTATACCTGTGTTTATTTTTTACGAATTGGCCCCAAAAGTTGATTTGTACTTTAAATAAGAGAAATTTATCAATGGTTATAAAAAAGTGAGACATCTTATTTTATTAGAAATGTTATGACAAAAAGACAAAAAAACATTTTATGATTAAATTTTTCTCTCGTCAAAGTATGCTCCTTTAGCCTTGATTACTGCTTGATTTCATGAATATGCATACACCTGTGTTCCCCCTCACGGTAATATGATTGGCTGATGTCAGCCATAAATACAGGGTGATGTAGAGGTACAGGGTAAGACTCCACTGGACTACGCCATTGGCTATCCTATTGCCTACGCCTATTGCCTACGCCTATTGCCTAAGAATATTGACTGCAACTACGACGAGTATCAGTCGATTACGGCTACCTGCTAGATTGTACTACTAGGTTACAGTAGCCAAAACCACTTAGCTACTTCGAACAAATATATCCCTTTCTGGGACATATCATATTTTTTATCAGTTGGCGACGAGATTCGAAACGACCTCACAAGTTAAAACAAACGAAAACAAATACATTCGACAACACTTCCTAACGAAGAACGTTAGAAAGACTTATTCGACACTTACAGAAAGTAAGTAATTTTTCCCTCATTTTGTTTTAACGCTTATTAACGAGGAACGTTAGAAAAGGAAAAACTTGTACAACGCTTACAGAAAGTAAGAAGATGCCCCCCTCTTGTTGGGACTTAAAAAATGTATTGTCTACATAAATTTGAGCAAAATATTTCCTCTCGTGGATACGTTGTTAGAATGGAACAAATTGCGGAATTAGCTAAGATGCTACAAGTCACTTTACAGCAACAATTCCAACAACAACAACAGCAATTCCAACAACAACAACAGAATTTCCAAAAACAACAATTTATTCAGCAACAAGTAAGGTTTGAAAAGTTATTCAAACAACAGGCAAAAGACAATAAATCATTTTGGGAAGACGTATTATCTAGAACAACAAAAGAATCGGGTTCTAGATTTTTTTCTGCTGAAGGAATTTCAAATTCACTCTCTGAATTTAAATACGACCCTGACAGTGGTTCATTGTTTCCGGCTTATTTTCGTAGGTTTGAAACAATATTTACGAAAAGATACGAACAATGGTCCGACGAGGAAAAAATCACTCTATTGTTGCAGAATTTGGGAACAGAAGAAAATACAAATTACGCGAATTTAATCTTCCCAAAGAAGCCAGAAGAAATTACATTCAGCGAAACAGTAGGAATTTTGTCGAAATACAAGTGTCTAAATAGCATAAAACAAGAGGATGATGATTTTGTCAAGTATGCAGGTATGGTTAACGCACAGTGTGAAGGCGTTTAAATTAAAGGAATTGTCAAGCGACATGTTCAAGTGTCTAATTTTTGTTCCGGGTCTAACGACACAGAAGTACAAAGAAATTAGATCAAGAATCCTCACTATCATGGAACAGGATCCGAAGATTACGCTACAAAGAGGAACTGAAAAATGTCAGCGAATTATAAACATAAAAAAAGAAAATATTCGGATTGAGGAGAAGAACATTTCGCGAGTACAAACTGTAAGGCAACAGAAGTGGATACAAAATAAAGAAATAAAAATTATATGCAGTTCGTGTGGAGGACAGCATATAAAGAAGGGTTGTTTCTTTAGGGATAAAATATGTTTTAATTGTGGGCGTGTAGGCCATAGAAGTTCCTATTGTCGGGAAAAACAGAGAAAAGTAAAATTAAAGTCTCATACAAAGGCGAAAGTAGTTTTGTCTAAAACGAAATTGAGGAGTGTCATAGATGAAAATACCTCAATGTAAAAATAAATGGGCAGACCGTAAAATTATTACTCGATTCAGGAAGTGATATCGCGGTGATAAACGAGCAAACATTGAAAAAATCGGTTACTCACCGTTGACTAATACAGACAAAATTGCCAGGGGAATATCAAGAAAAAGACTTTAGTTTAAAGGTGAATTAAAATGTAACATTTCGTTCATTGGAAAAATTCACAAATCGAAAGTGTATGTGCTCCCTGGTTCAGTAAACCTCTTTGGTTTAGACTGGATTGTATTGTTTAACTTGTGGGAATTACCGGTAAATTCTTTCTGTAACAAAGTTAAAGTCATAGAGAACTATAAGACGAAGCAAACAGAAAGATGTATTACGGAGTTGAAAAACGAAATCCATCGCGTCTTTTCAGAAGGACTACTTCTTTGCATCGATCCTTTAAGATCCGCTTTTGTAATGTTTTGGGAATTACAACCTTATCGTTGTAAAGTAACACACTGTCGCATAGAGAAAAGCTGTCCAAAATTTGCTCATATTTTCTGCTATTTTTTCTTTTGTTTCATGAATAAATTCGTCGTTTTTGGCTTTATTTTTATGTCTTGAATGTGACTGGGACGTTTCTAACTGTACAACATAATACTGTCCTGATGTCTTCTTTATTTCTTAAGGCTGCGATTACCGTATCTTCCAATGGCTCTGTCTTTGTTAGTATAAGTCTCGACAGTCCATCCTCATGCCCGATCTTTTTCGTTGGTAAATATTCCTATCTGAAATTATAGTTCAGAAGAATTGTTCCTCATCTAAGTAACCTATTTGCAGTGAAAACCGGTAGACCTTTTTTCGAACCAAAAATTGTTAGTAACGGTTTGTGATCCGTCTGAAGAGTAAAATGTCTACCATAGATGTAACTATGAAACCTCGTGACTGCGAAGATATTACCTAGAGCTTCTTTCTCTATTTGTGAATAATTTTTCTCCGCTGGTAGCCGGGTTCGAGAAGCATGTGCGATAGTTTTATTGTCACATCTGGCATTTTATGCAATATACACGCTCCGACTCCGTGGGCGCTAGCGTCACTTGCTAAAATAATTTCTAGTTTGGGATCGTAGTGTACCAAAAATAAATCTGAAGTTAATATTTTGATTATTTCGTCAAATGCTTTTTGGCATTGATCTGTCCACTGCCAATTTTTTTCTTTCTTTAGCAGCTCGTTCAGTGGTGCGCGAAGTTTATGCATGTGAGGTATGAATTCCTGATAGTAACTTACTAATCGTAGAAAACTTTGTAGTTCTGTTATGTTTTTAGGAACTGGCATTTTTTAATTACTGTTGACCTTTCAGGGTTTGGTCGTCTACCTTCTTGATCTATTATATGGGCAAGGTATTTGATTTCCTTCATGAAAAAATCGCACTTATTTTCTTTTAATTTGAATCCATACCTTTGTACTCTTTTAAATACTTCCTATACATGTTCCCTGTGTTGTTCAACGCTTTCCCTATTAATCAATACGTCATCCAGGTATGCAATTGTGTACTCTAGTCCGGCAAGCATCGTATCCATTGTCTGTTGTAATTTAGCCAGTGCGACCTTAATTCCAAAAGGTAATCTTTGGTGTCTTTACGGTCCTTTGTGTGTATTTATGCATAGTAGTTATGAACTTTCTTCATCAACTGGTATTTGCAGGTACGCTTCACTTAAATCAATTTTTGAAAAAAAATTCCCGCCATTCAATTTAGTGAATACTTCTTCCGGACTGGGTAGAGGATAATGGTAGTCCTTTATTGCTGCGTTCAAACCTGTAGAAAAATCAGCGCAAACTCGAATTTCCCCTGATTTC
>OZ038487.1:97740469-97782969 GCA_964036315.1 Acanthosepion esculentum
TAATTATGAAGACAATCAAAAACTTAAAAGTCATTTTCCTTGCCCGTAATATTCTATGAAACATGTTTAAAACGGACTGATATGCAAATATATAATATCTAAATTCAATTTTCCTTCTTGTTGTGAAAGAGGATCAGCATCACAATGTTTTGCTGTCGATATTTCTGAGATGAGGTATTATGTACACTATTTACATTATTCGGACTATATTCAGACATTGCACGTGGACCCTGGACAGTCTACCCCAGTGAGCGAAATAAAGGGTTCAGTTCGACATTCCAACTACCTGATGAAGGCTGGAGCGTACAACCGTCGAAACGTTGTGATAAATATGGCAACAAAGATGACGACAATAGTCCAAATAATGTAAATAGAGTGCTGATCTATTATGTACTGTAAATCCTGCTGTATGACAGAGAATGCTGATTATTTTTCTCACAGATGAGGGGAAAACTGGAGGCAATAGAAACGTGATTCTTCAGACGTCTGCTGAGAATGTCAGGAAAATAGAAGCAAAAATGTTTCTTAGAGTCAAAAATTAGAAAAAATGCAGCTGATATTTATTGGATACATAATGAGAAAAGAGGGATTTTAGAATTTGACACTCACACGATATAGCAAAGGAAAAAGAGACAGAAAGAGGCAAGATAACCTGTACCGGATGAGCTTGTGAGAACGGATGGTGGAACGGCGATGTGAGTGATAGTAAAATGGTAAAGATTAGTCAGATTTACAGCAAATAGGAAGAGGTTGACAACCAATCAGCCAGGTCCTGAAAGCACACAGCAAAGAAGAATACACGCACAAACACTCGCACGTATATATATATATATATATATATATATATATATATATATATAAAGAAACGTGACGTCGAACAAACTCTAGCATATCTAACATACAACAAGAAAAATCCTGAACTACGTACAGAAATTACAAAAAAAATCTAGACCTACTTATCAAGAATGACAAACTGAAAAATATACTAAAACAACCAAAATAAGTAAAAGCAAACGCCAATCTAAAAACCTAAAACAATAATCTCATCCAAATTTAACCAACACAAAATACAAACCCCGGGTACTGCAATGGGAACAAAAATGGCACCAGCATATGCCACACTAACATTAGCTTACCTAAAAGAAAACCTCTATGAAAGGATAGAAAAAATATATGAGGAAAATATAAAAACCCAATTCACTAAATCTTGGAAAAGATACTTAGATGATTGCTTCATTTTATGGAAATCCTCATGGGGTGATATTAACCAATTCCACACTCTACTTCAAAACTTACACCCAAAAATAAAATTCACGCAAGAATATAATTTTAAAAAATTATCATTTTTAGATATACTCTTTAGAAATAAAAACAACCATATAATCACAGATATCTACCACAAACCCACAGACACCCAAAACTATACTCATTTCAAGAGCCATCACCCAAAAAGCTGCCTTAAATGCATCCCCTATTCCCTAGCACGTAGGGTTTGTACTATAGTGACTGATAAACAGCTCCGAAAAACCCGCCTAGAAGAACTATATAAAACTCTAAAATAACGAGGCTACCTCACAACACTAATAAATAAAGGTTTTGAACTCGCAAAAGAATTCCTCTAGACTAACTTATAAATAAAAAGAAACCTAACGTCGAACAAACTCTAGTATATGTCTCAACATACAACAAAACAATCCAGAACTGTTCACAGAAATTACAAAAAATCTAAACCTACTTAGCAAGAATAATAAACTGAAAAATACATTGAAAACAACCAAAATAATTAAAAGCAAACGCCAAAACCTAAAACACATATTAACCTCATCCAAATTTAACCAACACACTATACAGGGAGACACAAAATGCAACAGAAAAAGTTATGTAGCATTTGTGACATCATTATAGAAGGAATCTCCAACACTTTTGAAAACCCAAAAACGACATTCATTATTCAAACTGTAACTTCAAAAATATGATTTATTTACTCAAATGCCCAAAAAGCAAGAAATCATATATAGGTATCAGCCAAAAACTAAACAACAGAGTTTCCTACACAAAAGCAACATACAATTACCAGACAACACAAAACTCTTTGTATCACAACACATCTATGAATGTAACGAGGGTGAATTTAAAATTATGCCACTATACCAAACAGACAATTATTCTTACTTACAAATACAAGAATAAAAAATCATAAACAAATTTAAACCAGCACTAAATAGATCATAAATCCACACGCAAAAGCACATAACATGCACACATAATGGCAAAATACAGTGGTCAAACCACTCGCATTCATGCGTACACACTCACACGCGAGTATATGTGGAGGACGAATATGTATACACATATTGGCAAAAACTCACAGGCACGCGCGCAACCACTACACAACATAGGAAGTATGTGTGTATGTATGTATATGTGGATGTATGTGTGTGTGTGTATGTGTATACTAATTCCTTATAATAAGACAGTGTATAGAGAGGTAGTGCGCGTGAACATACGCGTACTAATGTATATATATACACATATTGAAAAAAAAACTGCTCACGGGCACGCACGCGAACCCTGCACAAGATAGGAAGTTTGTGTATGTGTTTTTGTGTGTATCTGTATGTATATGTGTGTGTATGTGTACATATGTGTATACTAATTCCTTATAATGAGACAGTATGTATATATGGAGAGGGAATATACGTATGCGTACGCATGCTGACAAAAACACAGAAAAAATGGAAATAGATCAAAGAAAACACAGGGCAAACTAAAAGATAGGAATATAGATATCTTTCTCGCACTTTTTCGGACCAGTCTTAATTATTTTATTACCCTTCATGCAGAGTTCTTTCACTGCCAGTTCAAGAAAACATTTGGGTCACTAACACACAAAAATAGAATGTCTAATATCGAGAATGTTTAATCCCTTTTAATAATATGTGGAACTATCCAGTCTTTGTCTGATGAAGATCGCTAGACCAGAAACCCGTGTAGCAAAATTATGGCAATTAAAGTATAATATATTTTTTTTTAAAATCCACATTACAACCAAAAACGTTTGCGGTTTCTCTCTTCTTTTTATTATACACATTTTACTCTCTTTGGAACTGCTATAACTTCTTCCTTTCATATATATATATATATATATATATATATATATATATATATATATATATACATACACGTGCGAGTGTTTGTGTGTGTGCGTGTATATATATATATATATATATATATATATATACGTGCGATTGTTAGTGTGTGTGCGTGTATATATATATATATATATATATATATATATATATTGGAAGAGGGGAGAAGGGGGTGGAATGGAGGTGATATTTCGATAGAAATAGGTGTGAGAATGAGTGAAAAAGTTTATTCGGTTTTCTTGTTCGATCCAGAATAAGAAACACGGTTATAAATCCAATGGTGCTCATATAAATATAGCCGCATAATGCCCAACTCGCAAAAACAGATAAGTTCAGCCAAAAGAAAAAAAACTTAATTATATTTTCTCTGTTTCCTTTGTACCTTGCGGACAAGAGTACCGACGTTTGATGTGACGCGTTTTCGACAGAAAGATCCAATTTTCCTTCCGAGTCAAAAGCCGTCTTCACATCCTGATGAAACGCAGAGACTCTGCAGTGTCTTTTGTCTTTAGAAGAAAAAAATGCGGTCGTATTTAAAAAAAAAAGAAAGAAGAAACATTGAAAAAGACACAGTCGATAATTCCATCTTCCCATTTCTACAATGTCAGAAAATTACATGAAATATTATATTTGCAAGCATTTCTTTCAACTCCTTATCTTCAGTTTGGAGAAAGATGCTTTAGCCTATAGAGTTATTCATGCGTACGAACACACATTTATAAACTGTGGCGATACACGTGCAAATTACAATATTTTACTCACTGAATTTTCTGACAAAATAATTAATTTAATGACTAATTAATCTTTTTCCGAATTTAACTACTATGAAATATTCGAAATTAACAACGGTATCAAAATGTTGCAAGAACCATAATAAGTAAGAAAACTGGACATTATTGAAAGAAGTAAGCGGGTACAAATGAAGTGGTTGAGAACTGAGGAAGATATCTATTTAGATGAAGCGAAATTTGAAGACATAAAAGTCTTATTGCCTCATCTATCTTCCTTTTCCTTCGTTCGTTCTTTCTTTCTTTCTCGCTTCATGATGTTTGCCTTCTTTTTCGCACTAAAGTCAAACGTTGTCTCTGTTATCTTCTGTCTTTCCTAGTATTTAAATGAAATGGGGTACTATTTATATGAGTTACTGGCATAGCGTAAACGCACGTGCTAAGTTGTTGGTTGTTTTTGTTTGCCGGCATATCAACCTCTATGTATATGTAATGTCGAAATGCAAATAATTTGAACAACTTTATGCTTTAAACTAAATATATTTTAAGCTTAATTTAAGGGTATTAGGATTGAATATTTTACTAAATGGGTTAGTTTCAGGGTCGGGGAAATGTTTCTTGATGAGTTTTAGAAATCTATGTCCTAGTTTAGTTTTAACCATTATATTGAAAGGGGGAGTAAACCGAATGAGCTTCCTAGATCTTCTTTTCTTATTATGGTTATAATTAACAGGGTCTATATATTGAATAGTGGTACCCTTGTATCCATTATTCCTAACGGCAGAATTGTAAAGTCACTCTTTGTTAGAAGAGTTAGTATTAATCCTAAATTCAATGGAGTAGGGTATGTGCATGATAACCGAAGTGGGTTGGTTGGAATTGGGATGTTCATATACTGGGCTAGAATTAACCTTCACATATGGTTGGTAAGAGCTGCTAGTAAGGTCTAGGGGGCGTCCAGAAAATCGACCCGTTTAATGTTAGTTGTAACTATAGTCCTAAGACCTGGATCCTTAAATTCCCTATGGATCATTTTTCTAATATGGTCTACCTTAATTTTTGTAGAGTTTTTAAGAACTAATAAGCCATCATCTCTATATAATCCTACACTATGAGAATCTAGACATTCAAAGGCACTTAAATTTATAAAAGAAATAATTCCACCAAGTCAGAGGCTTCTGCAGAATCCAAAGAACCCACTAAAATGTCAAAATTATCGCTGCAAGACTTTTTGGTCCACTTTTCTTCATTGTAGACCAGAACAGAATTTCGGCATTTCATGATTTCTGCTTTCAAAACATGTGTTGCTGGCCATTTTGCATTGAATATGTATTATTGCTAATTTTAATATAAAGCGGTATTTTTGTTATTTTTTTTACATAAAAATATATCCCTGTCATTTTTATTATAAACATTTATTTTTATAGTTTCATAGTGTTTTGTTTGGAGGTTCACTAATTGCCCATAGCTGGGACCCTAACATTCGCTAACACCACCGATCATGATGGGTCTGAAAACAACAGCAATTAAATAGTGTTTCCTGGCTCCACAAAATCTCCACTCTTCCGACCAGAGTACTTGCTGCCGGATTTATTTTATCGTCCTAGCCAGGATTAACGTAACTAAATTTTTAGCAAACGATAGCGTCAATCAGAATATAGGTGTTTTGCTATTAATCTTCTTCTTCCTTTATGTGCATTGTCTCTTCACGACGTGGGCGATCATGAGGCTCCAAAGTTTCCTGTCTTTTTAATTGTTTCACACCAAGCAAGGTAGTAAAAGCCACTAGGTTTCAAGGGGGTTACTTAGACATAAAGACACAAAGAAGACGATAAAAGAGCAATCTTCAAGGAGAGAAAAGATGAGGAATGACATTAAACTTAAATTTGTGAACATCGGAATTGAGAGAAAAGCAAGAAGCTGGAAGAGAGATCCACAAGTTAGAAGTTCGCGAGAATAAATTATTACCATAGGAATTTCAAAATGGGACCTATTTGCCAATATAGTACAGGTCTGAAATTCATGAATTGTAAGTAAACTATTTATTCTCATATTTTCAATCCCCTCATTAGCATAAATCTGATTCTGCTTCGGCCACTATACTTCGCCTCACTGTCATTGCCTGATTCAAATACACTTTCAAAGTAAAATGGCAAGAAATATATTTTATCTGTTTTTGAAGGCATGCAATTGCGTTTAAAATATATTTAGTTGAAAGCATAAAATTCTTCAAATTATTTACATTTCGGTATTACATACTGTTATGGGTCCTTACCTATAACTACAGAATGAACTCTTCCTAACACTATGTATACTACGCCTCTCAAGAAAGAGAGAGAGATAGAGATAGAGAGAGACGAATCGAGTCGAGACAGTTCACTCTAAACCAGACTGACAGTCATACTAACACCTTCCACATCTTGTATTATTATTCCGTGTAATATAACTTCGTTATTTCTACTCTTGTATTCGTGTTGTTCTTCCTTGGTCCTAACCTCGACCATAACACACACACAGAGGTTGATATGCCGCAAAAAAAAAAAAAAAAAACAACCAACAACTTAGCACGTGCGTTACGCCATGCCAATACCGCATATAAATAGTGCCCCATTTCGTTTTGATTGCTAGGAAAGATGGAAGATATCATAGACACAGTTTGAGTTCAGTGTTTTAAAGAAGGCATACATAATGAGAAGAAAGTAAAAAAAAAGAAAGTAAAAAAAAGAATGAATGTAAGTGAAGATAAACGGAGGAATAAGGACCTCGTATCTTCAAATTTTGTTTCAACTAAATAGAAATCCTTTTCAGTTCTCAACCGCTTCATTTGTACCCGCTTACTTCTATCAATAATGTCCTGTTTTCATATCATGGTTCTTGCAACATTTTGTTACCGTTGTTAATTTCGAATATTTCCTAGTCGTTAAACTCGGAAGAAAATTAATTAGTCATTAAATTATTAATAATACTAATAATAATAATAAAATACTAATAATAATAATGATAATGATAATAATTTGTTGGAGCCATTGTTACTGTTTCCCATGCATTGCCTGTATATCATTTTTATTTGTTTACGTATTTATGAATTCATGAAGAATTCATGTTAGAAATAAATGTCCTTGCTGCATGTTTCTAATGAATAATCATTGACATTTACAAAAGATATAACATTATTTTTTGGGTTTGCCATAATAATATCACATATTTCCTTCTTAGTTTTGCAGAAGTCACGATCGCATCTTGGATTTCTCCGAATTAGCAACTAAAAATTTACGTATATTCTGAATATTCATTTTAATTTTGTTTGCACGTGATATGGTAATGATTATGTAATTGTTTTTGCTTGTTTGTTGGCGTTGTTTTCTTTTGGGATTTCATCTAGTTTGTCTGTTAAGAAGATGAAACATTTTCGAAACTATTCGGAAAATATCAATCAATGAATTTGTTTTGCGCTTGTCCCCGTGGAATATATGACAAGATCCCCAGAACTAGCGGATCACACTGAACCCAGTAAAAAATACGATCTCCTTATTATCCGTCCTTTTTTTTTCGTTTTTTTCTTTTCTTTTCTTTTTTTAATACTGTCAGATTAATAATGTTCCAATCTTGAATCCAGAATTAGTTGAGTTGTACTTCCATCAGAAAAACTCCTTTTCTAATCGTTTTCTCATATTTCTATACATTCAGCACACTTGGTTAACGAATTTTAAAAATAAATTAAGTTTTAAAGTTAATAGGAATTTTAGCTTGCTATGAAAATTTATTGTAAATTGATCTTCATATGGAAGACAAAACAAATACTGTCATAGTAACTGAAACATCTGAATATTAAAAAAAATAAATTTGTTATCTGGAGTGATTTTTTCATATATTATTATTAAGATTACGGAGCAGAACATACATTTATAGGAACCAAGTCATATGAGCATGATTTTGGCTTCGAAATTAAATAATTTTTGCCTTCCGAATTCAATACATTTTGACTTGGAAATCCAATACCTTTTGTCTTCGAAATTCAAAAACGTTTAGCTTCCGAAATCAATACTTTTTTGTTCCGAAATTAAGTAGTTTTTAGATTTGGAACTCAATACATTTTAGTTTCGAAATCCCAAACAAATACACATAAAACTTGATTTCTTTAAATATGACAATACATTTTTCTTTTGGAAATTTCTCCAAACCTTGTGAAGTTTGTTACAGGCACCCCATGCAAGAGCATTAAGGAGGTTGAAGTCTTTTGGGGAATATATTACGTGAGATCCAAGAGATTTGAAGTCCTCAACTCTTTTGATGGATGTATTATTGAGTGACTCGGACGGTTCAGGGACGGTTGTTATATATTCAGTCTTTCTCAAATTGCAATAGAGACCTACCTCGTTCGCTGCTTACCTAAGTGATTTCAGCAAGGATTCTGCATCCTTGATACATTAAAAAAGTAATGAAGGTCATCGGAAAAGTTCAAGTCAGTTATGTATTGTGGAGGGTACCGACTACTATGGCGAGGTCTCAAAAGGATTCCTACAAAGACTGTGGTAGACATTCTTTCTCGACAAAATCCCTTTTTGCACATTTATAAGTCTATCACTCGCCTCCGCATCGAATATTTGTATCACATAGGATGCGGGGCTTTTGTTTTATATCTATAGACTTCTTGACAAAATTTAAAGAGGAATCGGAAACGTTTTCGGATTACCTAGCATCTTGATTTCAGACAAATTACCCGTCTATGATATATCCTCCCTTTAACTCTTCTCTAAATATTCTCAGAGTAATTTTTCTAACGACCTTTTCTATCGCAGCATTAGATTGGCAATTAGGTCTGATAATTCCAGAGCTGAAATTACTTCTGGTAACCGTAATTTTCCTGACGACCTTTTCTCTCGCTGCAAGCGCTAAAATTACTTTTTGTAAACGTAATTCTTCTGGCGACCTTTTCTCTCGCAGCAACAGATTGGCAGTTAGGTCTCATAATTTAAGAGCTGAAATTACTTCTTGTAACCGTAATTTTCCTGACGACCTTTTCTCTCGCTGCAAGAGCTAAAATTACTTTTGGTAAACGTAATTCTTCTGACGACCTTTTCTCTCGCAGAAACAGATTGGCAGTTAGGTCTCATAATTTCATAGCTGAAATTACTTCTTTTAACCTTAAGTTTCTTTTTGCTTGTGGGATTCCCTTCAACCAGGGTCCTCGAACATTTTAATTAATTTCTTTTGTTACTTTCACTTCCAGTAGTCACTTGCGTACTCGTGGCTTTTATTGCCTTGCTTGGGGTAAAATAATTAGCTAATTTTTGTATGCGATTCACGCCAAAAATTACCCGATGTCTGAATTAAGTTTAATATCTATGTGAAGCTTTAAGCTGAGATGAACTGTACCAATATGCACTGAGTTCAACCTAAGAGATACATAGGTAAATTTTAAACTCAGTATCAAATGAAAACATCAAAAGGCACCGTTTCCTCAGTTGATCTACACGGTAGCCTGAGAGCCACTGAGTGCGGAATTGGGCATTAAAATATTTTGGTTAACTTTACCGATATAAAATGGAAATCAATCTAGCTGATCTTAGTATAAACACTTTAAAGAGAATCAGATATCAGTATGTCATATAAAGTCTCAACAGACAAAGTGGCAGGTAGTGTCCCTAAAATTATCATGAGAAGAAGATCAGAGGTTCGAAAAAAGGGTCCCCCACACCGAATACCCTCTACTATCGATGTAAATATGACGAAGTCCAGAAATATATAAACAATTCTTTTACGTATGAAAACATTAGTATCGTATTCGTAACCACACAGTCTGAGAAGTGATGCAAATCGATAGTCCAATAATTATCTCATAACAGATGAAACATAGTAAATCATTCTAATGGCGAACGGAGGAAACAGTTCAGCGGTAGATGTCATCAAAAGTGCGATCGTTTTCTCTAAAGGGAGATAATCGAATGGATAATTACATCATAGAAATGCGCCGTGGCGGAGGTCTTCATTGGTGTGCTATGGTTTCTTTGCGGGTTTTCAGATTTTAAACATAATAGTCACTCCACCATTAACCCCTACCCGGCTTTTGAAAATAACGGCCTGTCGTCTCCATCGCGACACAACGCGTATTATCTAGGGACATGTTGGCTGCGATATTTTATTTGAACGTTTGTGTCGAGCTGCACCAGCCAATTAAGACCTTATACGTGTACTCACGTGTTCTTATGATGCATGTGCTCGTGTAATGAGAAAACCATTTATCCATCCAACCTTTCCCTCTAGTCTCAACTACAGCCTAAATAGCAGAGGCTGTTTTCTCTTACTTTGACTGACAGCCCGTTTAAAAGAAGAAGAAAAAATTGAATTCTAAAACTGTGGAGAAGGTAACGTGAAACGGCTTCATTAACCTTCACAAATAATCAGGCCAATTCAACGGTATTAAAGAAGATGTGGAGCGCCATGATCACCTGAAGGGATATGATATTTGTTTTTTTAAATGGATATTTATTGACATAATCATACAAATGAGAGTAGTTCCGACGTCAGTACTAAAGACATTTAAATGTGTAGTTTTGGTGATAGTAAAAAATATTCGTCCATTTGGATCAGTGATTGTGACGAGCATTGTTGGTCGCTCGATTTTGTATTGCGGCATATCAACACCTATATGGGTTATATAATGCCGAAATTGAAATATTTTGAACACAATTTTATGGTTGAAAACGCAATTCTATGCCTTGTTGATCATTCTGCTATAAAATGTATTGTTAGTAATTATACGATAAAACATTTTTGCCAACTGTTTTTCTTAACATTTCTATGTACATCAGCTGTTTTACCAGAAAAATTTTAATTTATTTCTTTTTCATTTTCTACGCACAGATTTCCTTGGTTCAAATTCCCGTTCCTCATTTATTTATTTATTGGACTTTCTTTTCCGAATCTCCCCTGCTTGCTTTGCGCCTCTTTACGCCTTTTAATCATTTCATTTTAAAGCTTTACTCTCCTTTTTTCTATCATTTTTCAATCTATCCCATATTATTGTTTCTTGTGTTTGTATGTTACATTTTGTTTAGTCCATATTGTGCCTTTTTCTCAGCCATTAATTAGAGATCACTGCAGTAGCCGTCTTCGGCGGTCCAAATTAAGTTATTGATACCGAACGGGCACAAATCAAAGGTTAACACAGACCAAGTTTATTTAAGACGGCGTTCATTGCCGGTGACGTGACTATGGCCATTATTAAGAATGCATCAAGCCAGCTATAAAAAAAAATCAGTGAAGGATCAGGTTGGAATTATTTTTCTTTTATGTGCCTAGTCTCGTCAGGACGTAGAGGATCGTGGTTCTCCACAGCTTTCTATCTGTTATGGTCCAGGTTAGGACCAAGGAAGAACAACACCATAACACAAGAGTAGAAATAACGAAGATATATTACACGGAATAAATATACAAGATGTGGAAGGTGTTAGTATGACTGTCAGTCTGGTTTGGAGTGAACTACTATCGGCTCAACTCGATTCGTCTCTCTCTATTGAGAGGCGTAGTATACATAGTGTTAGGAAGAGTTCATTCTGTAGTTATAGAAGGACCCATTACACTATCCTAGGCAGTGTTTGTCGCCTTACTATCGCTTCTTTGGGACATATTGTCTTTCCAAAACTGAAGAACAGAGTGTCCTGTTATTTACGCAAGCTTGAATTCAATGGTTTTTCTTCTCCTAGACTGGCTGTTATCCAAGGAAAGAGAATCCAGTCTTCTCTGTATTCTTAAGTATACTTGGACGAAAACGGATTTTTGCGTTTCCTATGAGTATTTTTATGAGGTTAATGAAACAGATTCGATGAGAAATTGAAGTCGGCATGTCGTTACCCCTTTCTGATAGAATATCTGTTACACTATTCACAGAAACCAATAATAATGAAAAAAATATTTAAGATGGTTTGGTTGATTTTAAGACATATCAATCATTATTGCTTTATGTAACGTTGAAATTATTTTGTTTCTGATTCAACTTTATATGTAAAAATGTATATTAATGTATGAATGAATCACTTATATCAATAATTTACTCAAATCTGGACTGCGGTCCTTGTCTTTTTTAACGTTTATAGGAATCTATCTTTCTTGAATGATTGCGTACATTGCACAGGTGGGGTTACTTTTTTAGCATATCGTGTCTTGTTTGATAAGAAAATAAAACAGGATGACAACGACATGTCACCTATATGATCACGTGATTGGATCTAAGCCGTTCGTGACACAACTGATGTCACTTCCCCCAAAAAGAAAATCAAGGCATACATAGAGGTGAACGCAAAGGATATTTTCTCTTTTTTTTATCCTGGAGTTTTAGCTGACGGGACGTTTTGGCATACCGGCACTGCAGCCCACACAGCATGCAGCATTCAGATCGACAACAGAAGGCCTTCTTTGTTCTTTTTTCTCTCGATATAACGATTTGGGGGAAAAAAAACCTGCTACCAAATATAACAAGTACTAATTGCATTACGTAAATATTAGTGAGTAATTCTTTAGAGTGTGGTGAGAAGTTAAAAAAAGCACTTAGGAATTTGCGAGATTCTATAAATGTCAAGTATAAAAGCTTAGTTATTTTTTAATTTTTCAAAGTACATATATATTCTCATGGACAAAACGGGCTGTGAAAAGCCACAATGAAGTTAATAGTCTTGTGTTAAGGTAAAATTATGGAATCCCATTGGAAAATAGGTAATTTATATATATATATATATATATATATATATATATATATATATATATATATATATATATATATATATATATATATAAATTTATTTTTGAAGGTACAAAATTTTATCACAGCAATAAACGTATGAAGCTTGATATTACTAGACATATTAAAAACGGGCGAAGCAACCGGTTTCGCTCCCGCTGATCACGCTTACAACGGGAGATTTAATTTATTTTTAAAACCACAGAAAAAATACAATAAAAAGAAATGTGGAGGAGAGGGAGAAAATTTTTTTTTTTAAATTAAAAAAAAATGAGCAAAAGGAGCTAGAGGCAAATGACAGCGAGCCACAACAAACACTGCCGTTGTTTGGACAAGGAAGGCTTGCGGGATCCGATGTAAATTGCCTCCAGCACCTTAAGGTGAAATAACGAGAGTGACCGGGACAACACGGTGAACCGGTCAACACTAAAATTAGCTGCACACAATCTGGTCTCTAATAAGATATGGCGGACTCGAAGGTGTTTGAGACGAGTCCATTCAACGGCAAGGTTTGTTTCCTGGTTTTGGTCGGAACGGGCTGCTTAATTCTCATGTACAAGCGTTGTATATATATATATATATATATATATATATATATATATATATATATATATATATATATATATATATATATATATGCATATGCATATGTGTGTGTGTGTGCGTGTGTGTGTGTGTGAAATACGTACAAGGTTTAATGGTCAGATTTGAATCAGATCATGAAACAATGGTATTAAAAAATACTCAATACACGCGTGAAAAAGATAGAATAAATGTTAAAATAACATGTAGAGCTTTTAATTTTAAAAAATCAGGTGATCGGTTGAATTCGTTACCTTGGTTTCAAAGTTACAGTATTCCCAGGGGATTTTATCAATATGATGTCTTACGATAGTCATACTCTATTTTGAGATGGCGGCTGTCATATATATATATATATATATATATATATATATCTATATATATATATATCTATATATATATATATCTATATATATATCTATATATATATATATATAGTTTGAAGGTATGCTATATCTATTGTTTAAAATGCTCCATATAAGGGATAGAGCGTAAGTAAATGTGAAAGTGAAGATTGATTTTCCTTTTTACTCTTTTGTGCTAAGTCGTAGTTTGTTAATAATATGTTAAAAAAGTTGAAAATTAAAAAAACTAACATCATAAAATAACAATAAATAAATGCATTAGTATCCAAAAGTTATTTCTACCTAATTACCTGAATGACTAATTTATATCATATCCGTCAGCGCCCACCCAATAACTTTCACAATACTACCGATAATGCACCACCGACTCATTTTAAAATCGTCGAGGCAAAATACAACAGGCATGGGGTTCAAATATGGGTAATAACTAAAACTAATCTTCAAAGGAATCAAAACAATCTATCGTATTGATAAAGAAAAATTCAACTTTGATTACGTTCGGATACGAAACTAAGCAAATATTAAATATTACTGGAATCTGCTCCCAGTGTGGGTGGAATGTAGGTTCGAATCCTGCCAGAATGCGCATATTTGACTTTAATGGGATGTCTCTAATATTCAGACCGGCAGATGTAAATAAATAAATATAATGTTTAATAAACTTGAGCATTCTATATATATAACGTTGAAGTGATACAAAATCAGAGCTAATAATTGAAATAAGAACAGACCACTTTAAGGTTCCATATAATAAATTATTTCACCACAGCCCTTTTAAAGGACAGCGGATCATCAGATTTTATTTCCAAATGTTGAAATGAAAAATGAAAAGAAATTTACACATTTATGACTGGCAGTAATAAGTAAACTAACGAAGTGAGGGAGTGAAGGGGGTAGAGAGACATGATTGCGTTAGATGTAACACTTCTATTCTTTCAACTTTAAATTTTTTGAGGGAAACCAGACATTGACACATTAAATCTGTTAACGGAAGTTATATATTGATATGGGAGGGGGATAGGTAAAAAAAGGCATAAAGAGAAAGAGAGAGAAAGAAGTTGTGATAAAGTGTCATTAGTTCTCTTTGTAATGGGCGCTGTTTTTTGCTTTATTTTGACAGTTCATAAATAATTTTTATATAAGTTTGAATGTTTAAACAGTCTAAGGAATGTAATTATATGTTAGTTAAAGTTTTTTTAAAAACTTTATTACAAAAATTTGTGGATTTAATATGAAATAGTCAATTAGAAAAATATTCATAGAATTTACATTAAAACACTAAAAATTTTATTTCCAAGTATAAGTTTACTTCTAGTTGTAATTGATTATTAAGGTGATATCTCTATCAGTTTGAATTTTATTCATGAGTTCAATTAGCGATTATTTTTAGATTGGTAATTTCTCTTACTTAAAATTTTGTTTTAAGTTAATATCGAGTGATATTTGAATGTAATATTAGAGATCTTGTTCTATCATATATTGTAAACTTATCCATGTGAATTTCATATACATACGTTCCTTTACATGTGCAGTCACTCATACAGGTACACGTGTACCGATATACATGGGTAATTTCATGTATTAGTATCTACATATATCCTTTTAAATATTTCCGCATATATCATAAAAAACTAACTGCCCTTAGAATTCCCTAAGTAAGCTTCTCTAAAATATATTAGGTAATGACTTTGGTATTCAATTATCAAAAATCTAAATATTTTATCATTAATAATTATTGGGATTTGTTGGAGGGTGGCTTAACCCCACTTTCTATGAAAATTTCTCGGACATTCAGGCCGGTAAATGTTATTAATACTGTTTATTATAAAAACGAGCATTTACTTAAATATTTGTATCTATAAAAAGAACGTATAAACATAAACACTGTCTTAAAATAATTCTCGGACTCTATCCACTTCTATAATATATATATATATATATATATATATATATATATATATATATATATATATATATATATATATATATATATATATATATATATGGAAAATACTTTCTGAACTTCATCGGACTAAATTTGTTGTTGGGACGACTACACATGTCCACGAACGAAGTGTGCTGCGGATTTCAAAATTGTTTTTAATAGTTCTAGCCGAATGCAGTTAGAGGTTTTTTTCTTTTTCTTTCCTTCACTTTTGCCAGCAGGTATATAGAGCGTGCCTTGATCACAAGATCATCTACAATAATTTTGCGCTCTGGCAATTATAACATCTCACTGTTCCTGGTAGATCTTGGGATACTTACTATCAAAAGTGATGGAAAGAAAAAGAAAAAGACACTAAACGAATTGGATTAGATATATAAA
Organism: Acanthosepion esculentum; assembly: GCA_964036315.1. NCBI lineage: Eukaryota > Metazoa > Mollusca > Cephalopoda > Sepiida > Sepiidae > Acanthosepion > Acanthosepion esculentum. Next base: position 97,756,357 of record OZ038487.1, read on the forward strand.
AACAATTCTAAAATCCTAGAACCCCTAATTCGTGGTCATGTGTAGTCATACTAACTAACATAACAGATTTGCTCTGTAACAAGTATGCTTTCTCCACTTGGTCATGCACTTGCATAAATATTGTTCTTGATATATATGAAAATATATATCGTTATCTCATAAATATATATATATATATATATATATATATATATATATATATATTTATTTATTTAAAGACATTTATGATATGTTTAATGTTCTTTTTATAGATACAAGTATTTAAGCAAATGCATTTGCTTAAATACATGTATTTATAAAAAGAACGTTAAACATATCATAAATGTCTTTAAATAAATTGTCGGACTTTGTCCAATTCAATATATATATATATATATATATATATATATATATATATATATATATATATATATATATATATATATAATGACCTTATGCAACTGGAATTTATTAAAAACAGGGATCATAACATTCATCTAGAGGTTCGTGGGTTAATTAATCTTAATAAATTTGTGTGCGAAGATGGATTCTCGCCATTTATATCATTAACTTCACTATTTGCTTTTTGTATGAATGATTCATGTAATATAAATTGAACTGCACCACATCCTGCATTTTAAAAGAACTGATCCGACGTGCAACTTTCGAATAAGAACTGCGTCATTCCTCTATTTATTGAACAATTTAGTTAATGCCAAATCGACTGAAAAAACTACTACAACAAAAGAATTCTCCTATTACCATATTACTAAAAAAACGCACATTCTTAAATTTTCAAAAACAAAAAACAACCACAGCGCTGCGACCGCACGCTTCAAAATTTCTTACCGTTAACAATAACACATTTCTAAAAAAACATATTTCGAATCACATCTAAACTTTCCTTGTCCCGTTATTACCTGGATGTAAAATACAAATCAATTTCCATACCTGATGATGTCTGTATGAACAGACGAAAGTACTAGTATAAAAAGACCTTATGCAACTGGATATTATTAAAACGGGGATCATAACATTCGTCTAGAGGTTCGTGGGTTAATGTATCTTTATAAATTTGTTTGCGAAGATGTATTCTCGTCATTTATATAATTAACTTCACTATCCGCTTTTTGTATGCATGATTCATGTAATTGTTGTGGATTCCGAGAATGGAATCCTGCACAAATAAACAACGCCAGCAATTGAGATAGAAAATTAAGTGTATTAAACGTAAGAATACAGACCTGAAGTGAAGATTAGTAGTCCAGGAATGAGGATTAGTAGAAAGTATATGTATCAGTCTCTGGAAGTGAAGCCGTAATTATCTCTCTCGCTGGACTCTCGTATAACTCTCTGTGAACACCCTGTGTACTGTCTCCGTATCTCTCACCCTGACTCAACGTCTTTCAACCTGCAGGTATTATCTCTGTCAGTATAAGTATACTTTGACGAGTCCATCTTGTGTAAAAGGGTTTGCCCCACAACAGTAATATATATATATATATATATATATATATATATATATATATATATATATATATATATATATATATATATATTAGGATCCATCTGGATTATATGCCAATGGATCTATTACGTGTACTATCTTGCTCTTAAATCGAATAGTTGAGGTCTTTCGGGACTAAACCACCTAATAATTCTAACTACCTGTACAACATATTTGTGGATCAGTTTTAATATTTTATATTATTAGGATCCACCTGGATAATATACAACGGATCTATTACCTGTACTATACATAATTATATATATATATATATATATATATAAATATGTATGTATATATATATATATATATATATATATATATATATATATATATATATATATATATATGTATGTGTGTGTGTGTGTGTGTGTGTGTGTGTGTGTGTGGTGTACTTGATCAATTGTACTTAGTTTTATAAAAAATGGATTAAACTTTTTTGCACAGCAGTAGCGATCTTGCCTAACCATAATCCTGACAAGGTCATATTCGTCCTTACTTATAGAATAATTACGTACAAGTCCATAGCCCTGAAGTGTCCATATTAAAACTGAAAAAGTCTATGAAACTATTTTATTCACAATATTCTTTAATTGACAGCTCTATGTAATATAATCAAAAATGTTGAAAAAAAGTATTTGACGTTATATAAAAAGCTACAAAATTACTAATCCAGTGCCTTATATGCGTAGTTGAAGCACATCCTAGACGAATTTTCTCTCCAAATCTCCAAAGGCTATAATTTCAAAGCAAACGAACACTTGTACCTAATTTTAGTTGTTCAAACAGCTTTATTAGTAGTAGTGTTACTATAAATATAAGTGATAGTGTAAAATGGAAATATTGCAGCAACCATTGGTCCTTACTAGTTTATCGATTGTCCCTAAATATGTTTCAACGCATTCCTATCATTAGCGAGTTTGAAATTACAGAAGAAACAGACACAACTGAAATAAAATATCTATAACTATAAAAGCGCGAACCAAGGAAATATAACATTAAGTCCGCAGAGAAACATGTCCGTCGGTTGTCCTGGACAAAACAAAAGGGTGAAATGGAGTGTTTACAATGCGATTTCTTGCTTTGGGTTCAGCTGTACTGTTAGTTTGTATTTTGTATGCAGTAATGGTTTCGGCTATGCTTTTTATGTTTTTATAATGTTCTGTAATGTGCCGATAAACATTGCATGCTTAAATAAACTAACGGTTCCCTTCTTGAGGTTAATATGATGTGCGGACAATAAATATGGATAGTGGCTCGCAATGAAAAACTGGAGAGCCGTGTTCGAATTGGGGTAGAGTCCGGGAAATTCATTTATGCGGAATATTTGGGAACAGGTATGAATTTAACTGTTCCCCCTCCAACTTTGGGTTAAATAGTGTGATTGTATACGGAAAAAAAACATTTATTCTAAAAAGAAGTGTTAACGCAGTAATTAATATTCTTATAATCCAAAACAGGTTTTGGCTTAAAGAAACTCACAAAGAGTTGATAAACCGTAAAAAAAAAACCCAGACCATTCGATTCTATCTTAATATGTATCGCTGAAATAGGTGTGCTTCTAAAATGCTTGTGCATATTTTATGCCAGGGAATATTGTATGTACGTATGGCTCGAATCCTTATTTACGAATGACTTAAATTGCATAGGGGATTTTCGTACTTGCGTGATACAAGTAATTTTTGGTTCACCATTTGCAACGATGAATATAACAGCCAAACAACTATACGTGGCAGTTAAGAATAGATTTTGAAACCTAACAAAGGACAACGAATTGGACTGACAAGAATAAATCTGCACATCCAGGTGTGCCCCGCAAAACGAAAGGTAATGTTGTCCGTATGATATTCGGTGTATTATTCATTAACATTTACTAAAAATGCAATAAAAAAAAACTAAATTCACAATTATACATCCATCAGCTTTAACGTGCCCAGACAAAGGATTGGTCGAAAAGCGCCCTGCTCTCGTCAACCGGGAACTATTTTCCTCTGTATGACCTCATACCAACAAATTTAAAACTCGATTACTCTGTTTCTAACACACCTGTCATTGCACCGACTGATTATTACCTTTTTTGTTCGCTGCAAAACAGTTTAGAGAGGAAAACTTGCTGTAATGGAAATCGAATTAAAGAGATCTCAGTTAAGTTTTTCATGTCAAAACCTATAGCATTTTACTGAAATGGTATCGAAGAGCTGCCGATAAGCGGCAACACGTCGTTGCAAATAATGCTGCATGTACTTGGATAAAATTTAATTGTACTTTATTTTTTGAAGGATAAAACTGAGTAAAAGAATTAACAGAATTTTTTTATGACTCAACATAACAGATTGGAATAGTGAATGTAACTGCATTTTATCCGGTTGGCTTAAGTATATCTAGAACATGTAGAAATATACCTTTTCAAGTCTTCTGATCTTCACCGTACTCTTGACAATAGTAGACAGATTAAAATTAGGTACAGTCATCAAAGTTAAGTAACGTCGAACTTGGTCAGTACCTAGATGGGTGACCACTTAGGGACATCAGGTGTATGAGCTTAGATGTTTAGCTGATGTAATAGATAATATCTCGGAATTGTTAATCGGAGAGTCGATTTTCAATTCATGTCCAGTTCGTTATATTCCCTTACGCACAAATGGAAAAGGTATGAACCCGCCTCTTTTGCCCTAAGCTATGGGTTAATTAGTAAATATTTGTATCGCTCAAAATCAGTAAATCTCTCTGTAAAAATATATCTTACGATCTAAACATATTTTCTCGGTTTAAATAACATGAGAAATGTTGATATGCTTCATAAACTATCAACACTATAACTGAAAAGAATTTATATAAGCTTAAAATAAATTTTGTTACGCATGTTAGATGTAGCCGTAAGTTGTATGCCTACTGTTTCTATTCTCGAAATTCTCGCTTGTGGACTTCCCTTCTCGCTCCATACTTTCAAGCTAATCTTAATCTGCAATACTTTGAATACAATCTACTGTCCGCCTGATTATTCTTTTCTCCTCCTTCTTATTAATGTATCTGTTCCTAATTTTTTTTATCTTAGTGGCGTTACTGCATTGCATGATACCGATTAAAACAGCAGGAATAACATAGGGAAAAAAATGCAACTCGATTTGTCGGTTTTACTCCATACGACATATTCAGCTGACCTTGCATAGCTGGCCACTCGTATTCGAGGATACACGTCTATTAGGGTGTATAGCCAATCCTTATCGCAGACTCTTTCTCAGGCGCATTTGTCTTTGTTCAACACCCACGAGCCCACCTGTGGTTTATACTACGACTATATTGCGGAGACATTATTCACAATCCTGGGAAAGAACGTGTTATCTAGCGTCATGAACAATTTGAACAAGGCCAGCACACTCAAACCCTCGGCCACGATGACTAGAACTTCGTGCTAGCCCCCCAATTTTGCAGATGGCCCCCACGTGTTCTGGCTACAAAATTTGACTCAAAAGGCTTGGACCAACCCGTGGTATGGTTTTCAGACACTTACCAAAGGTGCTGCACTCTGGGATCGACGTCTCCACTCAGGACGAATCGACCATGGTGACATTCGAACAGGGGTCTCCTGGTCAGAATATCAACGTTCTAACCACTGGGCCACGTGCCCATATAACTAACCCTGTACTAACTGCTTATTGTCTTTTACGATCGATACAAAACCTGTCCGTGACGAACGCTTTGTCTCGTGAAAACCAGATTGAAATTCAAGAACATCTTCACCTCAAGTTTTTTCGGAATTTTACTAAAAAGGTATCGAAATATTTGCTGATTATTGTCAATAATAATGAAGAATATACAATTGATGCTTATTTTTTATTTTGGGGAAAAATCTGATGATTAAAAAAAACGGAAATTCTTATGATTCTAGCAAACAGAATGTAGATAACTGATTTCGATATCCTTATCAGCAATACTTTAACAAACATATAATTAAATTCTTTATAGACTGTTTAAACATTCAAACCTATATCAAACACTATAATATTTATGAACTCTCAAAGTAAAGCAATACAACAGCGCCTATTTCGGACTTTCCATTCCAAAGAAAGTTAATGACACTTTCTCTCATAACTTCTTTCTCTCTTTTTCTCTTTATGCCTTTTTCTCCTCTCACACTTCCATATCAATATATAACTTCCGTTAAGTTAACCGATTTAATGTGTCAATGTCTGGATTTCCTCAAACAATTTAAATTTGAAAGAATAGAAATGTTACATCTAACTCAATCATGTCTCTCTCCTCCTTTCACTTCCTCACTTCGTTAATTTACATATACTTAGTACTGCCCGTCAAAAATGTGTAAATTTATTTTCATTTTTCGTTTCAACCTTTGGAAGTAAAATATGATGATCCGCGGACTTTTAAAAGGACTGTGGTGAAATAATTTATTATATGGAACCTTAAAGTGGTTTGTTTTTATTTAAATATATATATATATATATATATATATATATATATATATGCTTTAAGATGCCATAAAAATAAGAAATTATTTACAATCGAATTTTTTTATTATTAATTCATTAGGAAAATTGAGTTATATATTCCTCCGCATATATATATAAATATATATATATATATATATATATATATATATATATATATATATATATTCCTCCGCATATATATATATATATATATATATATATATATATATATATATATATATATATATATTCCTCCGCATATATATATATATATATATATATTCCTCCGCATATATATATATATATATATATATTCCTCCGCATATATATATATATATATATATATATATATATATATATATTCCTCCGCATATATATATATATATATATATATATATATATATATATATATATATATATATATATATATATATATGTATTTGCTACGCCTCATCTGGACAAGAGAAAATCCCTATTCTAACTTGGTAAACCGGCGACGTCGACTGGTTTTTGTTATGTCCAACGAATGTGTGTGGAGAAGGCTCATGACTGCGTTCCCTGTCAGTCAGTAAGATGCTTACCAAGTTGTTGGTATCTCTTTGAAGTAGTGTTGTGTGTTTTCTACTGGAATTTGAAAGGGCCACAAGTGAAAAGCTGTCTTGACACATGTGACATACTCAAATCGGGTTTGTAGACCGTTTTCATCACCTTATGCTCGTTCTGTTTTCCGGAGATGGTGATAAATTGTTCCTGCAAGATAACGAAACCTTCTCACCGCCATCGACACCTAAACTGGTTCCAGGAAGATTTTGGCTCTTTTCCAGCTTTGCTAACGGCCCGCACGTTCATTAGATATAAATCCCATTTATCATGTACTGGATATACGCAGTCCTCACTAAATTCCTTGCAACCCACTCTCAAATACAACCGGACCACATTTATATATTGTCACTCAATGAATCTAGTACCTCGTAGACGCTATATGATGTTACGTAGACATGGCTATTTAATAGAACAGAGAAGCTCTAGGTCATTAAATAATTTTGTATTTTTTGGTATTTCCGTTTATATATATATATATATATATATATATATATATATATATATATATATATATATATATATATATATATATGTGTGTGTGTGTGTGTGTCTGTGTGTGTGTGTATATATATATATATATATATATATATATATATATATATATATATATATATTGAACAATAAAAATATTAAAAAATTAAAATCTTCAGACACACTGGGTTGTATATTAATATTCCTTCGTTTTTATTATTATTTCATTTATATTCCTCGACTAGTTTCGGCCAACAGGGCCATCATCAGGAGAAAAATAATTGCCTGCTTGCTGGTAGCAGTGAACTACAGAAATGAATGTCTTGATGGAGAAAATGAACTTTTGTCTGTAGTTTTCAAATTTTGGTCAGTTTTGTGGCGGTCAAACAGTCTGTTATAAGTTGTTATTTGAGATAAGAGCTGGATGGATTCACGCTGTTCTGAATTCCCTTGGACATTTTGACATTGTTATTGGTTCTTATGGAGTGAGTAAGTATGATGTGTGTAAGCGTGTATATTATTATGGGTGTGTGTTATCATTTGGCTCATTAGGGAGTGAGTGAATATGATGTGTGTGTATATTCTTGTGAGTGTGTGTATAAGTGTGAGGCCTCAACACCTCTGTCTTGTGTGGGTGAGAAATGTGGGTAGGTTTTGATTTGAAGGGTTATATATTAATGCTATCGATATTGTTAAATTTATGGTTAAGCCCGGCTGGATAATGCGTTTTTAAACGTTGTATCAAACTTATTTTCATGGAACTCTAAAATGTTTCTAATGTTATCCACTCTAGACTTTTCTATTCTCTCAATTATAGTGAATTTGGCATGGGTTTTAAAATCGTGTTTTTCTAGGCGAAAATGTTGTTCCACAGGTAATAATCTTTCATGGGGAGTCGACTTAATTCGATTGCGATATATATATATATATATATATATATATATATATATATATTGTTGTGGATTCCGCGATGAAATCCGGTATCAAATAATAACAAACGAATATAGGATATAAATGTATTAACGTAATAATACAAACTGGTAATATAGGTTAGTAGTTCCAGGAATGCGGGTTAGTAGAAAAATATATAGATAGTCTTTGGTATCGACGTATCGCTGTATGACTTCTTACTGTGTCTATGGAGTTGTTACTGTGACTTTTGCCGCTACGTTATTCTACTGTTGTACTTGTCCGATAAAACGTTCTGGCGGGTATTCACTGGTGGTAGTATATGTATAACTTTGGTGAGTCCATTTGTGTAAAAAGGGGAGGTCCCTCAACACCCCCTCCTTAGATCCCTTTTGGGGGGGAGTTAGTAATTTTTCCTCTTATGGTCGATAATCAGAAGTTCGGTAAATTTTCTCTTCCTGTTTGACCTTCTACTTTCTGTGTCTTCCTGTGGTCTTTGAATCTCAAAATCTTCAAAGATTGTATCCATTGAATCGTCATTTTCTGTAGGTGATGAGCTTGGCTCCTCAACCCGTCTTTTTTGTATTTGGTCAATATGTCTTCTGTGGTTAAACTTTTCGCCTTGTACTGTGTACATCACATTTCCTCGTCTGTTAATTTTTATGCCAGGTTCCCAGTAAGCCATATTGTTACTGTACATCCTGAAGTAAACCCGTTCTCCTGGTTTAAATGATCTCTTGGGTACTATAGGTGTATGCTGGTTTTTGTTCTTGTTCGGCAATAACTTATCAAATACAGAGCGTATTCTCCGGGCCAACATCACTTCCGCTGGTGAAAGACCACATGGTGTGTTCCCATGAGGTATTATTCTGTATACTTGGAGAAACTGTTGAATAGCTTTTTCTGTCGGTACATCCTCTGCTTTTTTAGAGCTCTCTTTAATGTATCTACGAATCTTTCAGCTTGCCCGTTAGACCGTGGGTGGTACGGAGCTATCTTAATATGCTTTATTTGGTACGCCTCAAAGAATTCTTTGAAGTCGCTGGAGGTAAACTGTGTACCGTTATCAGTTACCAAGCAAACCACGACGCCGAATCTCGCGAATAATTCATGTAAACAGTTTATAGTATTATCCGTCGTCGGGTGTTTGAATCTGAAAACTTCTGGCCATTTACTGAAACTATCCACTGTTATTAAGTAGTAATAACCCTCTATGGGTCCCGCATAATACACATGTCCAGCTTAGGCCATGGTTTCTGTATAGAAGGTGGTACTTTTGCTGCAGCAGCTCAGCCTTTACATCTTTCCATCATTTGCGTAATATCATTGTCCATGTTAGGCCAGTACACGAAACTTCTCATAAGTGCTTTCATCCGGTTTTTTCATGGATGTTCTAAATGAAAATCTTTCAAAATCCGCCTTTGTAACGATTTTGGTATGACCAATCTTTCGTTATATAATAATATGTGATCACAAATTGAGAAGCTGTCTGCTAAATTCCTTTCCTTTTCTTCTATTTTGTCTTGGTATTCTGAATAAATTCATCCTTTTCCGCTTCTCTTCTTATCTCTAGCAACGTCACAGGTAGTTCCTTTACTGTATTGTATAACACTACTGATTTCATCTTCGGCTTGCAAGGCCGCTGATACCGAGTCTTCCAGCAGTTCGCATTTTGCAGGTATTAATCGCGATAGGCCATCAGCGTGCCCAATTTTCTTCGATAGTAAGAACTCAAGTTTGAAATTGTAGTTCAGTAACGTAGTTTCCCATCTTAGAAGTCTGTTAGCTGTATAGATTGGTAGTCCTTTTCTTGATCCAAAAATCGTAAGAAGAGATTCTTACGGCGAATATTATGCCTAGTGCTTCCTTTTCAATCTGTGAATAATTTCTCTCCGCTGGTAACAATGATCTCGATGCGTGAGCTATGAGTTTATTTGTGCCATCCCGCATCTTGTGCAGAATACAAGCTCCTACTCCGTGTGAGCTCGCGTCACTCGCGATAATAATTTCTAGTTTTGAGTCGAAATGAGTTAGTGCTAGCTCCGAAGTTAATTTTTGTATTATCTCCCTAAACGCTTTCTGACAGTCTTCTGTCCAATTCAATTTGTTCTCTTTTTTTAGTAATTCATTGAAGGGGGGCTGCAATCTGTGCATATTTTCAATAAATTCGCCGTAGCAGTTTGCTAGGCTAAGAAAACTTTGTAATTTTGCGACGTTTTTTTGTTCCGGCATATTTTTTTATCGCAGATGCCCTGTCTGGATCCGGCTTTCTGCCACTTTCATTAATTATATAACCTAAGTATTTGATTTCATTTAAGAAAAAATCACATTTTTTCCTTTTCCTTTAAACCCAAAGCCTGAAGTCTATTGAAAACTTCGTTTATGTGCGATGCATGCTGTTCAACATTGTCGCTTTTAATTAGAGTATCGTCCAATTAACCGGTCGCAAAATTCTGGCCTATGAGCATTGTATCCATTGTCTGTTGAAAAATTGCCGGTGCAACTTTCACCCTAAATGGTAGTCTGTTGAATTTGTACAGTCCTTTGTGCGTATTAATACATGGAATTTTCGTACTCTCTTTTTGTACTGGAATCTGCAGATAAGGCTCGCTTAAATCTATTTTAGAAAATACTTCCCCGCCGTTCAGCTTAGTAAATATTTCCACCGAGCTATGTAATGGGTAATGATGGTCTTTTATAGCCTTATTTAGCCCAGTGGAGAAATCTGCGCATACACGGATTTCTCCTGATTTCTTTTTTACATAGACTACTGGTGACGCCCATTCACTAAACTCTATTTTTGAAAGGATCCCAGTTTGTTCAAGTCTCTCTAATTCTTTGTCGATTTTTCCTATAGTAGCAAACGGCACGTTTATCTTCTTTTTAAATACTGGTTGGACGCTTTCTTTTAATTCAGTCCTAGCTGCAAATTTGTTACATCGTCCCAATCCGTTCGAAAATACTTCTGGGAATTGATTATGTAATTCTTCCTTTAACTTTATAGCTTCTGATAGTTCGCACTTTATCTTTTTACAAAAAGAACTGATAGGTAAATCCCATACGTCGAACTTTTGCATCCAGTCTGTGCCCACCAGATTTTCTGTATCTTTCATTACGAATATCTTGAGTTTTTTTAGTTTTACCGTGGAATTTCACATTTAAGATCTCTTCTCCTTCGAATTTTATACGCTTCCCTGTAACTGACTTAGCAATTTTCTGCGTATATATCATGGTCGGTCTATTAAGCTTTCTCCGTGTCTGTAGGTTAATTATCGTTAAATCCGACCCTGTGTTTAGTTGTAATTTTATCTTTTTATTTAACATTTCAGATTCCACGTATTTTCTTACGTTAATATTATCTTCGTCGTGCATTCCAGTAGCTCTTATCATACTAGTAAATTTTCTGTTCCTACATGGGGATGCCTTATGACCCATTTTTCCACACGCTAGACATTTTTTATATCTAAAACGACAATCATTATTCCAGTGTAGTCCTCCACATCGATAACATGCAGATGGGGGGAGCTTATATTTGCTTTGATTTTTGTCATAATTTGTCGTATATGTTGTACTTTTTCTATTATTATAGAATTTTTCTTTTCTTTCCGGGGAGGGTGAAAAACGTAAACTTTTGTTCAACTTACGTATATGCGCTACTCCTAACTCCTCGATATCCTTCGAGTCTTTCTTTATACTTATACTTTTTGGCAGTCTTCTGATAATTTTTGTAGTGTTAATTCATGCTCATTTTGTAGTTTTGAAAGCATTCTTTTAAGCATTTCCCTATCCTTAGCTGAGACTAACCCTTGTACAAAAATAAGACACTTGAAATTGTCCGGAGTTAATTCTGCCAACTTGAAGTCGTCGCAATGTTTGTTCATGATTGCGGCGAATGTGGAATAGTCCTCCTTTTCGTCCTTTAAGAGGTTAAGACATTTCCACCTTTTGTGAAATAGTGACGTCTTTGGACTGAAAAGCTATGTAAGGCATGTAACTGCTTCGTCAAACGTTAACTCATTCGTTTTTTTGGCAAGATGTAATCCACAAATTTTGTGTATTCTTCAGTTCCTAATTTTCTGAGTAACAGATGTTGCTTCTTTGCTTCTGTCCAGTTTTGACAATCGATGTTGTAGATGTCTTCATAACGTCTGAAATAATCCCCGAAATACTTATCATCTTCTAGGGAGTACTTGAATGTTTCTATCGTATTCCACACTGCGTCTTGGGAAAAGTCGCTTCTTTTTCGATATTTTGTTGTTTGTTACTCGCTACCTGTAATATTAGTTCCTGGAATTGTATTTGCCTTTCTTCATTTTGAAATTTGTCTTTCTTGATTTTCCTTCTGCGTTTGTAGTAATTTCTTTTTCCACTTCTCTTCCATTCTTTCTTGGAATTGGAATTGCTGTACATTTTGTATTTCTTGGAGTTATAATTGCTGTTCATTTTGGTATTTTACAAGTTCTACTAAAATACTTTTAAAATCCTCCATGATAAGAGTCTTACGAAAAACTCGATTTTCCGTATTTTAATCCTCGTAAATCTTTGTCGCCAAGTTGTTGTGGATACTGGCAAAAAAACCGCAATTTTTTCTTTTGAGTCTCCGAGAAGTGCAAATTCTTGTCGCCCAAGCTGTTGTGGTGAGAAGAGAGAATTTTTTTTCTTTCCGTGTAGGTCCCAATTTCTCGTCACCAAGTTGTTGTGGTCGGCAAGGGATAATTTTTCTTTTTTCTTTTTCGTGTGAGTTCGAATTCCTCGTTGCCAAGTTGTTGTGGACAACGAGGGAGAATTTTGTTTCGTTTTCTTTCCGTGTGAGTTCGAAAATAGATGTATTAACATAATAATACAAACTGGTAATGCAGGTTATATATAGATAGTCTTTGGTATCGATGTATCGCTGTATGACTTCTTACTGTGTCTATGGACTTGTTCCTGTGTCTCTTTCCGCTATTCGCCCGACTCAACGTTCTGCCGGGTATTCACTGATAGTAGTATGTGTATACCTTGAGTGAGTCTATTTGTGTAAAAAGGGGAGATCCCTCAACATATATATATATATATATATATATATATATATATATATATATATATATATATATATATATATATAGTTCTGTTGGAACACATTTAAACATACACACACAAACTTACTCGACTGCATCTGAAACATACTAGTAGAAAGTACAAGCATAATAACCACATCCACATATAAAAAAGATTTAAAATAATGGAGGTCTTTGATAATACAAAAGAGAAAGCCATTACTCAATAATATTAACTACGAACACGGCCACAATGTGCCGTGTTCGGAAAATAAAACATCCCTATAAATCTAGAAATATACACACAATGCATACACCCAAATAAAAAGCAAAAGTAAAATCATAATTGATAATGGCTAAAAGTATAGTCGAAAGTGCTCGGAATTATAGAACATTTAGACAGTTTCTACACATTTGGGCAGTTTCTACACATTTGGGCAGTTTCTACACACGATATATCCGCAAATAAAACAATTGTTCGATCATAAGAAAAATGAAATAAAATGCTTAATTGCAGTACCTTGTCTCTCATCTTTAATGAAAAATGTATAATTGAAGTTTTGCTGCCTAAATACACAATATATATATATATATATATATATATATAGCGTTGAATGTGATGAACAAGGAAAATATTATTAATTTTTTTTCTTCCGGTTCGTGGGAGTGAGGGGGTACAAAAACTGTCCATATCGTTCATTATCTCAAACGATTTGTGCAGCTTACTTAGCCGTTTCATTGGGGATTTGTTTTAGTGTTTTTTAGTTTCTTTTCATGTTTTGACTGTTTGAGTGGTAATTCCGTGCGAAGTTGATAGCTGGGGAGAGATATTTGATGCGCAGGGCTTCTCTTATAATGAGTTGTTTTCGCTAATTTGAATTACATAGAACTCAACAAGTACTTTTCTAAAAAGATGTTTAAAACAAAGGTTACTTCCCAAAATATAATTTTTAATATATAATAAATACAATTTAATATATTTTTAAATAAATAAATATATACATATATATATATATATATATATACACACGCTTACACATATCATACCCACTCACTCCCTGAGAACCAAATAACACACACGCACACACACAGAGACACACACACTTAACAGAGACACATCCTCTCTCCAGGAACCAATAAAACTGTCAAACTGACCAAGGGAATTCAGAGCGGCATGGATCCATCCAACTCTTATCTCAAATAACAACTTAAAAGAGACTGTTTGACCAACACAAGGAATGTTGAAAAATTAATGTTAAAAAGATAAAAAAATAAAAACAAACAAATGAAAATTACAGACAAATGTTCATTTTCTCCAACAAGACATTCATTTCTGTAGTGCACTGCTACCAGCAAGGAGAAATATTTTTTATCCAGATGATGGCCATGTTGGCGGGAACTATTCGAGGAATCTAAATGAAATAATAATAATAAAAAGGAAAGAATATTAATCTACAACACAGTGTGTCTAATATATATATATATATATATATATATATAAGTATAAAAGTGAACATTGAAGAGTCGACAGGCTGTCTCATGCTAGAGGCATTCGTCAGGGTGCGGTGTTGGGTTTTTTTCTCGACTATTTATATATATGGGCCAGTGGTGCATTGTGGGTAATCCATTTTGGCTGTTATTTTGGCGGGAGTGGCTTGTTCTTTACTTATTTCTTTATTTGAGTTTATTTATTTTACTTGTTTTTATTTATTTTCATTTTTTATTTTATATATTTATGCATTCTTTCCGGTTTTCGACGTTTTATTAACATAATACATTTTTTTAGGGATTTGCTTCGGACGCTTATTTAATTGTTTGTTTTGGTCTGGGAAGATAAAGCAATTTATTCGTTCAATGTTTAGATTGTTTGTCGTAGTCTATTCTGTTATTTTGGCCTGTGGACAGTTTTTAATTTGTTTATTATTTAATTTATTTATTTTGATTGATCAGAGATAGCGCGTGTGTAAATATAAAAGTGAACATTGAAGTCAACAGTTAGAGGCGACAGACTGTTTCATGCTAGACGCAATCGTCAGGCCACGATTGCGTCTAACATGAAACAGCTATATACATATATATATATATTTATATATATATATATATATATATATATATATATATATATATATATATGTATATATATATATATATATATATATATATATGTGTGTGTGTGTGTGTGTGTGTGTGTGTGTGTGTTTGTGTTTGTGTATATATATACATATATATATAGAGAGAGAGAGAGGGGGGAGAGAGAGAGATTACTACCAGCCTGCTCAATCAGGAGACATACTAAAGGAAATGTGCTCCAAGCCTCCTTTAGCAAATCTCTCAAATGCAGAGTCCCATAGCAAAATCCCTCCTAGATTAAAAAATAAATCTAACATGTGTATCCACAGAATAACATTTACAGCAGGCTTAGCCCTGCAGAAAGTATACAATCACCCCCCCACGTTTCCATCTCATAAAATTAGAGAAACTCTTCAGCAAAAACTTTTGCGAAAACGTGTATTCTGTAGCATACAAGACTCATCTCTATATCTGAGATATGGAAAACAAATCTCTATACATAAAGTACTCTCTGTCTGTTTGTTAACGAACTCATCTTAGGGATCTGGAGACAGACCATATATATTCCGAAATTACATTACTCCGGGTACTAGGATAAGAATATTTCATTGTGATCAAAGTTGATCACCGCTGGTGTGGGGCACAAACCCCCACTGAAAATATTTTCCCCTTTGATATAAATTAAATTTAAAACTGATGAAGGGAATGACTCCTAAGGTACTAGAATAAATATATTTCATTTTGATCAAAGGGGGTTCCAGGGTGTGTGTACAACACACCCAATGAATTTTTTCCATTAAATTTGAACAAGTGTATGACTCCTATCCAAAATATAGTACAAAGCCAGAAGATGTAATTCACATCGACAAAAGATCAAAACGAAACAATATGGACGTCAAGAATCACCAATCAGTGTGTAGTGCCTTACAATACATATTTGTTACGAAAATTCAACTGTCATATCCATGTTGAAATCTGCTCATCAATTCATTCAATCAAGTATTGTGTCAAATATATATCACAGTGGTAAGATCAAGCAGTTTTTACACAACCGCACTACTGATTTTTCTTCCATTTGATTTAAATTAAATTTAAATTTAAGCAATGGAATGATTCCTATCCAAAATGAAGAAGAATAAAACCGGAAGATGGAGGTCTCATCGTCAAGATCATTGAGTAATACTGAAATGCATTATTTTTCTCCAGAAGTTATCACAATGATTTAAAATCATCATCATTTTCTTAAAGGCAGCATGACATGAATCATTCGGCTAGTTCGTCAATAGTTCCACCAGCCCCACTTCTTATACACATAGCTATATTGATGAGAAATCCATATTAGTAAACTGATGAGAAGAATTAAAAAAATTCTAAAAGAAACTTTTGAGAATAACTCTACCCTACACTTACGAACTCAACATTAAAAATAAAATCCCGTTCTATATATATATAATCAACACAATGTAGTATATCAATATCGCTGACTAATACATGACTACGTCTGTTATAATAAGTTGAGTATCTACATTGGATATACGTCCATTACAATAAATAGAACGCTCAAAAAATTATTGTTGATCAGACCATACTAATTGTATAGGGCATATTAAGATAACTGAATCACATTATATAAACAAGTTTTAACCAAGCCTCAACCCTACGTAATTTAATAATGGGAGTAATGAATTGACTATGTTGTAAAATAAACCGTAGCATAGGAATAACATTTCTTGTAGCATACTTAGAAAAAATACTTCGACAAATGCTTCCACACAAAATTAGACAAAACAGTGAAAAAAAGAACAAAATATTAACAAGAAAATCCCTGGAAAATGTCTAAGGAATTGGCCAACATCTGTTGGGTTAACAATCATTTTAAGAGATTTTTTATGTTTATCTTTTTTAAAATAGATACAAATATTTAAGTAAATGCTGTTCTTTTATATAGATAAAAAAACGTATAAACATAAAAAATGTATAGAACTTTTAAACATAAAAAAGGCCATTTCATAACGTGTGACGTCATTTGTTTACATTTGGATACGCATCGAGCAGATACGAATGTGCGAGAAAAAACCATGGAGAATTGTGTTTAAAAACAGCAAAATCGAACTTGCTAACCGAAACGCTCCTCTTTGGCTAAATCGGTAAAAGCACGTCAGGCTATATAAGGGTTCCGTATAGGATACAGGTTCGATTCCTGTCGGAGGACCCATATTTTCTATGAAAATGTCTCGAACATTCAGACCGGTAAATGTCGTTAATATTGTTTATTATAAACAGAGCGTTTACATAAATATTTCTGTCTATAAAAAAAGAACGTATAAACATAAAAAATATCTTAAAATAATTGTCGGACTTTTTCCATTTCATAATGTGTTAACAACCATTATAGAAATTGTCTTAACCTTCTTAGTCCCAACCCACAAAAGAAAACTATGAGAAGATTAGAAAGCCTCCCCCTCCCCCAAAATTCAATGCCTGTTCCATTCAATCAAACATAGATAGTAGATATATAGATATTGGAAACCTACCTTGCGTGGTGGATATCATGGTTACATCTTAGGCGATCTTCAGACCGTGTAGATATATCTAAAAACGCCTTATCTACAACAGTTTGGCCTCTTCGCTAATAATAGCTTTCAACAATTTAATTTGCTTTTATTTGCATTATGCTTTCATGCATGCCAGTTCAGTTTAGTTTTTTTAGTTTTTTTCACACTTTTTGTAGTGCCATTCATGTTTTATCTGTTCGTGTTTGTATGGTTTCTGTGTAATGTTCTATACCATTCTTTAGCATTGTTTGCTGTCTCTTTATACTATTTCGAAACTTTCATCTGCCATCCACTTCTTTCTTTCTTTTTCATTCCTTAGGGTGAACTCGGTCGCCGATATCAGTCGATCTTCCTTTCAGATGCAATACTATTCATCCCCTTGTATGGCAGGGAATGCTGGACAATTTCACTACAGGTGAAGGAAAACTGTAGGTAACATAAAAGTGTTTTATAGAAGGATACTGAGAATAACATGGCCGGGCCGCGAAAGCAGCAAGTAGGTGTCATATGAGACGGAAATAAACAGGGCACATACTCAGAATTTCTTGGGAAAATAATGAGGAAGGAGGGCTTGGAGAATCTAATCCACAGGATATATCGATGGTAAATAGGACAGGAGAAGGCATAGGTTCATCTCCCCGAACTTGTGAGGATGGATAGCTGAACATGAACGTGAGAGATGTTAAGAAGACAAAGGTTACTAAGAGCTACAATACATAGGAAGTTGTAGAGGGCCACGATCACCAAAGTCTTTACGGGATGCGGCACATAGAAGAAAAAGTTTGTTTAATTTCGGGACCATCGTCTTCAGTTGTGGTAGACGTGATTCAGAGGTCAAATTTTCAACAACATTGAATGATTAGCGTGTTCTGGTTTCCCTTCTCAAATATTCAAGCATGAGGAAATACAGTTCAACAAAGTCAAGCCACTCCTTGCACCATTGTTCTGCTCTTAGACTCTCCAATATTTATGGATGGTGTCTACAAACCTTTAATGCTCCCCTTACCCGTTCGGTCTGCCTTACATAACACCGAAATGTTGAACCCTCATGTTTCCTAATTGATGAATGTTACGTGTATATATTCACTTCCTCTTTCTACTCCACGTTCTCTATATCCCTGTGATGCAATTATAATTGCATCTGACATAATATATTTTGATATGTAGCAAGAACGAACGATGAGGTCTTCAGAATTCGGGCACATGTTAATGTCAGCTGAAGACAAAGAGGAGAAATTTCACTTTCAGCTAAATGTATTCTTCCATTTCATTTTAAACTGTATTGTTATCGTTCTTTGTTTCCGTTATTTATGGCTGATATTAATTAACCTGCGAATTCTTATGCATTTATAAATAATGATAATAAAATACGTCATTTTAGCAGTGAAGACTGTGGTCAGATTGTAAATGCGCAAAAATCCGTAGGGATAAAATAAAAAGCAAACATGGACTCCATATTTTTCGGTTTAAATAATCGCCGAACCGCAGGTCTCTGGTACAAAGGCTTTTATTCCTTGACTTCTTTCGCCATTATAGCTATTATTTTATTTTGACATTAATTATTGTAAAAGAGCCACTCGAGCAAGGGCTTCACAAAGTGAGGGTTAAGATGCACAATTTATCGGAATATTTGGGGAAGATAAAGGTCAATATAAACATTTATTATTTACCCACTGAATTTGGCGATTTCAGGCCGAGCATTTATGTTCAGCAATTTCAACAGTTTAATCGGCATTGATTGTTTATTCGAGCGAGACGTCGGATTGACGTGACTGATTCAAGTGCCAGCCGATGTCGTATCCTGGTGATAATGCAAATCGTAAGTAGTTCTTTTTTTTTCGTGCGTGGAGATGGTAACCCTTCTCCCAACCCGTTTTAAATATAGAGATTTTATTTATCTAGATACGATACAAACCCAGGCTAGAAATAGCAGGCCAAACTATGGGAGGGTTGTTTCGATAACATTCTACAGGGATGTTTACGAAACTATATATATATATATATATATATATATATATATATATATATATATATATATATATATATATATATATATATATATGTGTGTGTGTATTTATGTATGTATATATATATACTATATTTGTAGTAGTAATCTTATAAGTATAAAAAATTATACTCGTTCGGAAAACTTTCGGTGTCTTCATTTGCAAATAATCAAACCAACACCAAAGGGGAAAAAAGGTATAAAAAAGAAAGAACCAAGAACATGTACGAAAATAATCGTCTAGAATGCAAGTCCAAAGCCCAAAGAAAAAAAAACCGATACGAGTACACAAAATAAATAAATAAAGTACTCAATACAATAAATAGAGCAGACCTAGTTAAACCTACAGAGCTAGTTAAACCTACCAAGGTTTCAACTAAGCGGATCAGCCTTCCCTGACGATCCGCTTAGGTGAAACCTTGGTAGGTTTGTCTAACTCTCTAGATTTAACTATATATATATATATATATATATATATATATATATATATATATATATATATATATATATATATATGTACAAACTACTTTGATTAAAAAAAACCGACATGGTCTGTCTGTTTAATTTTTTAATGTATTTTTCCAATTTTCGGAAAAGCTGTTGCGTATTAAGCCCGAAGAGTTTATATTCGTTTATTGTTGTTCAAGCGCTTTCGACTTTAGCAGTCACTATCAACGAACGTTGTGGTGTCGTGTGTTGACAGTGAGAATTATTTTGCCTGCATCCTGCTATACTTTGGACATTTGAAATGGAAAATATTTATTAATTAAATTTTTTTATTATTTATTATTATTTTGTTTCCTTTTATATTATCATAATACTGATAAAATATGTGCGCACATTTATTATATGATATGCCCTTCAAGATACCTTCTCTTGTGGATTATATATATATATATATATATATATATATATATATATATATATATATGTTATAATTTTCGAATAAATTATATTTGCTCTACTCTGTATTATGGACATTGTTAAGAATAGTATTTTCGGGTTATTGGAATTTATTCCGTATACACCAATCCTATACTTGAACACACACACGCACACACACACACACACACGCCTATATATATATATATATATATATATATATATATATATATATATATATATATATATATATATATGTATATATATGTATATATATATATATAGATAGATAGATAGATATATACATATATATATGCAAATTTATATATATATATATATGTATATATGCAATTTTATATATATATATATATATATATATATATATATATATATATATATATATATATATATATATATATATATATATATATATATATATATATACACACACACACACACATATATATATATATATATATATATATATAAATATAAAATTATATGTTACCTATTACGGGCACGCTTGTCCAATATCGCCCAAAAGTTTTCAATTGGATTAAGGTCAGGACTCGGGAATTATTAAAGCAAAACGCTACCCAACGAAATACTGAATCATTTCTGACTTGTTTAATGTACGTATGTTCACCTATATTAATAAACGAATTATATTACTCAGTTGTCAAAGTAAAAATACAAAAATCGACTTTCTATGGGTCCGTCCATTTTTTGACTCGTACGAAATCAATAGCTCGGTTGGGATAAGAAATCACCAGAATTCACAAGAAGGATGTTGTACTATTTTTTGCACTTATGAACGCCGTAGTAAGGGTAGGCAGGTTATTAAGCAAAAAAAACAAAAAATAAGAAAAAGACACATTAACAGACCAAACATTAGCATTGTTTTTAAAATAATGTCTGCCATGTTTCAGCTTTCTTAAGTAACAAATTTTATCAAGTAATTTTTGCATGTATAAAATCAAGAAATACATCACCGCCGAGAATTAAGGAATAATAATAATAATAATAATAATAATAATAATAATAATAATAATAATAATAATGATAAACAAAAAAAGCCTCCGTATGGATATGGCAGTCCCTGCAGAATGCAATGTATCTTTGAAGATATTCGAAAGGCTGTCAAAATACAAGGACCTTCTTATAGAAATCTCAAAAATGTGGCACATGGGAACATCAACAATCCCTGTTGTAGTTGTAGTTGTAGCCTTAGGATTGGTTGGAAAAGATTCCAGTAGACTAATTGAATGGATCCCTGGAAGTCTATGCCTCAAGAAATTATTCTGACAAGTACAGCCTACACTTTAAAAAGGGTTTTATCTATGTAATATCATGATACCATTTCTAACCTTAGGTACCTAGGCAGGACCCGGAAAGAAAACTGTAAACGGCAGATATCAAAGGAAATAAATAATAATAATAATAATAATAATAATAATAATATATATATATATATATATATATATATATATATATATATATCAATGTTAAATAGACAAAGTCCGACAATTATTTAAAGACATTTTTATGTTTAACATTCTTTTTATAGATACAAGTATTTAAGTAAATGCTCTGCTTATAATAAACACTATTAAATAACATCTATATCAGGCTATATGACGGTTCCGTATAGGATACAGGCTGCAATCGAGTCGGAGGACGAATATTTTGTATGAAAATTTCTCGGACATTCAGGCCGGTAAATGTTATTTAATACTGTTTGTTATAAACAGAGCATTTACTTAAATACTTGTATCTATAAAAAGAATATTAAACATAAAAATGTCTTTAAATATATATATATATATATATATATATATATATATATATATATATATATATATATATATATATATAGTCATATATATATAGTCATATATATATATATATATATATATATATATATATATATATATATATATATATATAAGTATTGGTTTTTGCAAGATGCGATTAGATCTCATCATGAACATATTTTTGCGGTCATGACTTAAGTTCAATCAGGCTAATTTGGTAGGGACAGCTTCTATCGGTGATGATCCTTTAAAAGTCTCTCATTATTTTGGTGATTAGATAAAACGTAGAACTGATCTGTTCTGGTGAGTAATGGGCTTCGTTATTTGTCTTAATTATCCGGAAATCATGTATAGATATTTTCACGTTACTGAACTTCCCTATGCCCAGAATATTCTTCGTAATGCCCTGTTTAGCGATTTCAGTACACGAAACGAAACAATAAAAAAAACAGCTTCATCCACACAAATCGCTCTATAAATCTAATGTTGTCCAAAAAGTGATCGATGTTTAGCTATAACAATATTGTAAATTCTGCCGATTGGAGGAAAATAAACAATAATGCAAGGTCAATTTTAGAGAAAACATTATTAACACATTTTTGACCTTGTCAGTAACTTTGAGCATGTGCATGTAAATTTTGGTGCAAATCCGTCGAAAATTGCGGCCGTGCATTCGTTACACTTACACACACACACACACACACACACACACACACACACACACACACACACACATCCTGCTTTTTATAGATAGAGATCTAAGTGCACTAAGCCTTGACAATCGCTTAACATTTAATTCCGTTCATTGTGTTTTTTCGATGAACACTTCTTACATTATCGTGATCACCATTCCTTCTTCTTTGAACCGAATTTGTCGTTCTGTAACACTCGGTTCCTTCATAGCATATCTGCCATAGGGACGTGTGTATATTTTAACAAGCAGAAGAGGAAACCAACAGGTTTCTACTTCTGCTTGTTAAAATATACACACGTGCCATATGTGTGTATATTTTAACAAGCAGAAGACGAAACCTGTTGGTTTCCTCTTCTGCTTGTTAAAATATACACACGTGCCATATGTGTGTATATTTTAACAAGCAGAAGACGAAACCTGTTGGTTTCCTCTTCTGCTTGTTAAAATATACACACGTGCCATATGTGTGTATATTTTAACAAGCAGAAGACGAAACCTGTTGGTTTCCTCTTCTGCTTGTTAAAATATACACACGTCCCTATGGCAGGAAGAAGAGCGAGAAGTATGGATGGGAAAATACTAAACGATTTACGGAGAAAATTTTAAAAAATCTCGGAGGAATTGGAAATCAGATTAATGAAGCCAGACAGTATGGGCGTTCCGTGATGCCATGTTCAAATCGGAACCAAAGAGAAAATATCTCCCGTCCTGGAAAAAAAAAAACAAAAAAAAAAACTTCGTGTCACATTTTACCTCTGACTGCCCTAAGCTGAAGATACTGGCGGAATTAGAACATACATCGATATACATCCGAGCATTACAATGTCTGTCTCCAAACATAAGCAATAACGAACCTAGTGATGAGGAAGTAAAGAAAAGTAAAAAAAACGATAAAGAGTAATAAAGCATCACTTGACATCGAGGCTGACTTTTTAAAAAATAGCGTACTCTCCAGAATTTAGAAACAGCTTCACAAATTTATTGAATAAATCTGGAATAAGAAGCATATCATAAAACAGTAGGGTATATCCCGCAATGACGCATTATGTAAACAAAATCACCCCCAAGACACTCACGCATAAAGATGTATCACAATTAGATCCATTAGGTTGAAGGTACAAATGAAAACTGTATTCACTTGGCTGTCACCGTTCTATGAAAATCAACTCCTTGCGGCCAAGTTTGTCTTTCGCTCTTGGTAAGAAGTGTAATGATGTTATAGATGTCATCAAACAACTTCAGGAAATAGTTTACCTTTCCAACGGAAAATTTCCTACCTGCAATTTAGCGCTCAGTGCAGCATATGACCACATCAATACAGACACTCTTCTCATCCGTCAGAATCTGCTTTTCCAACTACGATTCCATTGAATATCTAGATCTGATCGGAGAAATATATCGATCCACAAAGACGTACAAGTTGGGCGAGGATCCCAATATAGGAACATTTTAAACATTATCTAGAGTACGTCAAGGTGGAAAAGGGGAAACCCAATCTATTTAATCTCTTCCTAGACTATGTCCTGTGCATTTAGAAGCACAGAGGTGAAGTCATGTGCACTGATCACATAAATATTCCATACCGTATCCGAAAATACTTTATTTATAGCCAAAAGCATCCCTAATTTACAGAGAATGAGAGGGCTATGATAAACCCATAAGCAATCATAGCCGGGACAGGAACGATCTGGAACCATAAAAAAAATAAATTATTATCCTCTATCAAATATCCCAAAATGTAGGACTTGAAATAAACCTTTGCGAAACAGAATCTATACTCTGGATTTGGAATGGAAGCAGTGGACTGGCTTACAATGAATGCATCACAAAACAAATTCAGGATGTGAAACTAGTAAATACTAAAAAAAACTTCGATTACCTCGGTGCATCGATCAGTCATAACAAGTTTAGTATAAAATATAACGAAATTGAACAGAAAATAAACTGCTCTATTGTTAGTTTCGCCCAGCTCATTAAGCTACCACTAGACAAAAACATTAGCCCCAAAATACAAGCAATATACTTAAATAAATTCGTCAGGTCGGGATCTACATATAGATGTCATTCAGGGCGACCAACTCGTTCAGAAATATCTAAATCCTCGTCTGTATATAATCAGATCGATTGTTGAAATAACTTCGAGAGAGCGAGGCGTGTAGGTCTCAGCATAGACCATATTTCCACGAACCTCGTGGATTGGCGCTAGAGGACATCAAACAAAGAACTATACCAGATAAGAAAAGGCACATCAATTGAGGAACGCTGCAATTTAAATGTGGAAAGAGAATAATATATTGTCGTTTCACACTACCCTAAACAATGGGCAAAGAATGGAGGCCCCATCGATACAGGAAAGAAAGATAACAATACCATGTAAAAATCGTTTTAAGAGAATGATTTCATAATTTTCAACCAACTGCTCGGTCAATGAGTGTTAATTGTTTCCATATAGGTAAGGGGCTTCTATTACAATTACAATAAGACATTTTGTAATAGCGGTGACGTCTATTCTGCTCTTTTATTAATATTTACATAGAACTGATTTTAATCTGCAGCGCCATAATCAGCTAACTCATTTCCGCTAACGTTATAACATGAACACGTGCAACTTCCTCTCCTGATGCTCAACGAATGATTCATCTGCTGCACGCCTCATGAAAGAGGAAGTTTGAACATGTTTGAACCTGCATGGGTATCAATCCCTTACCTGACTTATTACCGCAGCAGCCAGCCGGTCATTCTGGGAATTAAATGGACAATTTTATTACGATTCTAATAAATACAATACATGTTTTGTTCTTCTTGCACAATGTGAGTATAAATTCATCCTATTCAATATCGAGGAATTTTACGCTTACATATCTTATGAATGCGGGCGCTCAAACCGGCCAGTGTGTATTGTTGCATTGATCATTGCGAGATAATTAAAGATTGATTGACTGTTTGTTTAAAGGCATATCATATCCTTGTGGGTCATTTAATGCTGAAATTTAATTTTCTTCGAAGCTTTGAAATTATATATATATATATATATATATATATATATATATATATATATATATATATATAATTAAGTAATTCATTGAGTCTGAAAGAAGCCTCAACAGAATGCAAAAAACATTGGATGGCCGTTTTGTCCTATATTTGGGTCTCATCGGCAGTGCGCATCCACTACCGAGAATTGAAACCCTGACTGTTAGGTTGTCAAGCAAATATACCAACTGTTTCATCGGGTCTCGGTGACGAAGAAGTAGCAAATCAGACTCAATATAGCGCCGCTCGCTCACATAATCCATGGTGGAACTCAACTGAAATTCTCTGTAACCATAGGACTGTGCCCCTCCCCGGAGCCACGACTACTATCACCTAGCCGCTCAAACTGAAGCATTAGAAGCCGGATCAAGCAATGATATACATATGATAGAAATTGTTAGGAGGATTTGATAATTATAATTAAGTAATTCATTGAGTCTGAAAGAAACCTCAACAGAATGCAGAAAGCACTGGACGGCTTCTAAAGGGAGTTCTACTGTCGGGAAGTGTGAGTGAAGAAGCGTTTGGAGTAGAACAGACTGCTACATTTAAGTATTTTGACAGTAAAAGGGTGGGACCAAGATGCCAACCTAGTAGCACGCTT
>OZ038487.1:97787969-97837969 GCA_964036315.1 Acanthosepion esculentum
TCGATCATAACGATCGCAGATAACCTGAATCCCAGGGTCACAAACTCACATCAATCCAACTAAATACATATATATATATATATATATATATATATATATATATATATATATATATATATATATATATATATATGTATATATATGTATATTAGGTGTAACTTAAGTATTATGGAATGTGATTTACATCTGAAGCATGCTGAATTATACTTCAGACAAACTTCATTGCAAGACGTTGGGGAAGATAGATTCAACTGAAAACCATTGATGGCAACTTCAAAGACTATAGAATCCATCTGAATAATTCATGGGATAACTACCATTCAAGTCGAACTTGCAGTGGCATCGTAGTGATGGAAAAAGTAAAGATAAGAGCATTAGTCCAAATGATTCGTTGTATAATGGGAACAATTCATTTCAGATACAGAGGCAAACATAGGATTCCTTATTGAATACGAAACATTTGTAGTTGGTGTGTCTATGAGACGAGGACAACAAAAGCAACAATGAACAGGGCAACATCTACTTTATCCAGGTTTACTGAAGTTCTCTGGATGTTAGAAAAAAGGTTTCAATTTGTTCCATTCCAGCTCGTAATAACTTGAAGGCATATTCGAAATAGATTCCTAATCTTCAAAGATCGTTCAACGTTTTGCTGCTTCTAGGTTGTGTCAAAGTGACTTATTCAAGAAGCGAATTATGTACCCATATACATAATAACAATAATAATAATAATGATAATAATAATAATGATAATAATAAATTAAATGAAGGATAGTTACGTATGCAAATTACTAACTTCCTTCTCGGGAAGAATGAACATAATGACAGAACATTTCCATAAAATTTATACTAAGTTGTGTCATTAATTCCTCTCAGCAACTAATCAACTAACGGAAAATTCCAAAATGACCCAGATCACTATCATATTAAGCATGTTTCAGTTTCATGCCTTCACGCGGGCGACATTTCATTCGTTTTGATGCGTTCATTACCAGTACAGCCGTTTTTTTCCCTTAAAAGTCAAGGAACGTTTGAACTTTCTAATGTCCGTAATCTTTTATGCTTTCCCTCTCCCTTACGAGAGAGCCTCTTGATTATGTTGGAAGACAGAATACAGCGGTCACTCTTATTTTTGTGGGGTGGACAGTTCCTACTAACGTCATTCCTTCTTTTTCCGGGGTCATCATCCCTCCACATCATTTCATTGATAACTTTATTTTTATATATATGCAAATACAATAATAATAATAATAATAATAATAATAATAAGAAGAAGAAGAAGAAGAAGAAGAAGAAGAGGAGGAGGAGGAGGAGGAGGAGGAGGAGGAGGAAGAAAAAGAATTTGATTAACGTAACTCTTCCAATATTTTCAACATTTAAGAAAATAAAAAGATAAGAAAAAACAGCCTTTGACAATGTTAAAAAATGTTTTGACAATGTTTATCCTCCTCAAGTTATATTTTTAGAAATTCTCAGTTTTTTTGTTATTAGGATAGTTACGTATGCAAATTACTAACTTACCTCTAGGGAAGAATGAACATCATCAGACAAAATGTCCATAAGATTTATACTAAGTTGTTTTATTAATTCCTGTCAGTAACTAATCAACTATCAGGAAAATGAATAAGATCACTATCATATTAACCATGTTTCATGCCTTCATGCGGGCGACATTTCATTCGTTTTGATGCGTTCCTTACCAGTACAGCCGTTTTTTTTATTAAAAGTCAAGCAACGTTTGAATTTTCTTTATGCTTTCCCTCTCCCTTAGCGAGAGAGCCTCTTGATTATGTTGGAAGACAGAATACAGCGGTCACTCTTATTTTTGTGGGGTAGACAGGTCCTACTTTTTCGGAGTGTCATCATCCCCCCACATCATTTCATTGATAACATTTCTTTTTATATATGCACATATATATTTTATACACAATTGTACAGATTGGAATTTTTAACTCATGGCCACGTAGGCGCATTTGAACATTATCAAAAATAGAAATTAGTACTCCATTTTCTGTCTGGTGTGGCTCCTGTAAAAGTAGAGCATACTGCATATATATATATATATATATATATATATATATATATATATATATATATATATATATATATATATATGCCCAAAGCAGATAATATTAGAAAGATTTTAGAGTTCCATGAAAATAAGTGGATACGACGTTTACAAACGCTGTTTCCAGCCGGGCTAAACCATAATTTTAACAATATAGATAGTAGTTACACATAACCCTACAAATCAAAATCTACCCACATTTCACACCCATAGAAAACAGACATGCTTACGGAGGTGTTGAAGCCTCACACTTACACACACATCCACGCGAATATACACTTTTACACACATCATACTCACTCACTTTCCTAATGAGCCTAATGATAACACACACCCATAGCAATATACAAGCTAACACATATCATACTCACTCACTCCGTAAAAACTAAATAACACACACACACACACACACACACACACACACACACACACACACACACACACACACACACACACACACACTTACCAGAGACTAAATAACTAAATAACACACACACTAAACTAAATAACACACACACACACACATACCATCCCCTCTCCAGGTACCAATAAAACTGCTGAACTGACCGAGGGAATTCAAACTAGCATGAATCCATCCAGCTCTTATCTCAAATGACAACTTAAAAGAGACTGTTTGACCAACAAAAGGAATGTTAATAAACTCATGTTAAAAAGATAAAAAAAAACAAATGAAAACTACAGAGAAAAATTCATTTTCTCCATCAAGACATTCATTTGTGTTGTTTACTGCTACCAGCAAGCAGAAACATTTTTTCTCTCGCGATGATGGCCATGTTGGCCGAAACTAGTCGAGGAATCTAAATGAAATAATAATAATAAAAACATAAGAATATTAATCTACAACCCAGTATATCTGAAGATTTTAATTAATTTTTTTAATAATTTTTATCTTTCAATATATATATATATATATATATATATATATATATATATACTTTTTTACATTATTATTGTCCTAATACTTAAGGACACATGGCAGAGTGAATAAAAGCGTTGGTTAGATCCAGTGACAGGACCCAAATAGTTGTGAGTTCAATACCTGGTTAAGGCAGTGGATAACTTGGAGAGGTGAATTAACAGGAGATACCTCACATCCATTAGATATGGCACGTAGAACTAGAACAGTCTACCGCAGCGAGCGAAATAAAAGGTTCAGTTTGACATTCCAACCACCTGAGGATGGCCGGAGCGTACAACGGCCGAAATGTGATAAATATGGCAACAAAGATGAGGACAATTGTCGGAATAATGTAAGTAGTGTACATAATACCTCATCTCAGAAATATTGACAGATATATATATATATATATATATATATATATATATATATATATTGGTTCCGACCAAAATAAATAGTAAGAACAAACCACAACATCACACCCCAAAATTCAACAAATAGATTTAATCAATGACACATAAACAAATATATAAGATAAAAAATAAAAATGAAAATAAATAAAAACAAGCAAAACAATTTGACCCAAATAAATAAGCAAACATCCGACTTCCGGTAAATGACCGCCATAATAGACTACCAACAATAAGCTATATAAACAAATTTCCACTACGTTAATAAAAAACACCGATCAAAATAAAAAATAAATAAATAAATATATAAGATAAAAAATAAAAATAAAATAAAAAACAAACAAACAAAAAAACAAGCAAAATAATTTGACATAAATAAATAAACAAATAAGCGACTTCCGGTAAAAGTAAGCGCCAAAATAGACTACCCATAATGCACCACTGACCCTTACATATAAATAGCCGAGAAAAATAACAGAAAATAAAAAAATAAAAATATATATATATATATATATATATATATATAATATTTTATGTATATATATAAAATTGACAAATCGACAAAGGGCTTTGGGCGGCTATGGTTCAGGTATAAAGACAAGCTAAAGAGTAACCTCTCGGCTGTCAATGTGCCCCATGCAAACTTCCAGCGAGTTGCCTCGGACATAAATAATTGGAGTTATTTGTGCCAAACTGATATTAAACAATATGCGGACTTGTATGCAGATTACTAGAGGGACTTAAGTGTCACATACGACACAATTATAAAAACTGAATGATGTTGTCTGATCCACCAGATTCGAAATCGACAGTGGAGTCTATCGTAGATATATATATATATATATATATATATATATATATATATATATATATATATATATATATATATATATATATATATATATATATATATATATATATATTGCCAATTCCAATATATAGAGTGTGAAAACGATTTCGCTCTGGAAAATCTTACATATTTATTAGGATAGGCATATATTGTGGTTCATGACATTTTGAAAAGAATATATGTCGTTATAAAAAATTTATAAGAACAGAAGTAAAATCTCAAGTTTCTCAACAGACAGAGAGAAAAGTTCAATCATCTTCCTGAATAAATAGTAGATACTTTAAATTCAAAACTAAAAAATACGGAAACTGATCTCCATTGCAGACAGAAAATTTATTATACATACGGAGCATCTAATGTGGATGGAATGGTGTACCTGCCTCCATGGCTGGGATATGATGGGACTATGTCTGACCTTTTCAGTTAGCTCACCTGCAGACCTGGCTACATAGCTGCAAGCGACCTGGAATCGTTAGATGTTATTTACCCTCTGCGTCATTGTGTACATCTGAGAACACAAGTCTTCTTTCTATTTCATTTATGCAACAGAAAGCCGATGTGCTGTTGCAGCAGGATAATTTCCAACTCTATACTACCAATGCTACTCAATATTTTCTTCGCCTGCTTGGCCGGCACGATTGTCTGGCCTGTACCCTATTGTATATTGGCAGGGCGATACCTGATTCTTTCAGTTTGTACTTTGGCTATGTTTCGCTAGATGTTATCAGCCATCTGTATAACTATAGGTAGGTGAGAGTAAACGCCTGCTTTAAATGCAAGGAAGATGTTCAGTGCATTAATATAGTAGCTGGGTACTGTTGAACAATTCTTTTGTTCTGGCATATGCGCCATGTTAATTTTTCCACTGTAATCCTATCAGGTTACCATATTGTGAAGGTGTTACAATTTTATATTTCGTCATTGTATTACGTTCAGTAAAACCACATATTCTGTTAACAATAATAATAATAACAACAATAATACTAATGGTACATGTGAACATCAAAAATCCCTGTCGTAGTTGGCGCCCTCGGATTGATTGGAAAAGATTCCGATAGACTCATTGAAGGGATTCCTGGTAGCTTATGCCTTAAAGAAATACAGAAAATTGTTCTCGTTAATACAGCACACGCCTTACAAAGGGCTGTATCTATGTAAAATATGTGTTTTTTTTATTGCTCAGTAGAAAATATCATGATGCCATTTCAGACCTTAGGTCTCTGGGAGGGACCCGGAAAGAAATAAGTACACACCAGAAATCAAACGAAATACAATAATAATAATAATAATAATAATAATAATAATAATAATAATAATAAGAAGAAGAAGAAGAAGAAGAAGAAGAAGAAGAAGAAGAAGAAGAAGAAGAAGAGGAGGAGGAGTAGGAAGAAAAAGATCACTATCATATTAAGCACATTTCAATTCCATGCCTTCACGCTGGCGGCGTTTCATTCGTTTCAATGCGTTCATTACCAGTACAGACAATTTTTCATTACAAGACAAGAAACGTTTGTAAAAAGACGTAATTTTTTGAATAGTTGATTGTTTTAAAAATATAACTTGATCAAGACAAAAATACTCTCGAAATATTAACATTGTCAAACTTTATGTTTTTCCGGTTTTTTTCTTCTTAAATCACGCTCTTCACTTAACTGTTGAAATATATTTAAAGAGTTACATCAATCATTTTGTTTACTAATAATATGAATAATAAAATACACGACGCTATATCAAGCATGTTTGCCGTAACTTTTATTTTTAAATGACTGGAGATGTTATCATATACATATGTATTCTTTGGGCACCTCGACGTGGTGTAATGGGTAGCAAGCTTGTCTCGTTAGAACAATTATTAGTAGTGAGTTCGATCCTCACTGGGTACCCCATACTTTCGGCGTTGTGCCACATCTAAGCTACGCTTGGAAAATCAATATACATATGTATTCCTGCTGAAATAAGTTCAGTGCAACAGGGGGCACTTCGATGTGATCAAATGGTGAGCAAGGTTGTCTGGCTACATCAATTACGACTGAGTAGTGAGTTCGATTCACACAGGGTGCCCAGTTCTTTTGGCCTTGCGACACATCTAAGTTACGCTTAGAAAATCATTTCGGCACCTCAACGTAGTGTATTGGCTAGCAAGGTTGTCTTGTTA
This sequence comes from Acanthosepion esculentum, assembly GCA_964036315.1. Lineage (NCBI taxonomy): Eukaryota > Metazoa > Mollusca > Cephalopoda > Sepiida > Sepiidae > Acanthosepion > Acanthosepion esculentum. The sequence goes on from OZ038487.1 coordinate 97,794,372, forward strand.
GACCAATTACGACTGAGTTGTGTAGACGGTCTTCACTGATTGCGCCATACTATCTGACTGGTTGCTCATGTATTTTCTGGTTGATCCATGCCAGGTACATTTCTGTTCATGGGGTAGGGGCGGTGTATGATAAACGGGTGTCGCGAGTGTTGCTTTGTTTAAAGTTTCTAGAATGAGAGCTCCAACGTAACTTGGGAGTCACATCGAAATACTTTGGATTATCCTCATGCGGATACAGTCTGAACGCATTGGGTTTACCAAATTGAAGCAATCTCTTCATCACGTTCATGGTTCTGTCCAGCTTATCGCGATCATTTGCCTCTCATGCATGAGATTATATACGCATATAAAACTGGGTTTATTTTAATGCTGCTTTGTAATCCAGTATGTTTCACGGTGTTAGCAGCCACTGAATATAAAACTTGACATGATAGAAGTGGCCAATATCTTCACTGGAATATGTGGAACTTTTACGGGATAGAAACTTTTAGAAACTGGTATGGATATCATCCACACCCGGTTACAGTGATAGGACCTGTAACAATTTTATGGGACATTACAATACACACAGACAAAAAGGTCAAAGCTAATCGTCCAGACACCGTGACTAAGGACTACAAAAACAGAATGTGCTTTCTTATGGACATGGCAGTCCCTGCAGATTGTAATGCATATTTTAAGATCTTCTTAAAAAAAACTGTCAACATACAAGAATCTTGAAGTGAAAATCTTAAAAATGTGTCACATAAAACTGAAGCTCTCGGATTGATTGGAAAATGTTCCGATGAAGGGATTCCTGGGAGCCCATGCCTTAAAGAAATACAAAAAATTGTACAGACAAGTACCTATCACACATTAAGTAGAGCTTTATCTATGTAAAATATGTGTGAAGATATTCTTTGCATTGTTTTATTTTTTACAAATATGATCTGTGGAAAAGGTCATGAACCCATTTCTTACCTTAGGTGTCTGGTTTGGACCCGGAAGGAAATGTGTATACAACAGAAATCCAAAGAAAATAATAATAATAATAATAATAATAATAATAATAATAATAATAATAATAATAATAATAATAATAATAATAATAATAATAATAATAATAATAATAATAATAATAATAATAAATGTGGCACATGGGAACATCAACAATCCCCATTGTAGTCGGAGCCCTCGGATTGGTTGGAAAATATATCAGTAGACTAATTGAAGGGATCCCTGGTAGCTCATACCTTAAAGAAATACAAAAAAAATTGTTCTCACGAGTACAGCAAACACCGTACGAAGGGCTTTGTCGATGTAATATTTCTTCTTTTTTTCCAGTGGAAAATGTCATGATGCCATTTCTAACATTAGGTCCCTGGGCGGGACCCGGAAAGAAATGAGTATACATCAGAAATCAAAGGAAATAAAATAAAGATAATAATAATAATAATAATAATAATAATAATAATAGCGTATCAAATAGAAGGCTTTTGAAGTGGGCATCTAAAACATGAGGACATCAATAATTCCATATTTAATTGGAGACCTCCATTTGAATTGAATAGGTTTCAATAGACTCGTAGAAGGGTTGTCTTGTAGCCCATACCATAGAAATGCACAAAAAATGTACACACAACTGCAGCTAATACCTTACGATGAGCTTTATCGATGTAAAATATGTGTGATCTTATGTTGTCTTTTTTTCTGATTTATTGATGCCATTTCAGACCTTAGGTGTCTGGTTGGGATCCGGAAGTAAATTGGTATACAAGATAAATCAAAGGAAACGCTACTACTACTACTACTACTACTACTACTACTACTACTAATAATAATAATAATAATAAACCCAGTGACACTCTGTAATATCAAAAAGAAAGAAAAAGATGAAAAAATAAATATTTCCACGTCAAACGAAAGGGAAGTCAAACGAAAGGGAAGTCAAACAACAGTAGAGGTATATTCAAAGCTATGGTTACGTAGAAAAAAACTTAAACTTGAAACGGACTTGCTTAACATTTCAATCCTGAACAAATATCTCAATAACATTTATATCGAATCCAGAAGGAAACAGAAAATGTTATTGTTATGGTCCAATATCCTCGTCGCCACTGTTATGGTCCAAGGTTAGGACCAAGGAAGAACAGCACGAACACAAGAGCAGGAATAACAAAGATATATTAAACAGAACAATAATACAAGAAGTTGGAAAGTGTTAGTATGATTTTCAGTCTGGTTTAGAGTGAACTACTATTGTCTCGACTCGTTACACTTCCTTTCTCTTGAGACGCGCAGTCTTTATAGTGTCAGAAGAGTTCATTGTCGTTACAGGTAAGATCCCATAACAGTTATCTTTGTGAAGAAAATAAAAGACAGTGAAACAAAGTTGTACGTATATCGACCAATCTAACTAAACGGAAAGGCTTCTATATAAAAATAAATGTCATAAGGTATATCTATGTTTCTGAGATGAAGTATTTTAATTATTTAGATTATTAACACTGTTCGGACTGTTGTCCCCGTCTTTATTTTCATGTTCACGAAGTTTCGGCCGTTGTATGCTCTGGCCTTCTCCATGTGATTACAATTTTGAACGGAATCCTTTATTTCCTCCATCAGGATAGATTGTTCTAGTTCCACGTGTCATGCATCTTGCGGATGTCTCAGTTTTCTCCCTTTAACTCATCTCACCATGTTTTGTTCACAAGGTATTGAACCCACAACTCTTTGAGTCAAGTCACCGAATCCAACCAACGCTTTTATCCACTGTGCCACGTGTCCTTGAGATATTTATTCAATCTATATAGCGTCACAATCCAAAGATAGGTTGAATGTTGTGATGTTATGGTTATCTGAGAGCCGATATCGAATTCCAGTTCGTTACATTCGTTTACACAAAAATACCCTTGGGAAATTTATGAATGTCTGTATTCTCACCCAGCTTAGCACTATGGCCTTGATTGACATCTAGTTTACCGAAGAAAAACGGCAAACTACTACTGGAAAATCTTTGGACTAGTGAGTTATGAATGAAAGGGGACATGATCGCCCAAGAGTGTATCACGTATGGCGATTAAATGACTGATCCTAAAGCAAGTAAATACGTACCTGAATGTATTATTGACGGACATCATCTTAAGATACGCGGTTGACACTATGTTGTTCACAGAAGAAGGAAAAATTAAAGTACTCTTACAAAAATTATGGAAAACAAGAAGAAAAACAATTCAGAAGTTATAAGAAAACAGAGTGTAAGGTCGCAAGCCAAAGAGACAGTACAAGGTGAACACTACATATTGGGGACAACAAATATCAATAAGGGTAACGTAGTAAAGGATTACGGAACATGATAGAATATGAAAACCCATAAAAAAACGGAGGCAGAAAGCAATACAAGTGATCAGCCTGTTTGAATGTATGACGCAACGGGGAGTGTTAGGTGATGAGAAAAAGACAAGAGCTAATATGGATAAGAAATTCTGGAGGGACTTGATCGTCAACATTCTGAAGGGACACATCACATAGAAGAAGAAGAAGAAGAAGAAGAAGAAGAAGAAGAAGAAGAAGAAGAAGAAGAAGAAGAAGAAGGAGGAGGAGGAGGAGGAAGAGAAGAAGAAGAAAAAAATTTCGTTGGAAACTAAGACAAGATGGCTGAACTGATATGTAATTTTTGCTCGCCTCAATATGGCAGAGAATGCTGGCCAACATTTTCGACGTGAAAAAGATAATGAAGTTATACAGGTTAAGAATTCAATGAAAGTAGGATGTGAATAACGATTAATTATTAAAGTTACAAGAACAATAAAATTTATTTTACAGAGACATGCAAAATGTTTGTGACACAGAATGAGGAAATGCCACTGCATAAAATATGAAAAAAAAACAGAAGAAAGTCGGTGAATTAATATCGATTCAGTCAACAAAATTTAAAGCGAAAAGAAAGAACCAACCATCAATAGAATGCAGACAGAATACATGGATGTTAGCAAAAGGAACAGCTCAACATGGAAATTCAAAATTAGTGATGCCAAAATCAAACAATTTAAATATATGGGAAGGCGTATTGGGATAACCAAAGATGCCATCCAAAAGCGAAGCAAAGTATTAAGAAAAAGAAATATTTCGTTATAAACAAAGAAAAGAGCCAGTTAGTTATGTGCTATGCGTGATACGCGCTTAGGCTATCATGTATCTTTCAATATAAGACTGACCAGGCCGCAGTAGGTTGTCATTTCTTTCAGCGGTAGACCAGTTGCCATCCAAGGCTATAGAACCCAGTCTGTCCTGCTATTTACCCATAGCTGGGGGTAGAAGATGATTCGTACCTTTCCCAGGGGTACTATTAGCACGTAAGTGAGTGTAATGGTTTCGACTGGCCTCAATCCGAGCCGCTATCCATTACTCTACCGTAGTTAACTGTTTTGCAATATCAGGCCTCGTATTTGTCAGTGAATGCTGGACAATCTCTTCATAGAAAAAGAAGAGACTTGAAGCAACAGAAATGAGGTTCTACAGAAGGATACCAAAAATGCTATGGACAAAACATGTAAGAAACGATGAGGTTTTAGAGAAAATGGAAACAAAACCGAAAATTAAAATCATAAAGAAACAGTTGAAAAGTTTAGGGAACATAATGAGGAAGAATGGATTGGAAATTAATAATTACAGGACAGAACGAGAGGCAAGAGAGATAGAGAAAATAAAGGTACAACCGTCATAAAGAGCCTGGGTAAATGGGTGACAGAAAAGGTGTTAGGAGAGATAAAAAAGACAAAACTTTTTAAAATCTAAAACGGACAGGAAATTATGGAGAGCCATGATCGTTAACGTCCTGAAAGAACACGGCACATAGAAAAAGGAAGAACAATGTCTCGCCTTTTTCTCTTCTTCTTTTAGACCGTTAGCATTCTCAGCGAATATAAATTATTCAACTTTCGCTTTATTCCGATACAAAGTCATAAATTGCAAATGCATCACGACTTCGGCAAGAATGTTTATTATGGCTATAGTGTTTTCTTCATTAAATCGCTTGACCTCCTGAGAGATCAAGACGTGAATACGGGCCCGTGCGAAAATGTATGTCAGCTTTCTTGAAGAAATTATCAGTGGTGTATGGAAGAAACGTCCAAGTACGTATCGGACGTCAAGGAAAAGGAACCGTACGAAATAAGAGATCGATAAGCAAGACTGAAAGATCGAACTGTTGAAATGTATTAAAACCTGAAGAGAGAATTCGCCGAAATCAGAATAAGAGATCTTAAATATAACATTGGTTAGCAAATACTTCATGCAGGCTAATCATAGTCATGAGTTCGACCCTCACTGAGTGCCCAATAATTGTGCTGATGCATCAAATTAAGCTAACATTCCTGATAAGAAAGCTTAGCTGGAGAATCGACTATCAGCAACCTGTCTCAATGTTGTGGCGTTCTCCCTCTAATGAGTCTATTGTGGACTCTTCCACTTACTATAAAATTAGTAGGAAAGTAATCCTCGGGGGAACAGTCGACAAGACTGTTCTTCTGTCAAACTCTGTGTCTTTGGCAGAGAGGAACACGGGCGAGGTTTTTCTGCAGGGCAAAGTTTTGTCCGGGGAGGTAGACAGTCCCTGAACCCGTCTATGCGGCTTCTAAGGGAATATTTTTGGCCGAGCTTACGGGCTCGAAGAAACCACGGTAAACTCGCCCTTGTACCAATGCATCCCTCGTGGGGTTGTTTAATATTAACAGTCGACCAGACTGTTCGTAACTGTCGAACTCTCTGCCTCGGCAAAGAGGAACCCGGACGCGGCTTTGCCGAAGGGCAGAGTTTCGTCCGGGGATGTAGACAGACCCGAAACCGTTTATGCTGGTTCTTCGGGGATTTTTTGGCCGAGCTTACGGGCTCGGATAACCTACGTTAAACTCAGCCTTGTGCCACATCTACCCTCGTGGGGACTGCTAAATTCTAACAGTCGAATAGATTGAACGCTGCTCCCAAGTCGTGTAACACACTTCTGTTGTATTTAGTGTTCAATACACGATTTATCTGCAACCTCTTGTTTTGTTTTTTCTTAACCATTTACTTGGTTACAACACACAATAATCCTTTAAATTGAGGACATAATAAATTGGCAAATATCTGATAAAGTAAGGAGAATATGCCACTTAGACACAAGGGATCCTAGAAGTGGAAAGGAATTAGAAGACTTCATCGAAGAAAAAAGATAATAAAAGACAGGAAGATAAAAACTGGCGATTGATGCTGTAAATAACCATAACAATATTGGTAAGCCGTAAAAAATCAATCAATCAGGTCTTCATTTCCTACATATCCATACAATTGTTATTATTGCTAGTTGCAGTAATATTATTGACAATTTCTTTTATCATTTCACCCCAAGCAAGTTTATAAAGTCACCAGGACCAATGGGGTTTACAGGGAGTGAAAGAGAATGAAAACAACTTAGAGATGAGAAATAAAGAAAAGAACAATAAAGGAACAGGATTCAGGAAGACACAAAATGGCGATTGACGTTGCATTTAATCTTTTGAAAATTGTAGGTGGCAGGGAAGTAAAAATCCTGACGGGAATTCCGCAGACGAGAAAGTCGAGAAAAGAAACTTTTAGAATAGAACTGACGGTTGCATCTAGCAAGTCCAACGGTAAGACGGTGAAACCATCTAGCCAATCTTGTATAACGCATGAATTCACGCGGTCTAGGTGCTAGAGAGGAGACCACATTAAAAAATATTGCCATAAGATTCTTTGGCGAAAACCGGAAGGGAGACATGTAACGGCAGTTGGAAAGTGACTGATGTTGAGATGCCATGTCTGAACAGATAACATAGCATATCATTCTTTGGATATTGTCGACAATCACGCGATATATATATATATATGGAGTATCAGACAATACATGAGCAGTAATATTCATTTTTTTAAGCAAATCACTCCAAGCAAGGCGGGAGTGTTACTAGCTCGCAAGGGTTTACAAAGAGTGAGAGTAAGAGTAAATAGGAATGTTTTGGAAAAGGATAAAAAGAAGGACAGGGATCAAGGTCAAGGCATCAGAAGATGTCGATTGACATTACATTTGGATATTTGAAGATTCTAGCTATCGGGGAAGCAAGTGATAGGAAGGGAGTTCTCCTGACGGAAAGTGCGAGATAAGATGATGCTAGGGTAGAAGATATGGCTACATTTAACCGTTCCGACATTGAAAGGTTGGGACCGATATGCCAACATAGCAGCACGCTTAAATTCCTGCAGTTTGAGAATCAGTGGAAGTAGCTCGTCGGAGTAGTTGCCATGAAAGTACTTGTAGAAAAGACCCAGGGAATCCACAGCATGTCTGTGAGATAGCGACTGCAGACGGGATGCCAGATCAGGACCAATCACGTTGCATATCCGTCTCTGGATTTTGTCGAGGACCTCAAGATGAATTGCGGGAGCACTAGACCATATGTGGCAGCAGTATTCCATGCAAGGACAAATGGTTGATTTGTAGATTTGAAAGAGACTGACGAATAGCATATTTATAAATCTGCAAAATGGTTTTGATGAGAAAAATTGAACGGCACGACACAGTGAACCATTTTTTTTATCAGCAGACCTAGCAACTTTTTCAATATAATCACCCCAATTCATGTCAATCGCTACAAAAATAGCCGTTTTGTTTCCACACTTTGTGAGTCATGTCAAGTGATGATTTTGGAAGTCCATCACTTGACAAGACACCCGCTGAAACAAAATGACTGTTTTTGTAGTGTTGTTATAGCATACATAGTTTATAATTTTTAAATAAATATTATTCGCCCTACTTTTTATTCGGCACTTTAAAAAAAAATAGTGTTTTAGATTACTGGAAGTTTATTCTATCTACACCAACCTTGTATTCGGAAATATATATATATATATATATATATATATATATATATATATATATATTAAAATCAGTTATTAAAGTCTGTGCCATGCTTAAACTGACGTCGCTGTGCCTTGGCCTCAATATTCACTTGTTTACTTACATTATTCTCGATATCAATCAGCCAGGAATCCCTCTGTCTTTCCCTCAGCCCGTTAGATATCCTGACTCTCCACAGCGTCCTTATCATTGTTATTCATGAAACACCATACTTTTTGTGGGGAAGAGGATAGAATTCGAATTGAGACTTGTCCCTTTGAGAGACTGGGTTCCACCCAACATTAAAAAGACCAGTCAAGCCTTCTATTTAACCTAATCCTGCGAAGAGAAGAGATGATTTCGTGCATTTTCAGCGATTCAACGGAATATTGTTGAAATACTTATCACAAATAACACCCATATATATATATATATATATATATATATATATATATATATATCGAAACAGACTCTCTGCAGATGACTATATATGTTCCAGGAAATCCGGTTGAGCTCTCTAGGGAAATGGGATTTTAAAAAGAACGCCACTTATGCCATTAAGCATTACTCTTCACATATAAATTGAGTTCTTCGAGATGCTGACGTATAGAGAAAAACCTTAAAAGTCCCTTCCTTTTTGCCGTGCGATGATTTCCTAGCGGTAAGATATCAGTCGGGTTTCGATACCGGCTTGAAGCAATCGGACATCTAGCCACACTGCGGAGATGTGATACAGCCAAACAGTCTGTATGTGGATGACTATATATATATATATATATATATATATATATATATATATATATATATATATATATATATATATATAGACGCGTCTGTATACGCGCCCGCGCGTTTGTGTGTGGGTTGATGTCTACGTTGTGAAATATGGCTTTGATCATACAAAAGTGGCCATCCCGTTTTCACACCTGTGTATGTGTCTATATTTATTTCCATGAACGTACAAGAGCTCCATAAAAATGGAAGTAAGTGAAAGGCTTCACTTGCAATCAAACCATGTAAAAACATGCATCCCTGGAGAATAGCTGACTCATCGACTTGGACAATTATCCGAACACTGCATTGGCACGAATAAGCAAGATAAAAATAGATTTTCTTAGAGTAAAGTTGATGAGAAATTATGTTCTACACGCCAGCAAGAAAAAAAAAAGAGAGAGAAAATTATTTTTCACGGAAACTAATTCTATTCTGCAATAAATAATAAGAAAATATTTTTTACCGAAGGGGATGATAATATTTTTTTCTTGTTCCAAAAGATTTTGTTCAACTTCTATATATATATATATATATATATATATATATATATATATATATATATATATATATGATTAAACATAAAGAGCCAGACAAATCTACCAAGGTTTCACCTACGCGGATCGCCAGGGAATGCTGGCGTATTGAGCACTTTACTTGTGCTAGATGATTATCTTCGGCTGACGTACATGTCCTCAGTTCTCTCTTTTTTTGTACCTTTTCCCCCTTTGGTATTGGTTTGTTTATTTACAAATCAAGGTACCTAAGGTTTTCCGAACGAGTATAATTTCTTATATTTGTAAGATTATTAATATGATATATATATATATATATATATATATATATATATATATATATATATATATATATATACACACACACACACAAACATATATATATATATATATATATATATATATATATATATATATATATATATATATATACCGGGTGTAACAGCAAAATTGTCCAAATCCTGTAACTGAATGTGATAAGTGTTCATCCCACAAAATGTTTAATATTGTTATGGTCCAGGTTAGCATCACGAAATAACAACACGAACGCAAGAGTAGAAATAACGAAGATATATTACACGAAATAATACTAGATGTGGAAGGTGTTAGTATGACTGTCAGTCTGGTTTGGAGTGAACTACTATCGGCTCGACTCGATTCGTCCCTCTCTCTTGAGAGGCGTAGTATACATAGTGTTAGGAAGAGTTCATTCTGTAGTTATAGGTAAGGTTCCATAACAAATATCTAAAAATCCACTAAGCTAGCGGAGTTTTTTTTCAGGTTTTCAGAGAAAACGTTTAATCATCTTGACACCATTTGTCGTAAAAAATCACTGTAAAATATTTTCAGTTATTCAGCTCGAAAGAGAACAAATTAAAATCGTTTTGTGTCAATCCCTCTAACTGAACAATGGTGAGAGGAAAATAATCATTCAGGCCTTAAGTAATGGTACCAACATTCATACTCTGGCTTCCATCTTCAAAATCCAACCAAGCACCATCAAGAGAACGGTGAATAAGTTTTAAAAGAGAAGTAGTGAGGAAAACTGGATCAGGAGGTCACAACAGGAACATAGATCATCTTTTCAACTTCAAAGCTTAATACATTTTTATTGTTCAAAATATGTCCATTAGTTAAAGGAAACAAACTCGCAGAATTCCCGAAAGATATATTTGATCATTTCTAAGATACAATGATTCAAAGCTTAATCTAGCAATTGGTCAATTTAATGTTACACACGATATGTAGACAATTTTGCTGTTAACACTGGTTTATAAATATATATATATATATATATATATATATATAGATAGATATATATAGGGCCAGTAAGTTACTCAATCATTCAGTCTAGAAAAACATTTTCTTAGCTCAGTGCGCAAGCATAGACGAGTGTTGTACCAGGACAAATCACAGCGGTTTGACCACGACAATACGCCTGTTCACAATGATCTGAGCATCCGGTAGTTCCTGGCCGAGGAGAACATAGCCGTACTGCAACAACCTCCCCATGACCTTGCTCTGTATGACATTTTTTTAAATTTCTCACAAGCTTAAGAGGATAATCAACGGAACCAGTCTTGAATCCGTGGAGGCCATCTCGAGGGCTGTAACAATGGATCTGACTGAGGGTCATCCAAGAAAATCTCTATCAGCAATAAAAAGAAACGATTCAGAATAGAATGAAAATGTGTGTTACACACATGTTGGGGGTGCGGGTTAATTTGTAGGGAAAACCAGGTAGTATGCTATTTAAAATTGAAATAAATTGCTTCTGACACCAGTCTCGTTACTTTGCAAACAGCCCATAGCTCTCCACAATTAGCTGTTCTTTGTAGTTCTTAATAAATTTTGTCTTTCAAGCATTTTCAAGCAATCTAACACAAACTTCACTCAACTGTAAGCAACAATAAGTTGATTGTTTAACAATAACTGAATCAACCCATATAGTGAAAACTCGCGTAAATAGCGAAAAATGGCGATTCTTACTGGTTTCCTTCTTATTTTTCGTTGATCGTTCAACCAAATTGTTATGAAACTTAACAATTCCTGTATAAATATATCCTCTTTTACATCTCTGGTAGACCACTGACAAATTGAATTTCAAAAACTCCAAAATAATTGTCACCTAAAGTGGGTCTTCATGTTGCCTGTTTTACCCCTTCGTGTCCTCGGCTACATTCGATTGAATAAATACAGAGTACTTCTGTTATATCAGTAACTGCATTAATTCAAAATGTTTTTCATGAAATTAGTGAAGAAGATAGATAATGTTACATCTAAACATGATGCTAATTGAACGCTTTTTCTGACCGACCAGCGGTGTATAGATGCTTGTTTATAATGAATTGATAGAAAAAAGTTTGGCTCTATGTACAATTGCATATGGAATAACGAGAAAGTTTAAATTGAATATATATTGAAATATATTGTTTTTTTTAAATTTAATATGGCTTCCAGAACTGTGTAAATTATATAAGAAAATCATATTATTAATATGAGTGAATCAGTAAAGCATTTTCATTTATCAAAAATGAAACCGGTCACTTTTAATCGTCCGAGAAAAAACTTTTCTTTCCTTCCATTTAGTATTGTTGATGCTAATCTCCAGAAAAGTGATTCATTATGACGTCTCTGGCTAAACGTATTCAACTGTCATGAAGGAAAATTTGGTTTGGTTTGGTTTGTTTCACGGCATATAAACCACAATGGGTTATTTAATGCCGACAATTTTTATTACTGGTAATTTTTATTCCAAAAATTCTATATCTGTTCTTTTTTTTTCAGAAATGTATAGCTGGAAATTTTCTTTTATTCAAAAATGTATAGTTTGGTTTGGTTTGTTTTGTTGCATATTAACCTCAATGGGTTGTTTAATGCCGACAAGATTTTTATTGCTGGTAATTTTTTTTCCAAAATATATTGCTGGTAATGGTTTCTTTTTTCAAAAAATTATTGCTGGTATAATTTTTTTTTACAAAGTATTTCTGGTATTAAAACCTATTTTTATACTTTCATACTGCTTTGAAACGGGTTGGGAGTCAATTACTTGGCCATAGCTGAAACAAATACGTTCCAGCACCCCAGATCTGAGTGGACACGGGAAAACCAGCAGATAAGAGGGCTTTGTGTTTGACGTAGTTTATTGTCTTACACAGGACGGGCAAAGTTTGTTCTCGGTATCGTTCCAGACAATTTTTCTGGCAAAAATATTTGTTACATCGTTATAATTCTGCCAATCCTCTGTGCATTGCATATTGCTGTCACACCTGCTCTGTATTTAAAGACCCTTGACAAAATGCAAAAAAGAATCTGATACGTTATCAGTGCTGACATGGCATCTCAACTTCATTCAATTTCCCACCGTCATAACGTATTTTTCCTTTGATTTCTTTTTATAAATAGTTTCATGTCCAATGTTCTCATTAACCCTTTTTTCTTTGGTTATTCGACTTTACGAATTTAAACGCAGTACTAGATTGGCAGATAGGTCTCATCATTTTACAGTTGGAATTGGTTGATATAAGCATAAATTCTATACTAATATTTTCTTCTCTTGTACTTCTCGCTTGTGAAACTCGCTTCTGCCTTCTTGCTTTCTAGTCAACTATGATCTTCAAAAATTTAAACGTAATGTCAATCGTCATCTTCTGTCACTTTCATTCCTGTTCCTTTATTATCCTCTTACCTTAATAATTAAACTGCCAGTAATCTTTTTAATGACGTTATCAACTTTCTTCGGGTGAAATGTTTCATTAATGTAGATATGTATATAAATAGCAATGTATCTTATATCTATTTATGTATATGTGTATATGTATGTGTATGCAGGTAAAATTTGTCCTCGTCAACAAAGAATTCACTACAAAGTGATAGACAACTCGGTCATCTTCTGGAAGTAGTTTCTTCATTTTCTTGTGCCAACGTATATATATATATATATATATATATATATATATATATATATATATATATATATATATATATATATTAATTATTCAATAATGAATACAATATCACGTTATTTCCCAGAAGAACTGAACTTGAATTTTAAAATTGTGATAATATATTGGTAGAATCGTATAGATACAGAGTGAATAAAGTTTCAGAGCACAGGCGTCTGCCAGAGTGGCTAGCCAATCCCTGTTGCAGGTCTCTTCCCAGGCAACTTGTGTTCGTTACAACACCCATAGGGCCCACCTGTGATTCATGCAACTATGCTGAACAGGCCTTAGTCACAATTTCTGAAAGATTGTACCTTATCTGACAACAGTTTGACCAAGGCCCATACGCGCAAATTCTCGGTCACAATGACTTGGGATGTCCGTGCTAGTAAAATCCCTTGCGTCCACCGAGGAGTTCAGACTACAGTATTTAACTCACAAGGCACTGTATAGTTTTTAGGGACTTTTAAACGGATCCGCATGCTGGTTTCACCGACCCAACACAGTAGCGCCAAGGTCACCTCTCCGACAAATCGACCATGGTAAGATTCGAACCAGAGTCTCATGAATGGAAAACGAATATTCTAGCTACGCAGCCAATCAAGCACGTGCCAATATACATACATATAATTCCTGTGTAATGGCGCGTATTTATCTAATGTTCATACACGATTACGTTTTGAGACGATAGCTATCTTCTTAACTAACTGATGCTTGCTTTTGGCGATTCTAAGTTGCTTCAAATTTTTTTATTCATTTTAACCAATTTTATGTAGGGGTATTTTAATATTGTCAGAGTAACACGCTGTTTAATATATATATATATATATATATATATATATATATACGAAAGCAAGCGTCAATTAGTTAAGATAGAAATAGTCTCAAAACATAAGCGTGCATGCACATTAGAAAAAATACATGCCATTACTCAGGAATATATATATATATATTTCTCGTGACCCCTAGGCGCACCATGTGTACTGCAGCCTCAGTAGAAGTGGTGTTTCTTGGGAAAGATAGCCTGACGGAGCCCAATCTTCTCCAGGCCGGTTTTGAATTCAGAGTTTTCCTTCTCCTAGATCGGTTGCCACCCAAGGGTATAGTACCCAGTCTATCCTGCTATTTACCCATAGCCGGTGGTGGGAGAGGAGGATTCTCACCTTTCCTAAGTGTATTAGCACGTAAGTCAATCTAATGGAGCTGACTGGAATTCGAACTCGTCTCTCCGATTCCTCAACCCGAGCTGCTATCCATTACTCCAAATACATTATATATATATAAATGCATTATTTTAAAATATTTTCTGTTTATGCATCTTTTTATGGATACATTTATTTGAGTAAACGATCTGTTTTTATTAAACTGTATTAATTACATTTATTGGCCTGAATGTTCGAGAAATTCCGTAGAAAATATGAGTTCTTCGACAGGAATCGAACCTGTGTGGTATTAGGAGCCATCTTTAAGCCTGACGTCCTGTGACCATTCAGAACTTCCGGTTAGCAAAACTCGAATTATGGCTTTTAAACACACACCTTCGCCGATAGAAAGAAAATATATTCAAACATTTGTCGGATATAATTCATTTCATACAATTTGTTGTCATCGTTTACGTTAAGCTAAAATTTCAGAGCAGAAGTGATAGATCGTGAAAAATCGTCGTTGTGTGTGTTTTTAAAAGCAGTAACGCGAGCTTCGCTAGCCGGAAGTTCTATGTGGCTGAACGGCCATACCACCTCAGGGTAAATGACGGTTCGTTTCCTGTCAGAGGATGCATATTTTCTACGAAATTTCTCGAGCGTTCATATGTGTCTCTCGACATGAATCGAACCTGTATCCTACACGGAATCGTCATATAGCCTGACGTGCTACAACATTTAGATACAAAGTAAGCGTCTGGTTAGCAATTTGACTTTGCGAACTAAATTTCTCGTTCATTCAGGTCGGTAAATGTAGTCCCCTCTGTTGATACAATTTCTACTTTTCTACCCTTTATCCTTGTCAGTGTCCCCTGAAGATTAATTACATAGATTTGATCAGAGTATAGTAAACAGTTCAGACTGAAATTCGTCTTATAAATTCGTGGCTCTTTGCAAACATTGATCCACTCTGGTCTAGATTTGTTCAGTACAAACTAACCAGTAAATTGTCTCATTTAGATCTAAGAATTCTTTGTGCGAGAATGGATGATTTTAATTCATAATGTATTTGATTATTCATTAAAATATATTTCATTTCCATTAATTCTACCAGCTTATGAGCGACGGGGTAAGTATAATAAAAAAAATACATTGGAATCATAATTTTGTCCTTTGATACTTGTATGGATTCAAGCTGGGCTATAATGGAGACGAAGCTACGAGAAATATAAATCCCACATTTGGTTACAATACAACTAATGAACAAACATTAAGTTTTATTTGAATAAAATACAGAAAGCAGAGATGATCTCAGTTTAAAAGACCATGTTAGGGGTTGGCTAATAACTACAATCAATTATATATATTTGAAGATTTAGCTAGAAAATGGCCTAGAAATCTCACTTGGTTAATTCGTAGCAAACATTATTTTATCGATTTTATGCCATCATGGCGTCAGTTTAAACGGACGTTCTCTTTTCTTTTTCGTATATATCTAAACGATTCGCGGTTTACAAAGGCAGGCACGAAAATAAAAAAAAATGACTGACTTAAATTCTTTCCATGCTCTCAGTTGATTTACGGTAAACAGCTTCGCAAGTATCACATTCTTCAGCACTTCTTGTATCCGTGCTTTGACGAAGATGACCTCCTTTGATCCTAGCAGAATTGAGAGCTGGGAATGGAGTGTACAGGTTTTGGGAGACAGCACCATTTTTTTCTCCAGGGCCTTCATTAAATTCTTCATTAGACCAAGCTGGATAATAAGAGGAGGAAGAAGCATCATATTCATGTTTCTTTGGCACTATTTTCATCAAACACGAAAGTGTACCAAGAATCGCAGTCCTTCTGCTTGTAGTGCGTAGACACAGCCAAGTTGAAACAGAGACAGAGAAAGCAACAGTATTCTGGTTTGAGACAAGAATAAAAAATAGTTGCTCTGACCTAATTTCGGGGTGCTGATTTCAGACACGAGATCCGTTTTCACACATGACCTCTAGATTTTAGATATTTATATACGAAAATGTACATGAATTCAAGGTTGCTAAATATGTCCTATTTAAATTTGAAATTTTAGGAACTCACTTTTTAAAACAAAAAAATCATCTTACATAATGGCCGCGTGCGCATTAAGTTTAATTCCAGTGAAATTAAATCCTCTCCAAATTCGAATAACCGATACGCACATAAATGATCACTGATTATTTTGTTTTATAAATTTTTGTGAGCGAATACTGTTACAGTTTTTGGGTACTCATTTACTAGTGAGCCAACCAAAATGATCTGATTCATTTTATAGTTCACTAATAGAAAGATTAACCAATCAGAAGGCTCAAAATAATCAATAGACGTGTCTAAAGGCAGCTATATTTTTTCCGAATATTCACTGCCACCCTCTGATATAGAAGACTGAAGAATTACGGAAGAGCTGCTGCTGCTATTGGCAATATAGTCAGATCCAGTCGAGTGTCTGACTCGTGAGTGTTAATCTTTAACGTTGTTTCATTGAACAGATTACATACTGCGCTGGATTCTATATTCATAGACTATGACGAACATGGTCAACAAATACATTTCAGTACAATGTCTCCAGCTACTTCAAAACATCGAATAGGCATCTGCAAGACAAATTTACGTATGTGTGTATTTCCCGACAGTTCCACAGCGCCCAACAAATGCACCCCCCCGTAGAACTGCTTACTTTCATTATTTTTACTGTAAAACTGGAGATCAGTTCAAATCCTAGGCCACACATATCTATCGTGAACCCAGTTACAATAGACTAACTGTATGATTTCAAGGCAAGAAAACTGCCTTCAACTATGATGCGCTGGGGTCTGGAGAGAACCCCGAAGCCATGCAGATAATTGTTATTTAAGCCTAACACATATAATTGTTTTCAATGGTTCTTCTCAAAACATTAAATATCCCAAACTTTCGTCAGTTACGTGACCTGTTTCCTACTCACATGATTTCTCTGTGACTACACTCCAGCATATAAAGATTTTATTCTTTCATCATATGAAGAATAGCTTTTATGAGAAAAATTCTGTCAAATTGGTCTCTTCTGAAGACAACGTCTCTGTTTATTCAGGAGAAAATGGCAGTGAGCCCAACTGCATCAGCCAGGAATATCTGAATGTTCTTGCATCCAAGCATAAGCAGTGGAAAAATGATCACGGCAGATGTAAGTATCCCCAGTTTCAAGACATGGAACAAAGACATTCTTCGACATGCGAAACAGGTTTTACTACAACACAAAAGCCTTTGACGTGTTCACCTTCCTTGGCTTCCCACACAATCCCTCGGAATGGCGTGTTGCATAGAGTCTTCCAAAACAACTTTTAAAGGCTGTGGTCCTGCACAATGAAAATAGACACGTCAGTATTTCCATTACCCACTCAGTCTAATCTGAAGGAATCTGCGACCAAATAAAGCTCTTTTTGGAATTTATCAACACAAACTATACCGATGGAGTCTCTGTCGGAACTTTAGTGACATTGGTCACTTTATGGGTATGCAAGCGAGATTCATGAAATAGAGTCGCTTTCCCTGTCCCAGCAGAAGGACTGGGGGTCTAGGAGCACATTCATGATTGTCAAAGAAAATCCTCTGGTGGACAGGAACTTGGTGCTTTCCCCCCCTGTTCATATCAAGATTGGTCTAATCATGTATTTCGTGAAGGCTCTGGAAAAAATGGTGCTGCCTTCCAACACCTGTGCACTCTCAATTCTGTTAAGTTCAAGTAGGGCATTTTCGTTAGATCTCAGATCCGTAAAACGTATTTAAGAATGTTCTTGCTTTAAGTGAGGTCATGGGAAGATTTTAAGTCAGTCTCTCAGGGTTCCCTTGGTAACACACGGGTACCAGATTCCCAAGTGTGTATCGAGAAGTTTTTACAGGCTTGTTAGGATATGGAATGCAGAATGTCACGAAAAAATAGTTTCCTCCAATCCCAATTGAACTTATTCCGTCCGAACCTTAGAGGAGGGAGTGATGAGCAAGGAGAAAGGTCCCAGCAAGATATTACTAAGAAGGAAAGAATCTACTAATGCAAGTGGTACCCAAGTATAACGGGCGACTTATGCTGGATGCTCTTGCGCGACATACTGTGTGGAAAGTACCCGAGATTATCCATATCTGCTGTACTATGATGTGTATGTATGGTATTATCCAAGTGATTTATTTCCGTCAAGGCTTTTTGTCTCTGCTGTTTTTTTTGTTATATTTTTAAAAAAATATAGAATAAACAGATTATATTTTTAAGTTATATGTAGCATAATAAAAATGTGATGTGTGAAAGAGCAAAACTCTCTAGAAATTTGGATTCACCACATCGAAATATAGTAGATAATTACAGTTTGTATATTTTTGCAAGAGCAAATGTCAGTTTATATTGATACCAGAAGGATCAGTATAGAATTGGCTTTTTTTTCTAATGTTGTGATCATTTCGCATAAAGTTCGTATTTTATTGATTTCGTATAATAAACTTGCTGATTTCCCAACATATTTTAATATAATATTTTAATTATTATAGTTTATGTTGGATAAATACAAAAACGTCAGTTTAAACTTACGCCAAGAGGATATCAGTACATTGTCGCCTGTCTCGCAGTCGTATCAATCTGTAATTAAAACTGAGCAGAAGGCAGTACTTATGAAAGAATTGAAAAAAGGCGTATCTGGTAGTAATAAATGGTTTATGATTCAACATTATTCTGAAGATAGAAGAAAACTGTTCCTTTTTCTTGGATACGAAAACCTCTTTAACTTTATATCAGACTCGTTGTTTAGCAGTTATATAAAGCGATCTGGGGCGGGGTGCTGATTTAACAGCCAACTTTAAAATGTCGTAGGGCTCCATATAATGACTTGGCTTATGTTCATATCACGTTGAACCACTGGTACGTTAAACAACATTGAGCCTGGTCAATACCTAGATGGGTAACCGCTTGGATGTGCGGGTGGTTTCATGGATAATAGCTATGAATTTTTGATCGGCCTGTTCCGTTCCAATTTCAGTTAGATTCTTTAGATTCGTTTACTCGCAAATACCCTTGGAAAAGGTATGGATCCACATCCCCCATATTTGGGTTAATTAGTTACATTTGAATCACTAAATCATTATTATCTAAAAATGATTCATACAATATAAAAATGTTTTCTGGCTGTAAATGTCCCGTAAAGGGTTGATAAGCCAAAAAAACGAATCTATTACATCAATCAACGATGTATCGTGTGGACGAAACGCGTCGGCTAAAAAAAGTTTTTCCTCTTGTCTTTTATTTTTTTTATTCATGTTGTTCCCACACCCTCACAGAAACACTTTATCTGAACATAATTTGTATACATATATATATATATATATATATATATATATATATATATATATATATATATATATATATATATATATGCAGGTATGCAGAAAAATAGGAAAGAACACGTTAGGTAAATGATCCAGAGTTCTTTATTATTTTTGTTTTTATTTTTAAAAAGACAGTGCCCCAGACAGAAGTAGAGCTATTCCTAAATTTTCGCTTGAGGATGAAGCGGGACTCGATACCTTAATTCAACTTAATTTTAATAATTATATTGTGGGTTTCTGGCTCTCGCTTTTGAAACATGAGAACACTTATGCAGCGAAGAATCATATTTTTTAAAAATATTATATATATATATATATATATATATATATATATATATATATATATATATATATATAAGTGAACATTGATGTCAAATCTTAGAAGCGACAGGCTGTTTCACGCTAGACGCAATCGTCGTGGCCTGACCATTTCGTCTAGCATGAAACAGACTGTCGCCTCTAAGTGCTGACTTCGATGTTCACTATTATATTTACACACGCTCTATCTCTGATATTGAGCACTTTATCCCATAAATATAGCACACCTTAAGATTATATTTCTTCATATATATATATTTTTAATTGTTTTAAATTTTCTAGGGTTATTCTTTTAATGTTTATCTATTAATTTAAATTTAAATTTTCTTATTTTTGCTGTTCCCATCGTCGCTCTATTGAAAAACTAAAGTCAGGTGAAATGGAATTTTCTAAAAAATTTCTAAATCGTCACATCAGAAAAAGTAGGCTAACGTCAACAATTATGAGAGAAAAAGAGGATAAAAGAGGATTCTCTCTACTCACAATAACCTTTAAAAGAACCCCAAAATAATTTTCAAGACGGACCAATTCCAGAAGTTTCAAATTAATACCTCAGCTACAAAATGGGTAATATATATTGAAAGCACGGACAACCCACCGACCACCTGAATGGAATATGATTAACGATTTTTGCAAGTCCATTGTAGTTATATAATATCAAAACATTAATGTTGCTATGCATTCCTCATCCACGTTATATACTTCCGGCATATAAAACCAATCTGAGAGATAATAAATAGATCCTCCCCTTTCTCTTCTCGTTGTGAATGAAAATATTTACAATAAATGAATCTCTCTTTTAATATAGAGATATATTTAAAAAAAAAAAACTTAATTTAAAAGATCATTTGTTTACTAAAGCAGCTGCATTTTAAGATTTCAAGTGCGAAATATTTTCAGAAAATCATTCCTACCACGCGAGTTGGAGAGCCCGCACAGGACCAACAGGAATTCTTCCTGATTATCTGGGCAACTTCAAGAAACACGAGGTTCAGAGACTGGTGTCTCCCGCCATCTCAGATTGTGAGCCAACATTATGCTTTCCGAAGGAGATAGAAAAATGTTAAAACAAGTACGACATTATCTGTTTATGTTTACTCAGTATGGCTCACCATATATATATATATATATATATATATATATATATATATATATATATATATATATATATATATATATATATATATATATCTGTGTGTGTGTGCGTGCGTGCGTATATATATATATGTGTGTGTATGCGTATATATATATATATATATATGTATATATACGCACGCACACACACACACACACACATATATATAATTGATGATGACTGAAAAAGACTTAATTTACAACTCTAGAATCATAGCTACATTAGTACGCATTGCAAGACACATGACCTACCATCCTCTGTCCACAAAATGCTTATGGAAAATACTGCCATAAAAGCCTCATCGACAGTGAAATAAACAATGAAAGCATTAATAATAATAATAATAATAATAATAAAAAGCCAATAATATCAACTCGAACACGGTCAGAACATGCTGACCGTGTTCAGGAACGAAAAACACAAACACAATTACTGTAGCTATATAGATATCGGAAATAGGCTATAGATATATGCATATAAAAATCTACATATTCAGTTAAGTACTTCGTGGCCAATAGATTAAAAGAAACCGCTCAGATCTAGAGAAGACTTAGAGAGTTTTTATACACTTTATGTCCAGAAGAAAATACTTATACGAATACCAGAAAAAAATGATTAAAAAGCTTAATCGGTCTGCTTTGTGAGTAGTATTTGTATAAAAAACGGTTTGTTGTTGATATTGATGTCAACACCTAGAAACTACAGTCTGTTTCAAGAAAAACGCAATCATCAGCCCATGTGCTTTGTGGTTTTGATCGACTATTTATATATACAGGCCTGTGCTGCATTGTAGGTAGTCTACAGGTAAAGATTGTTGTGATCGTTAGAAGTCCGTGGAAAGAACCTGTTCATGGGAACGAAACGCGTCGGGTAAAGTTAATTTTTCCTCTTTTCATTTTATTCATTTTGTTCCTTCACAGAAACACTCTAATAATATATATATATATATATATATATATATATATATATAGAGAGAGAGAGAGAGAGAGAGAGAGAGAGCTAGAGTGAGAGAGAGACACAGGCAGACAGACAGACATACATACAGAGAGACAGACAAGCAGAGAGAGGAGGAGCGAGAGAGAGGCATATATATATATATATATATATATATATATATATATATATATATATATATATATATTCTTCTTTTTTTTAAGCTTTACACCCCAAGCAAGGCTGGAAGCCTCTAGCACGCAAGGGGTTACAGAAGGTTTGGAGCGAGAGCAGATAGGAATGAAAGGTGAAAGGATGTGGAGAAGGGAAGTGGATAGATCAGGGCAACTGGAGATGTCGATTGATGATACACTTAAATACTTGGAGATTATATTTGTCAGGGAAACAGGAATAAGGAAGGGAGTTCCACAGGCGAGCGGTGCGAGACATGAAGCTCTTGGTGTAGAAGAGACTACATCTAACAGTTTCAACAGTGAATGTGTGGGAACGGGATGCCAGCCTCGTAGGACGCTTAAATTCATGAAGCCTGGGAACCAGCGAAAGCCGCTCATAGGAGCAATTACCGTGAAAGTATTTGTAAAAAAGACAGAGCGAGGCAACGGCGCGTCTGTGAGGGAGCGACTGCAGACGAGATGACAGATCAGGGCCAATTACGTTGCATATCCGTCTCTGGATCATATCAAGAACCCCGAGGCAAACAGCAGGGGCTCCAGACCATATATGGCAGCAATACTCCATGCAATGGGGAATGGTTGATTTATAGATTTGAAGGATCGTTTCCGGGGAGAAAAATTTCCTGGCCCGGCGGTGGATGAAGCAATGTATATATATATATATATATATATATATATATATATATATATATATATATATATATATATATATATATATATATATATATTTATATATATATTTAAACATGTTGTGTTGAATGTTAAAGACAACATAATATTATTTTTGGCAATTAACATTCAACACAACATGTTTAAAAGAAAAGTTGCTGCTAAATTACACACATACACACATGTATATATATATATATATATATATATATATATATATATATATATATATATATATATATATATATATATATATATATTTTTTTTTTTTCAACATTTGGAAATAAATCTGATGATCCAGGAAGGGCTGTGGTGAAATAATTTATTATATGGAACCTTAAGGTAATCTGTTTTTATTTAAATTATTAGCTCTGATTTTCATTGAGCTCTCTGGATTCTATCCTCATTGGGTCTTCCCATACGGATTACCTAGTTTTTCCTAAACTATATATATATATATAAAGAGTGAGAGAGAGAGAGAGAGAGAGAGAGAGAGAGAGAGAGAGAGAGAGAGAGAGAGAGAGAGAGAGAGAGAGAGAGAGAGAGAGAGAGAGAGAGCTTGAGAGAGCTTGAAAACTGTACCAACGTCTGATTGTAGCCCTATCAGTGAATGTTCTGAATGCCACGATGCTTGTATTAGCAAGAATTCCCTGGTTTTGCAGTCAATCTAGTGTTAGTGTCTTGATAAAAATAATTCATCACGCAGCTGCCTGGACATTCGCCCTGATGCGTAGACCTAAAAAAAGTAACAATGACAGAATTTAAGAAAAAAGCAAAAAAAAACAAAACAAAACAAAAGAAGCCAAGTGTGTTCGATATCTACTGCAAGAAGGAATATCGTAATGTGATAAAACCAATCTTTTGCTTCTATGTGCAATGCCCCTTCCGGTCGTAGGCGATCATGTCTCTCTATAACTTCCTGTCCTTCGTAGCACTTAGTAAATGTTGCCTTTTTGTTATTTCTAGTAAACCCTATTTTGCCATTTATTTAGACAAGCTCGTTAGGAAGTTTATGCGCTTATTAAGACTTGTATGAGTAAAATATTATAATCTAAAAAAAATCTCACAATCTCAAAATATTTTCTGTCTTTAAATAACCTGCAAAATGTAAATAAGCCGTAGAAAACGAATCAATGAAGGTGGTGAACTAGATAGGCACAATTCTGAACTTCAGTCAAATCTGAAGATGTGCAGCTGTTCGTCTGATCGAAAATGAAAACTGAAGAATTTCTACGATTCCTGTTTATCAAAAGAAATGGGAAATTCAGTAACAAATACTGACGTCTTGATTCCAGAGTTGTGAAAGTCTGTCCAATGATCTGTTTGGTTTAAAAGTAATCACTACATCGAAAACAAATGCGCAAGGACTTTAGGTTTTACACAGTAAATGAATTTCTTTTTTTCTTATTTAAATCCTCTCTCTAGATTTTGCGCGACTAAAATCCTGAACACATTTAAGTGGGAAAAAAGACACGGGAATTTACAGTTAGGGAAATAAATAGAAACTAATTCCATTTGTACAGAAAATGAATTCGCTTAGCGTAATAATGCAATTTTATAATGAGTGTATGGTCTGGCTTTTAAAGAAAACCCATAAACAATTACTACAGTTGTGATGGGAGTTTTTTTCTTTTCTTTTAGTTCGTTCACGGAACATTGCTTCCAGTGGAAAAAATATTGAAGAAAATGTTTTGAAGTATTAAAAGAAATGAAATGAATTAATAAAATGCGCCATTTAAATTCACTCGATAATATATATATATACATACATACGTACATACATACATACATACATACATATGTATATATATATATATATATATATATATATATATATATATATATGATTCGGTTCTTTCCTCTTCTTTTCTTCTTTTATCCATTCATTGTATATCTTAATTGATTAATTGATATGAATAAAAAAGTGCGTGAATGGGTTTGGAAAAAAATAAAATAAAACGAGGAGAAAACAATAAATGTCGACGGCAACAGAGAAATGAGCTTGAATATTATTTGTATAAACTAAAGAAAGACGGAGAGAGAGAGAGAAAGATAGATAGATAGATAGATAGATAGAGAGAGAGAGAGAGAGAGAGAGAGAGAGAGAGAGAGAGAGAGAGAGAGGGTAGGTCGAAAGCTAGAGAAATAAAGAAGGGGAAAGAAAAGAAAGTGTAAATGTACCTGCAACACTATGTACATCTGCAAAGTTCTTAATCTATCTATCTCCTTCTCTCTCTCTCTCTCTACATATATATATATATATATATATATATATATATATATATATATCAAAAGAGAGAGAGAGAGTTGTATCAGTTTTGTCATTCGAAAAGACATAATAATAATAATAATAAAATTCAGTGTACATTATTAAGCAATTAGACAAAATAGATGTCAATATATATTTAAGTAATTCACCGACTCTTGGAAACTCAACAGAATGCAGAAAGCACTGGACGGCTGTCTCGTCCTATATTTAGGACTCATCAGCAGTGCGCATCCACTACAGAGAATTGAAACCCGTTACGTTGCCAGGCAAAGGCCATACCAACTGTTCCAACAGGCCTCGGTGACGAAAGAGATAGCGAATCAGACGCAACATAGCACCACTCGATCACATATACCGTGGTGGAACTCAACTGAGTTTCCTTTTTTATCTATAGGACTGAGCCCCCTCCAGCCACGACTACTATCACCAAGCCGCTGCAACTAGAGCATTAGAAGCCGGTTCAAGCTTAGGATATACAAGTAATTAGGAGGATTTGAGAATAATAATACACGTATCGATTCATCTCAGATTACTTATCAATATCAGACATTTTAGCAATCTGTTATTCCCTATATCTCAATATTTTCGTACATACATATATACAAACACACACATAGACACACATACACATATATACATATATTTATATATCTAGAGAGAGAGATAGATATAGATAGATAGATAGAGAGATAGATACAGAGAGAGAGAGAGAGAGAGAGAGAGAGAGAGAGAGAGAGAGAGAGAGATTCCACCACAAAAATATATACGCACTTCAAGAAATGAAAACTTGTATAGATATTGTATTGTTAAATTTATTCAGATACGACAAGATTAATACAATTTACCTTTGGACTCTACAATCAGAAGAGATGTTCAAAAGAATGACTTTTAACTTCCATAGACTGATTATTAAAGCGATCTACTGCTTGGGTAACGTTTCCAAATCTCCAGTGGGATTGCTGCACATGCATTTTCAGATTCTTGTCTAAAGGACACTAATGTTGCACACCGTCCTTTAGGATTTGTTGATGCTAGAGCCATAGGGATAGTGCCATCTGCCGAAAACGTGTGTAATCGCTATTTTATAAAACTGCGAATGACAAGATTTCCTTTCGCGAATTAGGTATAGATTTTTTGTGCAAACTCTCTCTCTCTCTCTCTCTCTCTCTCTCTCTATATATATATATATATATATATATATATATATATATATATATATATATATATATATTTGAATTGGACATAGACCGACAATTTATTAAAGACATTTTTATATGTTTAAGGTTCTTTTTATAGATACAAGTATTTAAGTAAATGCTCTGTTTATAATAAACAGTATTAAATGTTATTTAATACTGTTTATTATAAACAGAGCATTTACTTAAATAATAAACAGTATTAAATGTTATTTAATACTGTTTATTATAAACAGAGCATTTACTTAAATACTTGTATCTATAAAAAGAACGTTAAACATATAAAAAATGTCTTTAATATATATATATATATATATCTATATATATATATATATATATATATATATATATATATATATATATGGTAATGATACAATATGGTAATCCGTATGGAATTTCCGGGGGGTATATAGAGCTCTATATCAAAAGATATCAATAGAGTAAAATCAATATTATTCAAAGAATATGATACAGTTAAAATCCCATAGGTAATAATTTTTATTTCATGAGAGCTCTAAAATAGCAGGTCTCAATCTTCAAGTAATCTTTATTGGAATTTTAGTCATTGACACAATCAGATGGGATTTCTTCCAATTCACACTGAACTTTATGCCCTTCTGCCTTCCTCAAATGACATACTAATGTCAAATCTGATGTTAGTATATCGAAATAGGTCAACACTCTTTGTCTTTTCCCACTCTCTAAATAAGATATCAGTATCTCTTGATTTTAACCCGGAGTATTTTTCCATTTCATTTGTGATTTTCTTTTGTAGGTTTTGAAGATTTAAGATTGCTTTTTATTTATCTATGGGATTTTAAGTGTTTAATATACAGGGGTTGGATAAAATAATTGAAACACTTGTTAAATTCAAAGAAAATTTATTTAATATGGAGTTAGTCTTTCCTTTAGTCTCACAAACAGCTTTAATACGTCTAGGAATGGAATCATACAACTTCCTGACTTAATCCAGAGGAATTTTAAGGCATTCTTCCATTAATACCTGCTCCAGCTCTTTAAGACACGACGGTAGAGGACAGCGGCTTCTAACTTGTCGATCTAAAATGCACCACCAATGTTCGATAATATTGATATCTAGAGATTGGGGAGGCCACTCCATGTGTTCTAGCTCACTTTCATGCTTTTCATACCAATTCTTAACTACTCAATCGGTATGTATTAGAGCATTATCGCCTTGGAAGTATGCCGTCACCATCAGGGAATAAATTCTGGGCCATTGGATGAATATGATCTCCCAAAATTTTCAGGTAATCTTTACTGTTGATTCTACCATAGGGGCAACTATTGGGCGGAGGCATTTCCTTGATATGGTGGCCCAAACTATCACTGATCCACCTCCATGCTTCACTGTTGGAAGAAGGCAATCAGGGTTGTAAACTTCTTTGGGCTACCACCACACATAAACTCGCCCAGAAGTTGGCAAAGAGAAAAACTTGACTCGTCTGAGAATATGACTTGCTTCCATTGGTCTGCAGACCAGGCATTGTGACGTCGGCATCACTTCAACCTCTTCTTAATGTTGCGAGTGGAGAGTCCTTACGGCCGCTCTTCCATGATATGCAGACTTATGGAGCTCACGGCGAACAGTTTTAGTAGAAACTGGACTATTCAGATGATTATTCAACTCAGTAGTCAATTTGGCCGCAGTAGTCCTATGATTTTTGCCACATTGCGTTACAATGCACGTCGGTCCCTCTCAGTACGTTTGCAAGTCCGGTCCGAATTGCAACGGTTGCTAGCGGTTTTGCACTGTTTCTCGAATTGTTTCATAGTTCTTGATATGGTAGCTCTTGAAAAACCAAACAGTTCAGCAACCTTGGTGATCGAGTCTCCCGCTATGCGAGCTCCAACAAATTGCCATTTTTTGAACTCGGAGAGGTCACGCATTTAGTTTAAATTTTACTAAATTCTAAAAATAAATAAGACAAAGACAGTAAATTAAATAAATAAACGTATTTGCAATAGATATAAAATTCAATTACGAAGTTCTTAATATAATAGGTCTTTGAAATAAAGGAGTGAAATTTGCACCTGTTCCAATTATTTTGTCCAACCCCTATATATATATATATATATATATATATATATATATATATATATATATATATATATGAGATGAGGTATTATGTACACTATTTACGTTATTCGGACTATTGTTCTCATCTTTGCCGCCATATTTCTTACAAAGTGTCGGCCGTTGTACGCGCCGGCCTTCTTCAGGTGGTTCCAATGTCGAATTGAACCCTTTATTTCCCTTACTGGGGTAGTTTGTTCTAGTTCCACATTCCATCTTTAATGGATGTCAGTTATCAGTTATCTCCTGTTAATTTCCCTCTGAAGGTTCTCCACTGCCTTAACCGAGTATTGAACTCACACGCTTTGGGTCCTGTCACTGGATTTAACTAACGCCTTTATCCACTATGCCATATGTCCCTGAGGGCCCAGAAATTCTACACAGGTGTCCTTTTAGTTAAAGTCCTTAATGTAATAAGTCTTTGAAATATAGGAGTGGAATTTGCACCTGTTCCAATTATTTTGTCCAAACCCTGTATATATATATATATATATATATATATATATATATATATATATATATATATATATATATATTACATGAATCATTCATACAAAAAGCAGATAGTGAAGTTAATGATATAAATTGCAAGAATCACTCTCGCAAACAATTTTTTAAAAATACATTAACCTCGAACCCGTTGATGAATGTTATGATCCCTGTTTATAAATTCCAGTTGTATAAGGTCATTTTTACTACAAGCTTTCGATTGTTCATACAATCATCGTCAGGTATTGAAATAGATATGTCTTTTTTACATCCTAGCAATAAAAGGACAACGAAAGCTAAGATGTACTCCGAAATAGTTTTTTTGGAAATGTGTTATTGTTAAATGTGAAAGATTTTTTGGAGCGTGCGGTCGCAACACTGAGGTTCAATTTTTAAAAATTTTGAATTGTGCGTTTTTGTACTAATATAGTAATATGAGAATTCTTTTGTAGACGTAGGTTTTTTTCCAGTCAATATGGCATGAACTAAATTGTTCAATAAATAGAGGAATGTCACCGTTATTATAAGACATTTGCACATCGTGTCAGTTATTTTAATATAAAATAGGTGGTGCAGTTCAATTTACATTACATGAATCATTCATACAAAAAGCAGATAGTAAAATTAATGATATAAATGGCAAGAATCTCTCACGCAAACAATTTTTTAATAAAATACATTAACCTCGAACCCGTTGATAAATTACATAAAAATGAAACTCTAATACCCCATTTAGATGGCCATTTCAGCCCGGGATATTCTCCGTTTTTAATTTCTGTCTAGACTTGTCTATGTCATGACTTTCTGTCCTTCCGTTTCTGACTACCTTAGTTTACCTTTTTCTCCCTATCTCTTTTTTCATGACATTTTCTTTATTTGCTCCTCTTCTTTCTTCTTTTTCTTTCTTTTCATTCTTTCTTTCCTTCTTTAATTCTTATTTAGAAAAAAAATGCCCATTAAAGTTTTTTTTTTTTTTTTGAAGAAAAAATGTTTTTGCATTGACGTGCCCCAAGGAGAATATCACAGAGTGAAATAGCCATCTGAATGGGTCAATAGATTTTCGTTTTTATGTAATTCATTTATATGCTCTATAATAAATATATTGAGCTCTCTCTTGTGGATCAGCTTTAATATTTTATATTATTAGGATCTACTTGGATTACTTACCCACAGATTTTTACATATATATATATATATATATATATATATATATATATTAAAGACATTTTTTATATGTTTAACGTTCTTTTTATAGATACAAGTATTTAAGTAAATGCTCTGTTTATAATAAACAATATTAAATAACATTTACCGGTTAGAATGTCCGAGAAATTTTCATTCTCCGTTTCGTTTAAATACTTGTATCTATAAAAAGAACGTTAAGCATATCAAAAATGTCTTTAATAAATTGTCGGACTATGTCCAATTCAAAATGTATATATATATATATATATATATATATATATATATATATATATATATATATATAAGCTCTTCATGGTTAAATGTCATTTTCTGACAGGGACTCAGTCCACTCCGGACGACCGATATCTTTCTTGTTCTGCCGAAATCGAATATTTCCCATATGAGGTGATTTTGTTTTTTACTGTTTACTAATTACTTACACTGCATTAAGCTCATTTTTTGGATGATTCTTAATATTTTATATTACTAGGATTGTATTGGATTATATACGATGACTAAAGTTAAGCAACGTCGAGCCTGCTCCGTACCAAGATGGTGATCGCTTGGAAATGCCAGGTGACGTAAGCTCAGATGTGCTTGTGGTGTAATGGATAATGGCTCGGAATTGTAAATCGGAGAGCCGAGTTTCAATTTCAGTTGGGCTCGTTATATTCACCTACGCCCAAATATCTTCGCTAATGATATGTTTCCACCACTTCTCTGCCCAGATGTTATTTATTTACTAATTGTATCACTAAGTCAATATTACCCCCTTCCAACCACACAGAAAAAAAGTTAAAAATGAAATTCTAAGAATCTAAAATAATTTTTCAGGTAAAAACCGAATCAATTAAACAATCAATATTTCTGTCTATTTATATATTACAATATGTTTATATCTCTTTTATTCATCTACTTGTCCTTCTCTTGATATATCTATCCGAAAATAAGTTTTCATAATTTATTATGTCCACCCAAGATATCAGCGCGAAACATTGACCAACGGTGGACATTAAACACACCAAGGCTATAAACTATATATGTTTGTTTATTTCTAACAGATAGCAGCATAATATAATAGCATCTGATATAAAATTGTGTCACTAAAATAATCTATGCCAATAGAAATTGCACGTATTGAAATTCCTTTACACATGCTGAACGTTTGTTGGACCCAAACAATGGATGTGAGCACAGTCAGGTGGTTCGTTATTCGATTCAGCTATGGCGGGAATAATGGGTGTGATAAGCCACCTTCCGCTGCCAGTAACACGGAATGAAGCTAAAATGGTGAGTGGGAAGTAATTGTCTTCTCTACGAAGAGGTTCGTTAGTGTTAAAATAGATTTCGTAGTACTAAAGAGGAGGCATTACCTTCGGTGTAGTCGTGGAGATAGGAAAACAATTCTCTCTCTCTCTCTCTCTCTATCTATCTATCTATCTATCTATCTATCTATGTCAGCCTTTTTGTATCTATCTATCTAGCGAGCAAGCTAGCTGCACAGTTTTATACTTCGTTCTCAAACTATTCTGTCGAGCTCTCTACACAATTTTGTATCTCACTGTCTCAGATTATCTATCAATCTATCTATGTATGTATCTATCTATCTACACAATTTTTTATCACTCTTACAGACGATCTACCTACACTATTTTGCATTTCACTCTCTCAGACTATCTATTTATCTATCTATCTATCTATCTATCTATCTATCTATCTATCTATCTATCGAGATAGTGAGCAAGCTAGCTGCACATTTTTTTTACTTCGCTCTCAGATTTACTTGATTTACAAAATAGCTTAAGACGAACTCCATCTGTCTATCTGTCTGCCTATCTATCTATCTATCTATCTATCTACTCAATTTTTTATCTCACTCTCTCAGATTATCTATCTATGTAACTATCTATCTACACAATTTTCATCTCACTCTGGCAGACAATCTATCTACACTATTTTGTATTTCACTCTCTAAGACTGTCTTTTCGTCACTGGTATTTTCTCGTCTGTATCTGTGTGTGAATCTGAAAATATATGGCCAGCCTCAACTTTTGCGCACCTTTAGTTTACTCCTCCCACACACGTGTGTGTGTGTGTGTGTGTAAACAATTTAAACAAGACAGTGAGTGTTCTGTATGTATAACCGATAGCCAGTTGCCAGTGTTGATTTATAGAACAAATAAATCATCTTTTTCATAACTATATTTCTGCATCGCCAGAATTCACAATGCTCCTAAATACATGTTCGCTTGAAATCAGGCACAAATAATGCATTAGGGTGTTCGGGAAATAATTACTTTTTCACTGCAGTAATTTACGGCTCGACCAATCAAGCCAGTACAAATGTTCACTAGTAGGAAACTGCGTCTAGAACAAGTTTATCATCTCTTCTAACTGATGACGTGTAGTTATATAGTGGATTTCTGATTTAAATTATGAAAACTTGCAATGAAGGAATTTATATTCCTCATGAACTTTCTCTCGAGAACCGAACAGTGGGTTAGACCATCTGCAACAGTCTTGCAATTTTTGCATCGCTTTCTTATGGATGATGAAAAATGGTTTTTCGCATCTCAAACAAAAACGTCGACAAAAGACAGGGGTCATCAAAAAAACAAGAAATAATGCCAACACTAAAACCAGGATTGCATCGAGAAAAAATCCTTGCTTTGTGTCTGGCGGAATACGAAAGTGCCTTCCATTATGAGATACTGCCACATAGAAGGAGCATGACTAAAGATATTCACTACAGGATAAATGAAAATGTTATTTCTTAGATAATGAAGAACTATTGATTTTATCAACAAAATGTTTTGTTGTTAGCAAAAGAGACAGTCTAATGTGTCAGTTCCGTATTGGGGACTTCAAAATTACGCAAGTGAAGAAATTTAAATATTAACAGAAACAGACAAATGTGAAATCGAAGGTGAAGAGAAACAGCGAAAGAAATAAGAAAAACCAAGAAATGAGTGTCGAACTTCTCATTTAATATAAAACCATCTGTAGAGCATTGAATGCTAAACTATCACTGAAGTTATAGCCATATACGTATTTTAGACAGTATAACAGACAATAAGCGAGGTACCTTCAAATTCTTCTCAGATTCACTATTCGTATTTATACCACTGAGAAAAGACAAACAATCCCTTAGTTAATTTCGTTATGAGGATAAATCTCATCTTCAAGAAATAACAAAAATCTGTTGATTAAGTAGGCATATCAGTAGCCGAAGATACGTAATCCATAAAATTAAATAATTCAGATCTGAAAATCCATTCTACAATCTTAAAAGCATCTACAAACGCGTACATTCTAAACAGGTATCAAGAGATACCATTTTCATTGTCTGAGACTTTCTCTGGAGGAAGACTTCCTATCAAGAATCAGAAATACCTATATAGCTCACTCATGTCTCCTACAAAAAATAACATTTTCTCGAATGCATAGTATATCAGGGGTCATGTACTGTAAAACATATTCTAACCAATTATAGAGATTTTGCCTCTATACGTCAACTATTTTATTGTATGAATTGTCTAGAGGACGTTTTTCAGAAGATAAAAGTAAAGACTGTTCTAACCTAATTGGACGACGTTGGTCTATAGCAAACATTATAAACATCAATATACGATAAGCTACATCGGTCAGCAAGGACTCTGATCGAAAGATTAGAGGTGTTGATTAGGCTGGTGCAACGTTTTAGTTGCTGTTGCTCCTAGGTCAACCTTGACCCAGGGTAATAGCACCTGTTAGGATCTCGGCTATAGGCAAATAGTACGCCTCAAACAAAAACACTGTGAAAGTATAAAAATACATTTTAGTAGTAAAAATACCAGTAATACATTTTTATATAAAAAAGACTGATAATACATGTCCACCAATATATGCTGTAGTTGAAGGCACACAATTGCGTTTAAAAAATATTTTGTTGAAGCCATAAAATTGTGTTCAAAATTTTTAGATTTCAGCATTAAAAAACTCATAGTGGTTGATATGCCGCTAACCGAAATCCACCAACAAACCAGACTTTCAATATGAACTCTTTCATGACATTAATAAATGTAATATCCTACAATTTCTTACATCAAACTGTATTGCAAAATATAACTTTAAAAAAGCTACAACATCAAACACACATATCATCGCCTCTAGTAATTATGTCCATACAAACTGTATAAGCAAAAAAGCTGAGTTATCGTCAACCATGTATTGAATTGTGAAATCTCATCCAGAGTATGACTATGACCTCCCTCCAGCAGCAGGTTAGGGTTATAGCTATGGGCAAATAGTGAACTCCCAAACTGGGGTAAAAAAAAACTGATATTAAAGACCGTTAAAAAATAATTAATGTACGCCCAAAACAATGCTCATAAGCTTGCCAATGTAGAGTGTTACTATGAGGTGTTGCATGAACGTTAAAAAAAGCAATAAGCCTTACAATGAGAATAAAGACTAGAAAATAGGTACCGCCAGGAAATCATTAAAAATCAGCATACCATGATGAAAATATGCTTAATCTTAATGAAAATATAGTTTTATCGTCAAAATCGTTGTTATTATAAAGAGGAAGCAACAAAGTATTTTTGAATATTTAATTAATTTGTTTACTCGTTTTTAAAACATTCTAATTTTGATTAAGGAACTTGTTTTACTTGTTTCAGCGGTTGTACTATTAGCATAGCAAATTTTCGCCTATTTTTGCGCGACAGACACATTAATTTGGAAATTCTTGCAAAAATGAAATAATTGTCACATTTCAATGAGATTTTCTTGATTTATTCACAAATGAATGATATTATATGTGATTTTTTTTATTAGAAAATCTTTGTACAAATATAGTTTTTTAAAATGTGTTTCAGCGCCTTACATATTTTTGAAAACTTGAGAAATTCATCGAGATATATTTTATTATTTCGTAGAATTATTATGTAATTTTTTTTAATTAGGAAATCTTTGTAAAAATATAGTTTTTAAAAATGTGTTTCCTCCCCTTACTTATTTTTGAAAACTTGAGAAATTCATCAAGATATATTTTATTATTTCCTATAATTATTATGTAATTTTTTTATTAGAAAATCTTTGTAAAAATATAGTTTTTTAAAATGTGTTTCACCCCCTTACTTATTTTTGAAAACTTGAGAAATTCATCGAGATACATTTTATTATTTCCTAGAATTATCTCATTGAAAATGAATTAAAAACTTTATAAATTATTCAATTTAAAATTGTAAAAGAAATAAAACAAATCTTGCAAAAATCATTTTTCGTCGATTTATTTTTATTCCGACGATATTGTCTTTAATATATGTTATTAAAAAACAACAATTAAAAGCTTCTTTCATTAAATGCTAGATTAGTTAAATAGCGTTTTTTTCCTATTCAGATCAGATTTTTTTTCTTTTACAATTTTAAATTAAATATTTTATAAAGTTTTTAGATCTTTTAAAATTTATTTTCAATGTGTTAATTCTTAGGAAATATTATTATTAAGTAAAATTATCTTTCCTAGTCATATATTGTAATACGTATTACAATCAGTCGACGCCAACTATTTTTAAATGAATTTCGATTTGTTTTTGTACGTGAGTTCATGTGCAGAATCTCTGAAATATGGATGTACAAAACGATAAATCTAGCATTTAAAGCTTAGGGTTTTAAGTGTTCTACCCTCTTACATCTGCTTCACCATACTTAACTATGTACACGAAAATAAATTGATTAACACGTTAGAAAAACAATACTATTGTTGTAATTTGTTACACTTTAATGAACACATTAAATTGCTCTTAAATTGAAGGAAAGGAAGGATGTTTAAATACGAAATATAATTCGTGTAAAATAATTTTGTTTACGATAAATCAAATTTGTAATTTGATGGTTAGAACATGTAGCAAGAATGGAAGGGTCATGGTTTCCGCGTAAAGTCGTATTCAGTGAGATCACTTCAGGGAAATGACCACAGGATTGACCTCTTCGAAGATACAAGGAGCCACTCAAAATAACACTGAAAGCTGGAGACCGTTCCATCTGGCGGTGTTCCATCAGCATCTGAACCAAAATATTCCAAGCCACCAGAAGAGGAAAGAAAGAAGTTAGACGACAAGAGAGAAAAACTCGACAACATCAACCTCGTCCTCCATCAACATTACCATGCAGTCAATGTCATCGGCCTTTCCATGCAAGAATTGATATACTTAGTCATCAACGTCCTAAAAGAAACGATCGGCAAAGAAGAAATTAAATTCTTAGATAGTAGCTAAAGCCGACGACATCAAAAATTAATTTTGTACTTAGAATCAGGTACAAACAGTTGATATTTCATGGATATCCAATGAGGAAAGAGTGTTCATTTCAGTCAGTTATATGCCATGCATGATACACGCTTAGGCGATCACATATCTTTCGATACTTGACTGACGAGCCAGATTTTTTTCCCGCAGTAGGTTGCCATTACTTTCTGCGGTAGACCAGTTGCCATCAAAGAACCCGGTCTATCCTATTTACCAATAGCTTGGGGGGATAGAAATTAAAGGATTCATGCCTTTCCCAAGGGTATTAACACGTAATTGAATCTAATGGATTCGATTGGAATGCGAACTCCGATTCCTCAAGCCGAGCCGCTATCCATTATTCCACGGTACCTACTTGTAAGAGTACTAGTGTGATCTAAAGCACATGATGTCTTACGACCAACTTAAGAGAGGATCCCCAGATGAGGCTATGTCGAAGGGCAGCGTCTCTTCTCGGGAAACAGCCAATTTTTGGTCGAGCCTGCATGCTCGGATATAACACGTTAAATTCGGCTTGTGCCACATCTGACCGAGTGGGGCGGTTGGTAGATATCCTTGCTTCGGGAATTACTAGCCTGCTACCCGATTCCCTGTCTTTCAGTAGTGTATTCTCTTTTACAATAAACCTCTCATTCATCTTAGCGCGTGTTGCTGTTCCTTCATTTGAGTACCACCTTTGTCTGTTTGTCACCTCTTTGAGGACACAATAATTCCGATCCTAAAACCACTTTCCCATAAACGAAACATTGTAAGTCTATCGCTGTATTTCATCGCAACCCCAGACGGCATTTCTTATACACAGTATCTTGATATCCCTATTATCTCCATATTCCATTGATAAGGAGGAATTCCACCCCGAACAAATCTCTTAGACAGAACTGTTACTTTGTCGAACAGACGCCCAAGAGGATGCTTTCTCGATTATTATGATCTTAAAATCTACATATCCTCATAATATGCACTTTACGCCTTACTTCTTCCCTTTAAGCCCTTATAAAAAAACTCATTATATAACTCTGAGCCTTGGTATGATTGTTTGAGTGATAAGTTTTCTACGGTTTAGAAACCATTTATAGGTTATGTAAAGCCAAAAAATATACTTAGATTGTAAGAATTGTTTATTCTTTCTTTTTTGGAGCTAGTGAAGCTTTGGTGATGCAAATCGTTTGCATACGTATAGAAAACGAGTTCAGCAGATATACAAAAATAGAAAGGCGTGTAAAAGGATGTGTCTAATCACTGGCGTGTTGGCATAGCCGAAGATGCTTTCCAAAAGCTAAGCAAAGTTGTAAGAAACAGGAACACTTCGTGACAAAGAAAATAATGCTCAAATTTTATATGATGTATATGATCCTATATGATAGTGAGTGCTGGACAATCTCTTCAAAGATAAAGAAGAAACCTGAAGCAACGGAAATGTGGTTCTATAGAAGGATGTTGAAGATACCAAAGAGCGAATATGTGAGCGACGACGAAGTTCACGAGAAAATAGAAAAAAAGGAAACATACGTAATATCAGGAAGAGACAGGTGAAATTTCTAGGAGATATAATGAGGAAATAGGCCTGAAAAACCTGATACTCACAGGGTAGATTGAAGGCAAGAGGCGAGACAGGACATTTCAAACCGCTGACTCAATACCGCCGACTTAGCACCCTACTTTGCCCGAGGACAACTCTACAGTGGCATAGGTTCAGACCGGCGTTTGCTGTCATAGATCGGTTTTGAGTCGCTGAGATTTAGAAAGTTTGTTTTATTTTTAGGATCGGACAAATACCCATGCTGAGGAAGCAATCAAAAACTGTACACAGAGCTTGGGATGGAGCACACCACAATATGGAGATTCCTTACGAGGTTCAAATGGTACAAAGAAAACTAGTTGCGTTTTTCGAGAAATTAATTGGAGGTCACCCCTCTTCCCCTAAATTATAATGGCATAGTATATGAAGGCAGATGAAAGAATTTTGCAGATTGTTTCTTTTTCACAACGATCTCCAACTGAATATTTTAGGGGAATTGCATACAGCGTTAAAAGAAAAAAGTTTCTTAATAAATTAGATTTAATTGTTTTAAAAAATCGATTCAAAAACTTTTGAAGTTTTCACGTCGTTGAGTTGTCCCCGCGCTCAGTAGCTGGTGTTGAATTGTTCTGGGGTTGAGTTGTCACGAATATGAGTTGGCAAGTGTTGAGTCGGCGGTGTTGAGGCTCTGTGATGAGTCGTTCTGCACCCTGCTTGATTAAATGGATGGCCGAACAGAGTTTTGGGGAATAAAACGGCAATATATGATGGGAGACGGCAAATGAAGAAGGAGACGATACAATTCTTACTGATTAACCCATAGCTGAGAGGAGAAAAGGTGAATTCATAACTTTTCCAAGAGTATTTCAAGGTAAGTGAATTTTAATGAACCTGACTGGAATTGGAACTCGGCTCTGATTAACAATTATCAATTAAACCTCAAGTACATCTAAGTTTACAATCCCCATTTATTCCCAGTCACCCATCTATTTTACTTACAAGTCTCGACGTTGCTTAACTTCGGTAAGCCTTTATAGGCGCTTCGGTCTTGTATTGGGTCAAGAATAGGATAAAAAAATCTAACGAAATTGTATAGTGAGGGAAGAACAAATTTTGGAAGGGGTATTAGAGCGACAAATATTGATTAAAGCTCTTAATGAAAGGAAGTTGTGGAGATCCATATTAATGCGAGTATGCGCAACTAAAGGATAGCGTATTTTAGCGCAAATGCAGCAAAATCTATCATCAGAAAAGTGATAATCACTAATACACTAATCATTATTCAGATCGTTATGCAAATTAGTCGGTTTTGAAACAGGAGAGATTTATACTTTCTGTCAGAAAACACACATCTTTGGCACACAGCCCTTTGGCGAACGAAGGCCGCATCGATATTATGTAATTTTCATTAATTTTAATTCTCTTTTTTCAAATAGCTTAAGAAAGGAAATAGAAATTTACTGACACAA
This sequence comes from Acanthosepion esculentum, assembly GCA_964036315.1. Lineage (NCBI taxonomy): Eukaryota > Metazoa > Mollusca > Cephalopoda > Sepiida > Sepiidae > Acanthosepion > Acanthosepion esculentum. The sequence continues at coordinate 97,833,745 of OZ038487.1, forward strand.
TTTTTCATAATCAATCATATATAGCTGATAGTGTTTTTTTTTGTTTCCTTTGAAAAGTCATACGTGTCTTTTAGTTCTGAACATATTCTAAAACCCATGAGACCGAATATTATCTTCCGTCTGCAGCACTGAATTATCAGTAAATACTTGATATTATTTAAATTACAAATAGCGAAAGACTTATTTATTATAAGAATAAAGGCAGCGATGCGTAATACGCCACAGGGGAACTGAACATTTTATATATTCACAAAGATTGGATGCAATGAAAGACTACAATCTTCATATGAATTCCGGCTTATTGTGAGGGCATATGTATATATAGATATATAAAAAATATCGCATTAAAATATAACATCCATCAATTATTTTAGGAAAATATTTTCATTACTTGAAACATATATATATATATAAAGATAATTATGTAGCGTTCTTTTTTTAAAAATAAAGCCTCAGAGTGGTCATATTAAGTATATCGCCCGAAGAGACCGTCAGGTCGAAACCATGGTCGTGCATTTTAATTGACCTCCTGGCTTTTAAAGTTAAAAGTTCTACATGTTATTTTTATTTTTACTTACATGTTTTCTTCACGTGCATTGAGTACTTTTTAATACCACTGTTTCCTGGTCTGATTCAAACTCTGACCATTAACCATTATACACACGCGCGCGCGCACACACACACACGCGCGCGCAAACACTCTCACACACACGCGCACACACACACACACACACACACACATATATATATATATATATATATATATATATATATATATATATATATATATATATATATATATATATATATACATACATATATATATATAAATATATATATATATATATATGTATTATAATTTTTTCATACAGACCAAAATAATTTGCTCACGAAAAAGATGTAACTTCGTTACTGTGCATTTAGCTGCACCTCCACTGGTGAGAACCCAAAAAAAAATGGTTTCTGCTTCTCACCATTCGAGGTGCAGCTAAATGCACCGAAACGAAGTTGCATCTTTGTTGTGAGCAAATTGTTTTGGTCTATATGAAAAATTATAATAAATAATTATTTCTCTACCAATCGGTATTGAGCCCTATATTGAATTAATACTTTGAACGTTAGAATTTATATAATATTTTCTTTCTCATTACATTCGGATATATATATATATATATATATATATATATATATATATATATATATATATATATATATATTCAAATACAAATATATTTGAATAAATCGATATCAGGATAAAAAATTCAGTAAAAAAAAGAAAAGACTAAAGACATCCGTGTTGGTTGAAAATAATCAATCAACTCCGCGAGTCCCAGTCAAAAGAAAAAAAAAACCTCGACAAAGTGAATTAAGTAAAAATGTTAAAGTGCTCAATACTCAATGCTAAGTAGAGAAATATCTAAAAAAAACTAGAGAGCCAGAACAAACCTAACAAAGTTTTACCTAACGGGTCTTCAGATTACTATTGGCTAAGGAGGGTAGATACAAGCAACATTTTATAGGTAAAATAATAAAATCAGCACAGAGTAAAATAATAAAATCAGCACAAAACAAACACGACAAAGAAAACGAAAGAGTAGGCCAAAATTATTTTATTGTAAAGACGGCCATCCGAAGGAAAAAAAACCCCAAAGAAAAACTACTAATCTTTTATTCAAGTAACCAGGTTTTTTGTGTCTACACCCATTGAGAATTTCCGATATCTGGTTATATGGCATGTTCGGGTTATTATAAGTGGCCATGGCCAATTTTAACTCCATTAATAGGAGGCGATACCTATCGCCTGCCTTATAATTGCTGCATATTTTCATTAGCTCCCATTTTAGAGTGGGATTAACGCCTTCATTTTGTTAGTTTACCACACGTGATTAGATAAATTGGTGCTATGTCTAAATATCCCATGTGCGAAACTACTTTTATAGTTATATTTTTTATCATTACCACTATTGTTACGTTTATTTTATCATTCTGACTATTTTAGGTTTATATATATATATATATATATATATATATATATATATATATATATATATATATTTGTGTATATATTAATGCTCATTAAGGAATTGTATTCCTGATAAGTCACAATTCTTAAATAATTATATCGACCATACTACAGCACGCTTGACACGCTACACCTTTCTGATCACAACTCAATTACATCTCATTTAAATATTCAGGGAAACCTACCGGATCCTATTCGTAACGTACTTGTGGACAACCAAATATAATAGCATCAACTACATGCAAACAGAAAAGGACTAAAAATATTGGAAGCCTTATTAATAAAAACAGAAAAACAACACTCAGTAATATCAACTGTGAACATGGACACAATATCTGGACCGTGTTTAGAAAAATGAAAATTATATAACTACATATATGGAACACTCTATTTCTTGTTACCAATTAAAATATATCCTCCTTGAAAATGGCTAAGTGTATAGCCGGAAGCGCTCGAAAAAAAATAAACAATCCGATAGATTTCATCTAATTTATTATCTGAAAAGAAAAAACTATTAGATCATATGAGAAATTGTATAAAAAAAAAATCAAAGCACCTTTCCTGCTATATTCAATGAAATGTGCATATATATATATATATATATATATATATATATATATATATGTATATCTCGTACTGAAGAGACACCGTAAATAAAAAAAAAAATATAAATCAACAACAAAATCATTTACTCATTTTGTTTATTAAATTATATCACTTAGCATCCTCCATAATTTACTTAGTCTTTTCAATTAAAGTGATAATTTTTTTTATTATTGGTTCAGAATAGGCAATTTCTTCTACTATTTTTCTTTCAAAATGTTTCATTTATTTTTTTCTTATACAGTGTTACGTTAGAACATGCACATGTCCACTACAAAATTGTACATTTTTGATTCAACGTCAGAAAAAGGAAACTTTTAAACTTTCATCAGGTGGGGAATCACAATGTTACTAAAAACTTTTATTCAGAAATACAGTAATCGAAGCAATATCACCTACATCCGTCCTTTGGAAATTTTCATAAAAGGTATTCTAGAATTTACATGTAGAGATGGAAGGGAATCTAAGTCATTAATAATTGCGGGCGAAAAAAGAAAGGGAAATGGAAAATAGGAAAAAGAAAAGAAAAAGGAGAGGGAAGAGAAAAAGAAAAAGGAAAAGAAACAAAAGACGTCATGGGAAGAGGTGGAGGTGTTAAGCGCTAAGAAGAGATAAATCTGGCCATAGAATTCCGTTAGAATGTAAAATTTGAACCTTAGCGGTCTCCAAGGTTGGTTAACTTGATGCTTCAAGTGAAAATAATTTGTGGTCAGAGACAGTTAAAGTATAGATTAGAATATTAGATATCTTTTTTATGTGCATTTTCTAATGTAAGACTGCATAATAAATAAATAAATATTGACGGCTCTACTTATTGTATTCAGCACTGTTTTTAAATTAATGTTTTAAACGCTGTGATCTTACTGTTGGTTCTTCTACACTTTGATATATATATATATATATATATATATATATATATATATATATATATATAGATAGATAGATAGATAGATAGATAGATAGATAGATAGATACATACATATATAAATTTCGGGGAGATGGATCTTGTTAGTTGGGATGATAGTCCATCTATAAGAATGAAAACCTTTAAACCTCCGCTGCCTAACTGCCATACCCAGTCATGAGAAAGGCTTCGGGAAGAAACACTACGGGTAAATCAGGAGGTGGTGTCCTCTAAAAGAGCCAATTGTTATGTTCAACTTCGTTCTGGTCACTCCTGTAATGATGATAGTGCCAACCTGTATTGGCATTTACCTTTTCCTTGGGCAACATCTCTGCAAAATGTCTACCTAAGTCTGAGCCCTAGAGAGAAAAACATCGTCACCGTATTCATCTAACAGCGAGACTTGGGGAGTCTACTGCAGACAAGGGCGACGCCTCAACGCCTTTCATCTTCGCTGTCTGAGACTCATTCTGAGTATCAACTGATCAGACCAAGTCACCAATGCAATAGTTCTCACCCGTACCCATTTACCCAACCTATACGCCTTCTCTAAAAGCGCTGGCTTCGATTGGTTGGATATGGACTCCATATGCAGGAGGCAAAGATTCCGATAGTCCTTCTGTACGGGGAAATGGCCATCAGCTAGAGAGCATGAGCGCGACCAGATCTTCGCTTCAAGGACATGATATGAGGAC
>OZ038487.1:97842969-97847969 GCA_964036315.1 Acanthosepion esculentum
GCCACTTACTTTCGGCCTTGTGCCACATCCAAGCGTAGCTTGGAATATCACTATATATACAGATAGATGGATAGCCTTATATATATATATATATATATATATATATAAAAATTCCTATGTTTGTTCAATTTCTCTTTATTGGATTAAATTCAACGGATATATATTTATTTATTTTCCATGCAATTTTCCTTATCTTTTTCGCATTCGGATGGAAATTGTGGAATAACTGCGCAAATCACTAACACCATATCAATCAATAGTTTTTGGATTCACCACTGCTGCAGTCTGGTAATGAACTCATAAATCGTTGGGTCTAGTCACTGGATCTAACCAACGTCTTTATCCAGTGAGTAGATTCATTGACTAGACCCAAAGAGTTGTGACTTCAATACCAGGCCACAGCAGTGGTGAACCAAAACTTGGAGAGTTGAGTTAAAGGAAAATAACAGAGACATCTGGAAGAGTCGTGGCATGTGGATCTAGAACAATCTACCCCTGTAGACGAATTAAAGAGTTTGGTTCGAAATTCCAATCACCTGAAGAAGTCTGGAGTTTACAACGGCCGAAGCTTTGTGTTTATGGTAATGAAGACGAGGATAACAGTCTGAATAATGTAAATAATGTAAGTAATTATAATACATCATCTCAGAGATATAGACAGATATTATGAACATACAATGGGAAACTGAAGATGTTAAACTGAAAATGGGAAACGAAATATGTGAAACACGAGGATAGATATACGATGAATGTATATTTGAATAGGAAATATAACGTTCCAGAGATTCCATGACACAGCTTGGAAGACTTGCCCGCGAGAGTAACAGACATTTAGTTCTTGAAAATGAGGGTGACGGACGTGCAACAATTTATTAAAAACTGGAAGGAAAGAATAATAAAGATAGATCATGACGTGTTTCTATGCGAATAAATATATTTTTTAAGGCATGATATATATATATATATATATATATTTAAAGACATTTATGATATGTCTACCGTTCTTTTCATAGATACATGTATTTAAGCAAATGCTCTGTTTTATAATAAACAGTATTAAATAACATTTACCGGCCTGAATGTCCGAGAAATTTTCATAGAAAATTTTCGCTCCTCGACAGGAATCGAACCTGTATCCTATACGGAACCATCATTTCGCGTGATGTGCCTTAACCTTTCGGCCACAGAGCGGCGTCTGGTTAGCAAGGTCGATTTTACTATCTTTAAACTTAAATCTTCCATGAATCTCTTCTATTCATATCTGCTCTAGCGTATCAAATGTAAACAAATGACGTCATATATTTTAGAATTGGACATAGTCCGACAATTTATTTAAAGACATTTATATTATGTTTAACGTTCTTTTTATAGATACAAGTATTTAAGCAAATGCTCTGTTTTATAATAAACAGTATTAAATAACATTTACCGGTCTGAATGTCCGAGAAATTTTCATAGACATTTTCGTTTTGCGACAGGAATCGAACCTGTATCCTATACGGAACCATCATTTCGCGTGATGTGCGTTAACCGTTCGGCCACGAAGAAGCGTCTGGTTAGTAAGATAGTAAATACAGGTTCGATTCCTGTCGGAGAACGAAGATTTTCTATGAAAGTTTCTCGGACATTGGGGCCGGTAAATGTTATTTAATACTGTTTATTATAAAACAGAGCATTTGCTTAAATACTTGTATCCATAAAAAGAACGTTAAACTCATTATAAATGTCTTTAAATAAATTGTCGGACTATGTCCAATTCAAATATATATATATATATATATATATATATATATATATAGCTGCGTTCGAATCCATTACATTCACTTACGTGTTAATACTTTTGGGAAAGTATGAATCCTCTTTTTACCCCACAGCTACAGGAAAATAGCCGGACACAGCGGGTTCTATATATTTGATATATCTGGTCTACCACAGAAAGAAACCGCAACCTACTGATGGAAAAAATCTGCCTTGTCTGCCATGTAACGAAAGATACATGATCGCCTAAGCGTGTATCGCACATGGCACATGACTGACTGATATATATATATATATATATATATATATATATATATATATATATATATATATACAAAACAAAACTATTAAATAAGCTATATAAACAAATTTTTATTACGTTAATAAAAACACCGATCTAAATAAAAAGATAAAAAATAAAAATAAATAAAAACAAGCAAAATAATTTTACCCAAATAAATAAACAAATAAACGACTTCTGGTAAAATAGCCGCCATAATAGACTACCCACAATAAGCTGGATAAACAATTTTTTACTACGTTAATAAAAACACCGATCAAAATGAAAAATAAAAATAAAATAAATATAGAGGATAAAAACAAAAATAAATTAAATAAAAACAAGCAAAATAATTTGACACAAATAAACAAATAAACGACTTCTGGTAAAATATCTGCCAAAATAGACTACCCACAATGCACCACTCACCCGTATATATAAATAGCCGAGAAAAATAACATCACTCGTGACCTGACGATTGCATCTAGCATGAAACAGACTGTCGCCTCTAAGTGTTGACTTCTATGTTCACTTTTATATTTACACACGCTCTATCTCTGATATTGAGTACTTTATCCCATAAATATAGCACACTTTAAGACTATATTTTTTCATATATATATATATATATATATATATATATATATATATATATATATATATATATATATATATATGTATGAAGTTACACACTACGAAATGGACAATGTCCGACAAATTTAGAAAAATACTCTGTATTTAAAAAATTTATTTCTCGGACATTCAGCCCGATAAATGTTGTTAATACAATACTCTTTATTATAAACAGAGCATTTTACTTAAATATTCGTATCTATAAAAATAACGCATAAACAGAAAAAAAAATATATATGTATATGTGTGTGTAAATATATATATATGTGTATATATATATTTGCATATATGTGTCTGTGTACATATATTTCTGTGTCTGTGTAAAGAGAGAGAGAGTGAAAGAGAAAAAATAAATAGTTATATGGAGGTAGAAGCTAAAATCAGAGAGAAAAGTTAAGTGATCCAAAGGCATCATAATCCAGTTTAAATCCCAGTCCAAAGAGCTGATAATTATTTGGAAGATTATGTTGCGTAAGTTTGGGAGAACGGTTCAGCTAAGCTAACCAGATCCTGATTCCTTGATTTTACAACTATCGAAACATGTACCTCAGCCGTTCGCCGAATAGACTCCAGGCTTTTAACTGCCCTTTCTCTATACTCGACTGCAGTCAGGACACTAAGTCCACCGCATCTATTGAATATAGCATGTGAGCCTGTCTAGGTTCCGTGAAAGACGGTGCATACTTGGAAATTTTCCAGACAATGGCACACTCTTCGCATACAATTCACGAAAGCTTGTTAATCACTTCTACAGCAATTTCGGGTGGAAATACACAATATCCATACTTATTCGCATTAAGAACAACAATTTAAATGATTATTGAAAATGTCTACACGATATGATATTAATTGTTTCAATTCTTTAAACGAAAAGTTTGGCAAGAGATAACGACTTTAATGTTATTACTGTTTATTTAACTCAGCACGATATCAGTTCTCATAGAAGGAAATGAGACGAGGAAGATCGTCCTGCGTCAGTTTTTAGGGCTGAAAGGTTTAACTGCATTCGAGATTATCAGTATTCGAAATTATTGCCATAACCTCAACTCGAACACCGACCTGTGTCATGGGTGAAACATAAGTTAATATCAGAAATATGAACACGTGTTGTAAAATAAATCGTTCTTCGGATCACACAAAATTATATTGATGAGGATTAAGAGAAAAAAAATCTATTAAATAGGATACAAATATGAGCTTTATCAGTGACTTCGAAGGCGAAAGATAATAGGGAATTCGTAGAGAACCTAAACTAGTCAGTAAACAAAGATTTAAAGGAAGAAGAAAAATGAGGAAAAAGAAGGGTGAAAAATGAAAGAGAAGGAAAAACGAAGACTCGTAATTTTAAAGGAAAGAGTCCGTGATATATAAGAAGACTAAGGTTAAAAATAGGAAAAGGAAAAAGTCTAGAAAAAGAAGTTAAAAAGATGATGAGGAAAAGAGGGGGCGAGAAATAATAATAATAATAATAATAATAATAATAATAATAATAATTGTCTGCAGTCGCTCTCTCACAGACGTGCCGTTGCCTCCCTCTGTCTTTTCTACAAATACTTTCACTGTAACTGCTCCGACGAGCTACTTTCACTAGTTCCCACACTGCATGAATTTAAACGTGCTACTAGGTTGGCATCTCAGTCCCACCCGTTCACTGTCGAATCTGTTAAATGTGGCCATCTCTCCTACTCCAATAGTTTCATGTTTCCCACCTCCCGTCTGTAGAATTTCATTCCTATTAATGCTTCCCTGATAGCTTTAATCCCCAACTATTCAAATGTAATGTCAATCGACATCTCCAGATGCCTTGATCTATTCCCTCTGCTTCTCATCATCCTTTCCTCTATCACGCGTCTTTACTCTCGCTCCCACTCTCTGTAACCCCCTGCGTGCTAGTGGCATCCCGCCTTGCTTGGTGTGAAATCTTTAAAAAAATTATATATATATATATATATATATATATATATAGATAGATAGATAGATAGATAGATTCATTCCAACAGAATTTGATAGATAGATTACAAAATAATCAGATAGATAGATAGATAGATAGATTCCAACTGAATGAGATAGATAGATAGATAGATAGATATTATTCTACTGTTATTATTATCAGCTTTATTTTCTAGATGAACGCATTTGCATAGAGGTCCAAGTTTTTTATTTTCAAAAAAGAACTTATTGTCCGCTAGCCTAGACGTAGAATATTTTAGCAAAGTTCCATCCGAGTTGAAGTCGCTATATATATATATATATATATATATATATATATATATATATATATATATATATATATATATATATATCTATATCTATATATATATATATATAT
>OZ038487.1:97852969-97877969 GCA_964036315.1 Acanthosepion esculentum
ATATGTATATACCTGTCGAGCATGAAACATATATGTAAATATTCTGTTTATCTATGCATTCGCATAAATCACAGATGAGATGTACATGCGTCATATTTTTCGCAAATTATTTATTTTGTTTCAACGGACTCAAAAAAAGTGTATTGTGATTTATTGCAGGATGAATGTAGAATTCTGCACCATATATTTCGAAAATGGCGTTTTAATTTATTTTCTATTATAGTATGATTTGTTTTTGTTTATTTTTCTGTTTCACATTCTCTTAAAAAGCACTGAGAATGATCAGGTGTCAGCATTTCACCCACATCTCCAGCACGTTGTCTAGTATTATGAATATATCCAAATCTCTGTGGACGTCCAACGATCCGTATTTATTGTCATTATATATACGTACTCATTCGAATATGTTTTTTGATACTAAATTTTTTAAAAAAAATCAATTTTTTTCCGACCTGCATCATCTTCAGTTTTAACTGCACGTTTTCTCTGGACAATTTTTACTTCGTTTCTAACTTGAAGATCTTTCTTTACATTAATTACCTTTATTTTTGTTTTATTGAGTTTCTCTTGGCCGATGACCTCCAGTGCCCTAATGGAGATAGGCACGAAATATGAAACCGGAGAGTCAAGTTCGTTATCTGAGCTTACGCACAAATCACTTTTGGAAATTTATTAAACCATTCCCTCCCTCGTCTATGAGTTAAAATGTATTCTCAAAACTATTGATAATGCACTTGGGGGAAAAAAACTTTATTCTTACAATCCAAAATATGTTTCGGCTTTAGATAACCTACGAAAGGTTGATAAGCCGTAAAAAAAAGAAGAAATTATTCTAACAATGTAAAAAAGAAGAATTTTTTCCCACAACCCAAAATATGTTTCCAATTTAAATAACCTACAAAAAGTAACTGTAAAAAAAGAAATTATTCTTACAATCGCAAATATATTTCGGCTTTAAATAACTTACGAAAGGTTGATAAGCCGTAAAAAAGAAAAAATATAGTTTTACAATGTAAAAAAGAAGAAATTATTCCCACTACCCAAAACATGTTTCGAATTTAAATAACCTACGAAAGGTTGATAAGCCGTAAAAAAGAAGAAGAATTTATTCCCAGAATCCAAAATATGATTCGGCTTTAAATAACTCCAAAGGGCTGATAAGCCGTAAAAAACTGTTGAACCTATCTCTTAGCAGAGCCATATATCATTCCAGAAATTGCATGTAGAAATGCAGTTTATCTTGCGTTTGGCAATCATTTCTTTTTGCATTTTTCGTCTTGTTCTTTAGCCATTCTCATGGCTTATTATTATCTCTGCCACAATTATACATTTGGCTTTTGTTGACATTTGTCTAGCACAACTGACAATTAAAGTATAAAAAATGTTCGTAGATTTTGACGTCATGAATTTGTTTTGATCGCGTTAAGTCTAAAAAAAAATACTATATAAAATACAAAGTTTTTTCATCCATCATATTGAATGTAGTAAAATTATTCAACATTTTAACCAGAAATATCTCAAGTTGATGTTAAAGCATAAAAAACATTGTTTTTTTTATTTAAGATAGGATGATCACTTACGACATGTCTCTAATCTGTATTTAGATACATTGTATTTATTTTATATTTTTTCAGTTGAATTGCTCACGTATTGTATATGATCAATTATTGTACCTAATTAGGTTACTATAAAAAAAATTATTTTATATGAACACTACCTATGAAGTAGGTGGGTGGCCCCGAGAGACAGTTGATAGCTCGAAAAGAAGGCAGTTTAGTCAAGCTGATTTGTTTCATGTACCTGAATCTTCAGGTGTGAAAAAAAAACATTGTTGGCTACAAGTTCTTCAGGAATTAGATAACTCCAGAGGATCGCGAGATTAGGGTGGCGGGAATGAGATCCCCCCAACATAACGGGTGAAGAGCTTTCGACCAAGCATTAAACCAGGATTACGAAAGTGAAATTCATCTACGGGAAGGAAAATACAAAAATCCGCGTGGTCTTCAAATCTACGAGACCAGGGGGAAAAAACCTTTTGGAAAGACAGAGGCACACACAACACGCAAGTAGTTCCCCTGGTGAGACGGAGGAGAAATATGGGCAGGATACTCAGTACAGAACCGTGTCCCTCCATGTGCTGGTCTCTCGAAAGCTTGAAAGAGTAACCAGAAAGCAGATTACATAGCCAGATTACACACCAGAAGAATGAAAGGGAACAGTTCGATCAGGATGTAAACGATATTTTACGAACGATATCGAATCGATATCGATAGTTACGCGTCAGAATCATTCGGTTATGTTCAAAAGGAACACACGAAAAAAAAAACCGTCGGGAAAATAAGATTCACCAGCTGAGATCCCTAAAGAAATAATACAAAAAACGCGAATGAGGTGGAATAATCACCGCTTTCAGAACTCCGAAACACGTTGAGGAATAAACTAAAAACACTTCCTAGAGCTGAAGATCATAGAAAAGGGTGCGAAAAAGAAGAATATAGAAAGAAGCCTTTATTTCTAACCCCTTTCGATAAAAGAAATGGTAATCTTGAATGTACGGCGGAAGAAATAAGTTCATTCCTACAAGAGACACTCAGTGACCAAGATAGAGAAAAGAATCTAGGAAAAAACAATCTAATAGTTCACCCTGAACGACAAGAAACAGTTTTCGACTTAAGGACAACGACCTTAAAAGAATTAGAGGAGGTCATATTGGCAGCTAGATCATCTTCAGCCTCAGAAGCCAGTGGTGCGCCATATAGTGTCTATAAGAGATGTCCGAATATTCAGGTCCATCTGTGGAAGATATTAAAAGGAATTTGGAGGGGAGATAAGGTAAGGTAAACCAATGCAGTGTGAATTCCAAAAGAAGAAAACTCTAAAGAAATCGTAAAGTTCAGAAATATTTTTTTTTTGCTGGACACTGCGAAAATTATCTTCTTCAGCCTCCTGTCCTGAAGAATTCGAAATTATCTTGTTGCCAACAATTACATTGATACTTCAGTACGGGAGGGTGGGATTGCAAGCATACCAATTTGCCGGGAGCATATAGGCGTGATAACGCAGCTCCTAAGAGAAGCAAAGGAAGGGAAAGGCGATCTATTCGCAATCTGACTAGACATTGCTAATGCATATGTATCCGTTCCACACAAATTAGACGAGGAAGTTCTAAGAAGAAACCATGTCCATATTTGTGTAAGGAATCTCATACAAGATTATTACAACGATTTCAATATAAAGACAACCTCCGATTTGGTATCTTCTGATTGGCATCGGCAAGAAAGAGGAATTAACAATGGATGTACAATATCAGTGATATTATTCGCCTTAACTATGATCGGGTTGGTAAAATCAGTAAAAGTTGGGTGTTGAGATCAATTGGTCAGAAACAGAGTACGCCAACCTCCAATCTGTGCATATTTGGATGACCTGACAGTTATTACATCTACCGTTCCTTGATATTACAGGGTTTAGAAAAGATAATGACTTGGGCAATAATGCAGTTTAAGCCGTCAAAATCGAGGTCATTAGTATTGAATAGAGGGATTGTGATACGTTTAAAGATTGCAGTAACTATTAACCTATCGTTAAAAAAAAACATTTAAGTATCTGGGTATAATTTTCAATACTAATTTAAAAGATACAAATATTACCCAGAAATGTTATACAAATTTCTAAGCAATGTTGAGATGAGTTGACAAGTCAGGGCTGTTGGAGTGTTTTAAGCCATGGAGATATCAATATGACATTTCGCTAAAAATTCTGTGGCTCCTGGCGTTATATGAAGTGGCATTAACAACAGTCGAGAAGACAGTGGCTATTAGAAAAGATGGCCGGTCCACCGAGGAGTTTGAGCAGTTCAGATCTTCAGAGGATTAGCTTAGGAGTTTAAAGTGCCGAGTACAAGGGAGGTAATCCTCTATAGTGACGCAAAAGATCTTAAATTTGCAGAAACACAAGTAGAAGCTGGAAGGCATAGCACGAGCACAGTACAGCAGAGCAAATGTTGAGACAGAAGGCACTAGAAGAAACTATAGCAATAGGTCAAGCTTACTGTCCAAATCTCCGAAGGTGTAGAGGAATTTATAGCCAGTAAAAGGGTGGACTTGGGTCTACAGGGTTCTGAACAAAATGGAGAAACCTAGAAAAAAAGGAAGATTACGTGGATAGATCACTGGTACACTAACCCCAGTAACAGGCAGTGTGTGCTATATTACTCAACCAAACAAATCTGCACACGTTGAGAAAAAATGAGTTTCCACTTTGTCCATTGTGCAAGAAGAGAGGATCCCTCCAATACGTATTCAGAAGTTGCCCCAAGGTATTGAGGGGCGTTACCGCTGGCGACATGATAAAGTTTTAGGAGCCATTGCAAAAGTAGTCTCAAGGAGTCTCCAAAGAAACCGATTTGAACGGAATAAGAGGATTGGGAATTTCGTCAGAGCCGGAAAAACGTAAAGACATTAGAGAAGAAAACGTCTGTTCTCAGTTTACACTCAGACTGGCAAATGCTAGTAGATATAAGCAGGCAGCTAAAATTCTCAATGAAAATAATAAAGGCTAAACTACGTCCGGCCATGTTTATTTATTCGGAAAAGACCGTGCATGTCATCATATTAGAATTAACAGTCCCTTAAGAAGAAAACATGAACTAAGGCCATGAATGGAAACTTGAGAAATATTTACATATTGTAGAGAAATGCAAAAGGTGTGGTTGGCGATTTCAGTTAGTTCCGATTGAAATCATATGCAGAATCTTTTTTCTGTGCGGTCACTATGTAATATGTTGCCAAAATTAGGTTTAATAGGTTTGGAAAAGAACAAAGCCTTTCACTCAATAAGAAGATGGTTATGGTTTAAAAGATCAATTGATTGGCAGTTAGTAATGAAGTTGTGGTTGATATTATTATTATTATTATTATTAATTCTTTCGAGGGAACTGGAATGTAGGTCTTGGATATTATCTAAAACTATACCCAACAATGGAGTCTCAACTAAGGGACAGAAATAGGTCAGCCCCCTAACAATTATTATTTACAGGTGATCTGTGACTAAGATCTACAGCCGGTTTGCCCATTTACTCGTGTTACGGTTATATATATATATATATATATATATATATATATATATATATATATATATATATATATATATATATATATATATATATAGGCAACATATTTTCATTCCAGCATGTTTGGTTAAATAATTTTGACGTATTATGTGTATTTTAGTTTTAAGGCTTTCAAGTCCGCAAATTAATTTCTTGGTGGTTTTAGAAAATTGATAAAGAAAAATCCAAAAATGTTCCTTCAAATAATTTTTACTTTCCCAAGTATTTTCAATCTCATCTGAGACCATCTTCAGTTGTTGCATATCTATGGATATGTTATGCGTTAACACCGTAAATTCAAAAGAGTTTTACCTCTATGCAAGTGAGGTAAATTATCTATTTCTTTTTATTAAAAAGATTATTTTATTATTTTAATTTAGTATTTTTTTGCTGCTACAAACATTTGAGACATTTGTATATATTTATATATATATAATATAAAAGTGAACATTGAAGTCAACACATAAAGGCGACACTCTGTTACATGCTACACGCAATCGATTGCGTCGAGCATAAAACAGACCGTCGCCTGTTCACTTTTATATTTACACACTTTCTATCTCTGATATTGAGCACTTTATCCCTTAAATATAGCACACTTTAAGACTATATTTCTTCATATATATATATATATATATATATATATATATATATATATATATATATATATATATATATATATATATATATATGTATGTATATATATATATATATATATAATGGACAGTGGGGTATGAGCTGTCATTTTTTTAATGGATGAATAACGTGCATGGAAATAGGATAAAATAATTATATATCTGTGAGAGGAAAATAATCGTTACTTACCAGTTCAATCCGAGCGCGTCGCCATGTTCCTTGACAGATCAAAACAATTAATGAGTTTGCTTCCAGTTTTTAAGAAAAACGTAGATTGATGGTGAACCTTAAGTTATCCGTGATAAATTGCCAAGTGCGTTCGAAGTACCAGATAAAGAAAATGGAGAAAACTGCAGCTGAGGCATGCCAAAAATATCGATATCAGATCAGTATCGGCCTGGCCAACGCGTAGAGATTGTATGATTTGTGAAGACCCGATATCACTAGTGAATCTCGGCTAAGACCATCACTGATGATATATACCATAGTATCAAACGCATGTCTTTTACATAATACTTTATGAAAATAGAGATGAAGTAGGGCGGTGGCCCAGTATCATAAATTATGGGGGTACACGAGGCACTTGCAACGCACCTGCATTTTCCCATATGCTGCTTATATATATATATATATATATATATATATATATATATATATATATATATATATATATGTAAGCAAATATGTGGATGTAGATCCGAAGGTATGATGAAAAATATGGAAAAGACAAAACAAAATCCGAATATGCAAGATTACTGTTTTAATCTTGTGTCTATCGTCTCTTCATATTGACTTAAATATCGTCTAATCCTAAGTATGTTTCTAATAACCATGTCCTGAAGATGGTCTACTAGACCGAAACGTCTGACATCGACAGTAAAACAACATTAAAACAGTAAACTTGCATATTCGGATTTTGTTTTGTCTTTTCCATATTTTTCATCATATATATATATATATATATATATATATATACACACACACACATATATATATATATATATATATATATATATATATATATATATATATATATTGTCATTTGTCTTGTAAATATGACGGTCTTTATTTTTGATCCAGTGTAGTAGTATTGACCTTTGACATATGTTTATTATTAATTTATTGCAACATTTCTATTGACGAGTATGATTACTACATTGAATTCAAGTTCTTGCAACGTAGAGATGGAAAAATTTTCTATTTTTTATTTTATCATCGATTTCCTGAGTATTTTTGTTTGGTCGTTTTCACTTGTCAGCTAGGCCGGTATCTTCTGCAGCTTGTCTCTGATTTGTTTTCTGTTGTGGGTTTTACTGTAATCTTATTTCATTCATTACTGGACTAGCGTTTCCAATATATTTGTCTATTCTGTCTAGATCTGATACCCAGACTCTTTTCAAAATACGCTTTTTTTCGTGCAATGTGTGAAATCAACTTTGTAAACCAGTAGACATAATAATGGAGGGCAAAAAAGAGCGCTTATCCTCAGCAAAACAGGTGTGAGACAACAATGCCTTCTCTCCACATTTATTCAGCCTCTACAGGACCCTATCCAAAGTGAACTAATCCAAAGTGAACTAAAAATTCTAACAGGATTTATTATATAAGATACGCATATGGCACTGTGTTGTAGGCCGACTCTAAAAGGAAACTGAAGGAACCCCTAGACAGCTTGCTAGAAGAAATTGAGAGAAAAAGTACTATCATCTGAAAGGAGACAGGAAGTATGGTTATTGTTGGAAGGAAACATAAAGGGAGATAACTCCAAAGTATTGTAAGAGTTATCTCACTTGCTTTGGACATCGTGACGTCAGACGTCACGTGTGGCAAAATACAGAGAAATCCAAGATGGCGGACTACACTGGGACACTCGTGGCAACGTCTCTCCATATTTCACTAATTCTTTTGTAGAGTAGTATTAACTCAGTTTATCTAGTAATTAATAAAATGCTGTAAACCTAAAAACGTTCTTGGTAATTATTTCCAATCAACAAATGCATTGCTCGGTCCTCAGAACTCACGCAAACATAACAGTTATCAACAAGGATACGGGTCCGGAGGTGGCGATATAAATACCAAGCATGAACTGAAGTTTGAATGGCTGGGAAGCGATTTAGCAGATGGGTGATAGAAAATGCGACACCGATATCTGAATATGCCTTGAACTACAAAAAGAAGCATTCCAAATACTAAGCAAGCTACTAAGAAACTGCAAAATTACATTAGCGTTGTACTTGAATCGTTCGTCGCCAGCTGCTGTACTCGAATCTTCGTTGCCAACTTATGTATCTCGTTATTTCGAGATAACAGAGGGAAAATAAATAAGCAAGACAAACGCGTATATATGTAATGAAATAGAAGGTTTGTTACACGAAGTTATTGGACCTAATGCTAACTCGGTATTTATCCGAGCTCCTCACAGCGGGATATGGCACAAGGGCGGTTTAACGGGGTCTTACGAGCACGTAGGCTCGGGAAAGAATTCCACGTAGACGGCGGAATTACGGTGACGGTGTGTCTACCTTCCCAGACTAGACTCTACCCTTCGGCATAGACTCGTCTGGGTTACTCTCTGCACGAAGGAAGAGTGTTGGACAAACCCTAAGAGCTTAGCACGCGTCTAAGACCTAATGCTGACACTACTCATCTTCGATTAACTCCGCTTATTTAAATAACGGATGATTCCATTCATTTATATCATATGTGAAAATTAGAATCAAATAAAAGAATGGCGGATATCCATGCGATATCTATCTTATTATATGGCAATAAATGTTAGCCAATATCTCTACATATAAGTTTGTAAACTGGAGAAAGCAGAAATATAGTTCTACAGAAGGACACTGAAAATTCCTTAGAAAGAACGAGTAAGCAACAAGGAAATCTTAAAGGAAATGGTAAGCGGAAGAAAACGTCGACAAATAATCAGTAAAAGTCAGCTGGAAATTCCTTAGACAGAGCTAGTAAGCAACAAGGAAACCTTAAAAGAAATGGCAAGAGGAAGAACACTTTTATCCATAATCAGTAAAAGACAGCTGAAAATTCCTTAGACAGATCTAGTAAGCAACAAGGAAGTCTTAAAGGAAATGTTATGTGGAAAACACTTCGCCTTATAATCAATAAAAGATAGCTGATAATTCCTTGAACATAGCTTGTAAGCAACACGGAAATCTTAAAGGAAATGGTATGATTAAGGATACTTCGACACATAATCAGTAAAATTGAGCTGAAAATTCCTTGGACATATAATGAGGAATGAGCCATTGTAAAACTTACCCCTCACTGGACATATTTTGATCGCAAGAGAAATAGGGAAAATCGGCGAGGCACTTGACGAGCGCGTCTGAATGAATGGTTGAACGGAACGGCGGAGAATCCTAGGAAAGTTAGACAAACTACTAAGAACGATATGAGAGAGGAGGTTGTGGCAAGATACGATCGTCTATGTTCTGAAGAGATGTGGTACCTAGAATGTCCTCAATAAATCTGCTTAGAAATTGAGATTATTTTTCTCCGTTAATAGCGCTGTTCTTATGGTCTCGATATTCCCTCGGTCTTTTGTTTACTACGCCCTTTTATCTAGAATCTTAAGCAATGTTGCAGGTACGCCAATGTTTACCAGTAAGACTATCAAAATCCTTTTTATCTGGTTGGCAATGCACTGGTCAATACCAAATTTATTGCCGAATATTTTTAGCTGATTTAGGACAATGTTGATGTGCTGAATCCAAAATTCACTTTAAACTTGTTGAGCTATGGCTTCATGCTTTTTTGATGTTTTTGTTTCTGTTGCCATGCCCATTAAAATATCAAAATATGCAACATATTTCACACAATAGAACTAATTATTACGTCAATTAACAACTTATTCATTTTAAATTATCAGACGTATTTTCAGCTAAATATAACTTCATAAATATTAAAATGACAATCGAGAATGTCACAAAAATGTAATCAATTTAGTCATAAGATTGGATTTTAAAAACTCAACATAGAGCAAAAACATGATTGATCGAGAAACCCTCTTTAAACATTACTATTGTGTAGTTAGCTTGGTCCTCACTGAGAGCCTAATACCTCTGATTTTGTGGTGATCAAAGACAGGATTAGTAAATAAGAGTAAATATATATATGTATGTATGTATGTGTTGAGTCTTGACTCAATGTTGAATCTCGCCTATTGCATGGAATAATAATGCAACACAAAATGTACTTAGAACAAGAATGTATTATAACAAGAAAGTGTACACAATAAGTACATATAGTATTTTTGTATATTTCTGGGAAGACGTTCCTGGAGAATGTGTTGACTAGTCGCAGTCGATCAGAGTCTCTAGTTGGATCTCGTGATTCCACCTCCGTCTTCCGGTACAAACCACTATTTATATAGTTGGTAGTCACCTATGCAGATTAGGTGGATCCCACCACAACAGTATGTATATATATATATATATATATATATATATATATATATATATATATATATATATATATATATATATATATATATATATATATATGTATGTATATATATATATGGGTTGAATACACTAATTGCAGCTACAACAAAAGAAACTATTACCATCACTACTACTCCAATACTACTAAAAAAAGTTATATGGACGTGTAGGAAATTGATGCATGAAAGAAACAGAACTATCCCGCCAGAGAGCTGGGATTTGTTGAAAGAAACACTGCATTCTGATGAGAAGAACTGCAAGATTCAAGTAAGTTTTCCGTCTAAAGACGACCTAAAATTTGCATATTGGAAAGGTATTGGTGATTGGAGGGGATTAGCTCTCAGCGTTTAAAATTGACAGGAAGTTACCTGGTGCAAAAATATAGATATAGTTAGTAAGTATTATAATAATTGTCATTGTAATAATATTTTAGATTTTTTATGACAAAATATCGAGAAAAAAATAAGCATGGTGTCTTTATAACTCAAGCGATAACCACAAGGTGCGAAAAAGACAAATTATTATTATTTTCGATAATAATACCCAGGTACTATCTCTTTTAAAAACTGCCATGTTTTCACTAATATATTATCACTTCCGTAATTCCTTTCTTTACATACACTTCCGTCTACTAATCATTTTTTATCATTTTCTTTTACCCTCATTTTCAAATAAATCTCTTTTACTTTTACTTTCACTTTCACTTTCAACTAATTCACTTTCACCGCACACTCTTCTGTTGATATCATTATCAATATTTTCTACTACTTTTAGACGAGGCTTCAGTTTTCTCTCATTAGATCTTTCGCTTTCTTTTCATTTTCTTTATCCTTCATTTCATTTTGCTACTTTCTGAAAAATCGATCGAACCAGACACATCAATTTCAATTTAACGAACAGAATTATTCATTTAAAATCCTTTTTTTTTTATTTACCTAATGTAAGCATTTCAGTCTCTCTTCTACGTATTAGTAGCGGAAAATTCTCACTTAATCTATTCACGTTTAAATCTCAACTATTTTTTCGGTAATTTACACGTGCAAGCACTTGTCACACATAAAAAATATTTTCTTTTACTCTTTTGATGTTACTCTTTTGCTACAGCAACTTCTTAAACTCATTTGAGATTATTATTATTATTATTATTATTATTATTATTATTATTATTATTATTATTATTATTATTATTCTCACCTTCATTAATATTTGTACACTTTTGTACCCGTCGGAAAAAATATTTCCGAGATAAATTTTGCTCAAACCTAATTTAATTATTTAGAGCTAAAAAAGTGACAAATAAAGTAAACTTGATGTTGAACAAATAAAACTTACATAAATAGTAGCTTACAAACGTAAGAAAATTTCTGAAAATCGTAGATTTGCATACTTTAAAATTTGATTTATTCTGACAAAATTCTGTTACCACACACACACACACACACACACACACATATATATATATATATATATATATATATATATATATATATATATATATATATATGATAAATATAGGTTTAATTTATGTTATATTTATGGGATAAATGGTCAATATCAGGGACAGAGGTTATGCAAATATATAAGCTGATACTGAACTCAACATCCAGAGATTATGTCGGTTGAGCTCTCTGGAGAAGAAGTGTGTGTTTATAAACAGTGTCTTTTACGGCTAATAATGCAAGACTCTTCGGTTAATCGAATAGACTTCTCTCACTCACTGTGTGTTTATCTGAAAAAGGCTTGAGCGAACTATTTGTTTTCAATTTTATAATCACTTTGAAATATTTTTTTTTTCGTAAACTATTTTAGTAATAAATCTATTTTAATCGTGTTCCAAAAATGTCCCTCCTCAACTGTCCTTCTTTTCACTCTGTGAATTGTTCATTTCTTTGTTCTCGTCAAAAGTCATACAAACGTTTTCCTTCTGACGAAGTGTTCACTAAATGGATTTCTTAAGGTGAAAATGCCTTCGTGTATTATCTAAACACCATTTATGGTCTGTCGGATCAAGCCCTTTTGTTCACACATACACACACACACACACACACACACACACACACACACACACACACACACACACATATATATATATATATATATATATATATATATATATATATATATTAAAAGTTCATTTTAAGATAAACAGAATGAGCATGCTAACATATTCTAACGCATCATCTCTCTCCCTATCTTTTTCTCTCTCTTTCTCTCTCTCTTTATACATATATATATATATATATATATATATATGTATATATATATATATATATATATATATATATATATATATATATATATATATATATATATATATGTGTATGTGTATATATATATATATATATATATATATATATATATATATATATATATATATATATATATATACAGAGTATATCAGAAATGTATCTACCGTAAACTTAAAACAATAACGTAAAAACGAAGGATTTGCGGACATATGTTTGTATGGAATTTTGTCCTTCCTTTCGTGTGAGGAGCAGGCTCCCAAATTTGATATGCTCTGTACACACACGCACACTCACAGCCACGCACGCACGCACACACACACACACACACAAATATATATATATATATATATATTTAAAGACACTCACACAGAAATCCCCACACCCAAACATACACACACACACACACACACACATATATATATATATATATATATATATATATATATATATATATATATATATATATATATATATATATATATATATATATATGAATGTGTGTGAATTTAAATATATATATATGTGTGTGTGTGCCACTAGTAAATAACAATCACCTAACAACCCTCAAATTTTCTTTGTCCAATACTCGTGATATTCGTGCCAAATTTCTGTGGAATATTTTTTCATGAAATATTCTCCAGATATCGTCGCACTTTGCGAATACAATTAAATTCTTAAATTTCTACCAATGAATTCTCTGTTCCAGGCTATTTTCCTCTTTGCTGAAAATATTCTAGAATAATTATGCATGGCCATGCCAAGAGCAAGGGAATCGTCTCATGAATCCACGGATGATTCTTCCATGTGCATTCGACTATCTCTCTTGCTATTATCGCTAATCTTCTCGGGACTCTAACATGTTAGACAACATATCTGACAGTATGGAAATGTCTCTTTATCTTCATAGATTTGCAAATATTTTCGTATTTGGTGATTTTAGCTATAATCATCTCAAATGACTTAATCTTTCTATTGTTACTGATGTTGCCGGTATTCAAACTTTCAATCTATCCGTTGATCAGACTCTTACTCAATTGGTGGATTCCCCTACTAGTTTTCCTCATAATTCTGATCAACATGCTTTTTCATAATTTATTCCTTACCACATGTAACATACTGTTGGCTGTTATCGAATATAACATCTCTGCTCTCACGTCAATTTGATCACGCTGTAGTATCTGTTGATATTTAATTTTAATCGTCGATTAGATATGACCATTTATTCCTAGGACTTATTTCTGTTAACAGTCCTAGGTAAGACTATAATCTACGTCCGACAGCAAGGCCTCTGATCAGGAAACTGGAGGGTTTGAGGAGCGTGTTTCGACATCTTAATTGCTGTTGTTTCCAGGTTCACCCTGACCCGGGGTGGTAGCACCTGTTAGGTTCCCAGCTATTGATACATTATGAAAGTATAAAAATACCAGCAATATATTTGTTTTATATTAAAAACATTACCAACAATACACATTTGTAGTAAAATAACCAACAAGTCATTATATCTGCTGTTGATGACATACAATCGAATTCAAAATATATTCAGTTGAAGTTTTTTTTTAATATTTTGATTCTTGTATGAAATAACCTATAAATCCTGCTAAATAAAATCAGGCAACTATTTCTCTGACCAGCGTACCGATTGGCATTCATTTGATGGCATGTGTCCAATCACAACAGACGCCTATTTGCTTGCTTCTAACATTTGTAAACTTGTCCTCAATAATACAGAATGAGGCATCGTAGAGCCTCGTTTTCTCCTCGACTGTTAAATAACATTAAGTCTTCTATCCCTTCCTTATTCCCTCAATTTAATGTGCTTTAATCTTCTTGCTGATAAATCAGAATGTTTTGCTCGTAAATTCTCTTCCAATTCTACTCTTGAAAACATCTCGTGTAACGTTGCCTGACTTTTCTTTTAGATCTGAGTATGCACTGTGCAATATTCTTATAACCCAGTCGATGCTTTCTGCTATCATCTCTAAACAGGATTCGCACAAAGCAGATGAACGTGATAGTATCATTGAAATAGTCCTTAAGTAATGAGTTAGTGAACTGGCTCCTGTTCTCTCTAAACTCTACAATAAATACATTCTTCGCCATTTTTTGGCATTATGTCTTTCTCTTTCATAAGATGGAGAAATACTCTGGTCAATTTTTATGACATTCTTAAAGCCATTTTGGCTCGTCTCTTGACAGCTTGGACAATTGCCATCACAAAATTCATAAAATCTTGTTACTCTTTTTTGTTCCTTACGACGCCAAGCAAACTTTACCTGAAAATGATAAGCATTAATGACTATAATATTATCTCCAATAAGCGAAAGGAAATCAGAAAGAAATGGTAAAATAAAGGAAAAAACATATTTACATACCTCTTTTTTATTTTAAAAATATATTGAAATTCAAATTACGAAGAAAGAATGATGTTTCTAAATATAACCACTCTCAGAATCGAGAGCGTTTGAATCTGGCCATAAAAGTTTATGGATACTCTGATTGTGAGGTCATCAAATCCCCGATGACACATTGCAACGTGGCCTACGTTTACGTTAGATGGCGATGTGTTGCAATGCAGACTAGTTTACATTTGTCATTCGTGTAAATTTATGACTTGTCTGTCTTCAACGTTTAACGTGTGTAGTTGTGAGTTAACCGAAAAGCGTTCCGTTTAAAAAGGGCACGAGATTCATATCGTGATCAGACTGATATGATTTTTATATACGGCCGCGTATGACACATTGCAACATGACCTTGCTGTCATGGAGAAACTGGTTGTTTTCCCTCTCGACGGTGCTCAGGGCATAGTAGTCCACACTATGCAAATTCGGTGGAGGTTAGTGTAAGCCGATGATAGAATATTCCGACTGGTAGGGCAAGTAAGTTATGTGACAGAGAGAGAGAGAGGGAGAGAACAGAATTCTGCTGTAACGCATACCACCATTTACACAATCTGTGGCTGCTATACCGTCTCTAGTACCTACATATAGGCAGGGAGAACGATCACGAGGCACCTGTTGGGAAAGCTCGAAGAGATGATGAGAATATTGCGTTCATCCCAACGAATACTGAAATGGCCTCTTCTTGGCGCCATCTCTGATTCGAAGGGTCAATTCTGATTTTCTGAGATTGGCAGTTATTATCATGAGTTCAGTTTCAAATTATAGCAAGTATTTCATACTATACATACAGAAAATAAAATAAATATTTTAAAATTTGGCGCATTCCACGTCAATTTTCATAAGATCATCTTCCATTTATCGGCCATGAAGTACGAGTCCTCAGTTATCTGGTTCAAATAAACTTCAGGTCATATTATAATTTCACCACTCCAAATAAATGTAAATGTATTAAATAAATATGAATATACCCTGAGAAAAATATTCTAGTATCTATTAGTTAATGCTGTAAAGGAATAACCTGTCACCCCTATGTGTGACTACACTACAGGTAGTAACTTCCTATAAGTATCTGTAAGTCAACGGACTACATAATCTAGCTGGTATCTGTTCCAGCTGTGCTGGTCGAACTCTCTGCCTTCGGGCAGAGAGGAACCCGGACGAGGCTCCACCGAAAGGCAGAGTGTCGTTCGGGGAGTTAGACTGACCCTGAACTCGTTTATATGGGTTCAAATAGGAATATATTTGGCTGAGCCTACGGCCTCGGAAAACCCACGTTAAACCCGGCCTGGTGCCACATGTAAGCCTCTTGGGGGTGGCTAAATATACTAGCATCGATTAGTCAATGCTGTAAAGGAATAACCTGTCACTCCTATGAGTGACTACACTACAGGTAGTAACTACCTATAGATATATACAGAATCTAGCTGGTATCTGTTCCAGCTGTGCTTGTCGAACTCTCTGCTTTCGGGCAGAGAGTAACCGGGACGAAGCTATGCTGAAGGGCGAGTCTCATCCTGGGAAGTAGACAGACCCGATCCAGTTTATGCGGCGTGGACGGGCTCGGTTCCCCACATTAAATTCGGCCTTGTGCCACATTTTACTGCGTGAGGCAGTTGCTAGATACCGTTTGCGCGTAAGAGAATATAACGAACCCAACAGGAATTAGAACACGACCCTCCGATTAAGAATTCTGAGCCATCGTTTTATCTTAGAAATGATTAAAGATATCTTACTAGATTTCTCCGAGGTTTTATAACACTATTGGACTCTACTTTCAACAATAAGAATTTATTTAACTGTAAGTTGAAATGATAATCCCTCTTGCCGTTGTAACCTCCTGCCCCAATTTCGTCTCTACTGTTCCCTCTTTTTAAACCTTATTCATCGTTCTCTTGATGGTTCTTGAATTGATATTGAAGATGAAAGCCAAACTATTAATGCTGGTACCATTATTGAAGGCATGAATGATGATTTTCGTCTCACCATTGTTCAGTTGGAAAGACATAGCGCGGCGAACACAAAACGAGATTAAACTGTTCTCTTTCTAGGTGAATAACTAAAAGGGTTTTCAGTGATTCTTACGACAAATAGTGGCAAGATGGCTAAATGTCTTAGCGAAAAACCTGGAAAAAAAAAGCTGAACTAGTTTAGTGGCTTTGTACATATTAAACATTTTGTAGGATGGAAAATTATGCCGTGACACGATTTCGACAATTTTGCTTTTACACTCGATAGATAGATAGATAGATAGATGTTAGTGCATACATACATATATATATATATATATATATATATATATATATATATATATATATATATATATATATAGATAGATAGATAGATAGATAGATAGATAGATATATTATAATTTGTGTATTTATTTATTTATATATGTATAAGTTGGTATACATCTTTATTATGCCGTTACACGATTTCGACAAATTTGCTGTTACACTCGGTAGGTAGATAGATAGATAGATAGATAGATAGATAGATAGATGTTAATATACTCTTCGGAAAAAGCTAATTGAGTCCTGTCGGTCACTGTGTGTTTATCTAAAAATAAATAGACTAATATTCACCTTCATCCCTGCCGTGCGCTGACGGCATAGTGGTTGAATTCCCGAATTCCTGAATTCAGTCGGGTTTCGATCCTAGCTAAAGGCAACCGGACGTCTAGCCACACTGAAGAGCAGTGATACAGCGAAACAGTCTGTGTGTGGATGACAATATATATATATATATATATATATATATATATATATATATATATATATTATAGTTAGTATATTTATTTATACATGTATATATGCTGGTATGTATCGTATATTCTTACCGTATAATTCGATAGAATGAATTACAGTAAAGTTAAACCCAAATAGAAACAATATATACGTAATAGCTAGTAATTTCAAATAGGAAGCCATTGACAACCATTAATGCCCGGAAAATGTGTGTAATCGCACCGGTCAACATCAAGGGCTTCCACTTCTATACTTAGCGAAAATTCTTGACAAGGATATTAACTGTCAAATCAATATGCAAATCGGTGTTGCATAACTCAGATGCAGTATGGGAAAAGGATGATGAGTAGTGTTGTCTTCATGCCACATTGGATAACCATGATGGTGCTGACATTTGAGAATTGGTCGGGGTTTGTTGAGTTGGTTCGAAATTTTGAACAAGGAATATATTGGATTGTAGTGAGATTATGGAGTGATGATCCTCAGTAGTTGTAATCGTAGAAAGATGGACAATATCAGGAAGAAGATAATCTGAATCTAACATGTGCATGAACGAGATGAACTTCTTGCCTGTTATATTCAATATTGATAAAGAAACACTCTGAAAACGGGCTAAACATATTTTATCTAGATACCTCGTCCCTCCAAAAAACCCTGTCATTTTAAATCCGAACGTGGAACCGGTGGGTGCTAGGTTGTCACTGAGCTTCTAAAATTTTAACATTTTCAAACCTGCAAATATTTCAAAAAGCAGGTTTTGAATTACAAGCCCGAGTGAATAAAATTAACTTGTAGACAGATTCGTATTTTACGGTATATAAGCCTTTTACAGGTTATTTAAAGACTGAACATACATTTGTATTGTAAGAATATTTTTGAAGATTATAATGATTTAGTTATCTATTTACAATCTTACTTATTGACCCATAGCTTGCTGGAGAATAGATGAATATATACATTTCTCAGGAGTACTTTCTCGTAAATGAATATAAAACAACGACTGGAATTTGAATTCGACTCTCCGATCTCTGAGCCGTTATCCATTTCCCAAAACACACCTCCGAGATTACACCACGTGTTATTCCCAAGTGGTCATTCTTCTAGACATTGATCTTGCTCGACGTTGCTTAAACTCGGTGGCCGTACTCAAAACGCCTTTTCAACAGGATATGGACGTAAACCGACTGGACAAGATTTAAACCCCATAGAAATCGTAATTTATAATCTTGTTAACCTCCAAGCAGTTAGTAAGCCCGTAAATATGCAGGTAGATAATGCACCCTTTAATTTAATTGATAAATTCTACTCCAAATGATCCAAACTGCATATGAAATGTACCAGAAACTCTCTTAAATCAGTTATTTCTATTTTATGAAAATGTTTATTTTATTGAGCAAGGATAGTGATACTGTAGGGATTCACAGTGTGACTGCCTCGTTTTGGGTAAGAGGAATCCATCAGAGTTACTTGAGAGCCGATGAGTGACGTCAGCTCGTAGAGCGACAAACATCAGTTACTACTAAGCACCAATAGAAGCAAGACCTGTCGACCCCAACCAGTTCCAATGTAAAGATCAGAGAAGTGAAACATGACTGTCAACGTGAGTGAAGATAACAAAATTTAAAAATAAACACGCGCTCAGGCCAAAGATCGTAGAGGGCATCACCGGCGTTGCCGTTTTCGCCCCGGAAATATTACAAGTAAGACCCTCTCGCTTCTCGCGCTTTAACACTGCTTGTTTCATTAATGTTATAATTTATCTGCGTCGGAAAATTTAGTGACAAGTATCTGTATATGAGTATATAATTTGTTGTATGATAGCGGTATATAAAAATAGGTTTGAGCATAATTGTTTTTTGTTATTACTTTCTGGTGTTTGAACACAGATCACCAGAGGGCAAACACAGGCGATCCCATTTTGAATAAGTACATCACGTGACGGTAAAGAAAATGTATATACGAGAATTAGCGTGGCGTCTTACTATCCGGATTACGACCTTTTACGACCGGTAATTCTTTCAGCGCGTGGAATTTTATGTCAACGTCCTTTTGTTTGAATACTTTTGTTAGATAAGTTGGTATTTTTATTATTTGTTTACGTTTTATCTTACTTACTGTTTTTTGCTAAAAAGTTTGGATTTTTTTCCTTTTTTCACTCCCCCTTATTTTATTATATCCATTTTTTCACTTTCTTTTATTATTATTTTTCTTTTTATTCTCTTGTTAATTTTCTGTAACCATCCCACTCAAATTCTTTCCCTGTTTCTACGTGCTTATATTGTCTTAATTTTTCATTTTCTCTTTATTTATTACGTGTTAATTTGTTTCTTGTTTTCCTTTTTAAATATCGTTTAAGTCCGTGTTTTTTTTTCGTTTATCGTTCTGTGTTAAATTTCACATTTATTTTGTTTAATCTGTCTTTATTATTGTTTGTGTTTCCTTCGTTTTCTGGTCAGACTAGTTTTTAACAGCGGCCATATTGAAAAATTTTAATTTGTTGTTTCGTATTTTTTTGTAGCTTATCTTCTTTTTTAATTGTTAAACGTTCTTTTTCGCCTGTTTTATTGTATTAATTTTTGTTTGACACTTGTAGCTGTTCCTTTTCCGTTTTAAAAGTTATTTTGTGATTGTTACTTGTTTTACCTTTGTCTTTATCGTTTATTTTCTCGTCTGTCTTTTACATTATTTTTTTACGTCCTACTGTTTTCTGCATTCTTTTTGTCTGGTTAATTTTGTTGTCTCGCTTTTAAACCGAACCTTGTTTATTTAAAATTTATTTTGTCGTTTCTATTTTGTTAAGTTTAATTATTTACTTTTCTCTTTCAAACGCCACTTACCAACATTCTCAAAAAAATGTTCATATAGAATATCAATATGTCTGTCAAAGTTAATTCAGCTAAAAAAACTTTTTGGTTCAAAGAAAAAGAAAAACCCACCGGATAAAGGTAAAAAAATTAATGATAACGACATTAATGATCAACAGACAAAAAGCATGGTGGCCGAGGATAACCAAAATTCGGAGAATATTCCAATTATTACTGATGTGGAAAAAAGTCTAGAACACAGTATGGTGTCCGATAATACCAATATGGCGGTGGATACCCATGTTAAGGATGCAGAGAAAGTATGGTGGCCGAAAAAGGCCAAAGTTTAAAAGAAAAAATGACTGAAGAACTCAACGAAGATAAAACCAACAATGACGTTAAGCAGCGGTAGGGGAGACACCCTCTTGCTGGAAGTCCCCATCTAAATGCAAAATCAACATGACAGAGCTCCTCGAGAGAGCCAAGAGTTACGCACATCTTGTGACGAAAGATGGGCTAATCCCGTTGAATTGCAGAAGGTTGATAAAAGAATTGCGTCTGTCTTTGTGGTGGACAAGCGTCATTTGTCGCTCCACAAAAGACAAAGTAATTAAAATGTTGACGTATCTGGGAGTGGAGCCCCAAAGTGTCATTAAAGGCAAATGATACTTTATGTGGGACCTATTGCTACCCACGCCAGTCGTCTGTGAAGCCATGTCCAGTCGGGATTTAATAACGAAAGACATACTGAATATGGGGACAGCCGTACAACCAATATTTGAGGTCTCTCCTCAGATCGTTGGTGAGCACTTGGCAGCTTATTTTGCCCAGTTTGGACATTTACTTGCAGCTTCATCTGACGATCTGACTGGGGGATGGAGTTTCGATATTATGATCGATCGACAGGCCTTCATCTCCATCTCCAACTGCCTAGATGTAAAGGGCCAGAAAATGCCGGTCATTGTGACAAGCCATAACCCAACATGCTTGAAATGCGGAGAAACCGGTTACCTCTCCTCTTCCTGCCCAGAGAAGAAGGCCTCTGGAGATCTGGCCCCAGTCGACCCAAATACCCCTCTGGTCGAGTCTGTTGTTTCCGTCTCGCCTGTAATGTGCATGCCAGCGACCAGGATCGGTGTGGTAAAACCCCCAGTTGGGTCCGTCACAAAGATTCCATTCCCCGAAAAGCCTTTGCCAGCCGCTTTGCGGTCGCGGAGAAGGGAGAGTGGGAATGGCATGTCGGTGGCAGGGCTAGGCGGAAGCTCCAGGTAGCGGGACCTCGTTCCACTAAAGCCCTTACGGTAAAAGACATGACAGTCCCACTCCCTCAACCAGTTCCAAGGATGATTCCCCGACTATAAACTCACCAAGTAAATTAGAAAAAAGACAAAGAAGTTCTTCATCTGACTCCAGCGATCCTGCATCTATAAAAAAAAAGTCTAAACCCATTTATCAAACTGGGGAAGACGTGTGCCGAGTTTCTAAAGATCTGGTAAATAAGGTTCTATTGAAATCTAGAAAAATGAGGAAATTAAAAACACTCCTAAATTTTCGAAAAATAAATGATTTGGTTATAGAAGTCACGTGGAGCTTTCCGAATGCAAAGAGAGTATTAACAGTGGTTCGCGCTGGTGTGGCTGTTCAACAGATTTGGGCCATGGTTGAGGAAGCAAATTATGTATTTGGAATGTTTCCGCCCATGGCCTGCATTGACAATGACATTGTTAAAAATTATAATATTGTTCAGGGAGGTCCCAGCTTTTTGTTCACCCCTCCCTTTATAGAGCTTTGAAGTTAACCTTTCCCTTGGACATCGGTGGCATGTCGCCCGATGGCACCATCAAGAGTGAGATGGGAACAGGTTCTATGGGAGAGGCCATCGGTGTCCTCACCCCGGCCATGTTCAACAGCAACCCTAATCGGTTTCATTATGGCTCTCTGTTTAGCAAGTTTGAATGCCCGGAGCCTGAGGTCGGAGTCTCGTAGGGAGAGGCTCGATCGCAATCTTCAGCGCCTCGGGGTGATTGTTTGTTGTGTGCAGGAGACCCATTATTTATCTCGCGACCGTGTGGACATTCTGTCTAAGAGGTTCGTCCTCTATTCAGCATGTTTTGATGGACGCTCGATGGGTATTTCCTGGCTAGTGAGAAAGTCTCTGGATGCGGCGTGTGTTCTTGTATTCGCGGATCCGGCGGGCAGGCTTTGCGTGCTGGATGTTACCATAAAGGATAAGGCTCTTCGTCTCATTGGGGTTTATGCGCCCAATGACAATGCGCAGCGGTTTGATTTGATTCGTTTTTTATGACATCTCGTTCGGTAGTTCTAGCGGGTGATTGGAATGCCGCCCTTGATACCGATATAGAGCGTATAGAGCAAAAATCGGGTACTAACAACCCGGATGTTGAGCCGTTTCAGGACTTTATCGACAGGTTTGATCTCGTCGATAAGTATCGAAATGAGCACCTCCGGGAGGTAGTATGAACTTGCACTAGGGGCGGCAGCTCGGATTTGGTGGAGAGCTCAAGCTACATCGACCGAGTTCTAGTTAAGAGAGTCGAAGTAGGGCTCGTAGAATGTCCAAGATTCCATTTTTTTCGGATCATAGGCTTGTCCGGATTCGGGTAAACTCAGATAAGCCTAAGGTTAAGATGGCTGGCTATTAACGAAGTCAGCAAGGAAATCAAAGGCTATGAGATGGTGACAGGAGACAAGATCAACTGCGATAAATCCATTGGCTTGCGGTTGGGTTCGTGGAAGTGCGTTTCTCTTCCCGGATCTTTCCACTGGATGGACGGTCCGGTCAAGACACTCGGCGTCTGGTTCGGTCACGACCTCCTGTTGGAAATGAATTGGTCGGAGGTCCTGGAGAAGGCAGAGGTCGAAGTTCGTCTGTGGTCCCGGAGGATCTTTCCTTGAAAGGGAGGGCGGAAGTATGTGCCTCGCACATCTACCCGATTCTCCTTTACCGACTCTCCGTGCTTCCCCTCCCGTCTAACACTTTATTGGGGTTTGTAAGGCTCCTGTTCTCCTTCTTGTGGGGAGGCAGAGCTGCCATGGTTAGTCACGAATCTGTTACCTCCATCCATCTAGGGGTGCATTGCGTTGAGATTCGACAACATACGCTTCGCATTACTTATCTAGACCGGATGTGTATGCAATTGGATGAGAACGGCGAATTCTGGAAAGAAGACGCTCGTAGAAAATTTCCATCCTTAAGAAGTGTGCGCTCGTGTTGGAAGAGGTCGACCGTTCTCCTCGAGGCGAGGGCTTCTTCTATCACGAATGTCGGCTTGCCCTCAAGCAACTCTTACGGGCAAAGTATGGCCTCTCCCACGTCCAGCCGTTAACCCGAAAGGCATAATATCAGGTGTTAGATCGGGGGAACGTTCAGGATGCTTTGATAGGCGAGCTCGGTCTGACGAAGCGGGAGGCTCGCTGCATATGGCTTTGGGCGCCCGGGTTGAAATGTCTCACTAAATCTGAGGCGTCAACCATCTTGCTGGTAATTTGAGGGGCACTCTGGGTCGCCAAAACACTTCGTTCGGCGGGTTTGACAAAGTTACCAAACTGCGTTCGCTGCAATGGCGAGGTGGAAACCCTAGATCATGCCATTTTTTCATTGCAGTGTCGTAGCTCTGTTGTACAAGTTTGTTGAAGATATCATGGTTCGCATGCTGCGCGAAAGGTCTTTGTCCTCGAGGCCAGTTCCGTCTGTAGCAATATAGTACCGCCGTTGACTAAGGCTGATCACTATGTGTTCCTTTGCTTACTGGGGGTTATGCGATTCGTGATATGGATGACGCGACAGAAGGAATTCCATGCGGCCGAGAAGTTTACCTCTTCTCAACTGACCCTGTTCTTTAAGCATCAGCTTAAAGTCAAGATCAGGACGGAAAGGAAACGACTCCATCCATTGGAATTTGGCGAAAGTTGGGTGAGTCTTGCGCGTCTCTACCGAGTAAAAGTTGCTGACTTAGAGTGGCATTTTGATGCAGGTTACGAAGATATTGCTTTTGCTGGATTTCGTAACTGTTTTTGTGTTTGAATGGGTGTGTGTTTGAGTGAGTGGTGGGATGTATAAATGTTTTATAATTTTTTTCAAGTCCTGCATTTATTTCGTCCAGTGAACTGGTGTTATAGCTACATTTAGGGCTTTGTGAGGGAGGAGTTATTACTAACAAAAATTTTGTTTAGTTTCTTGTATATAGTTTGTACACATTGGTAAATACACTTTGGGGATTTTTAAAATTTTAATTCTTATTTTATTCCTCTCCTCTCACAAACAATGAATTGTATATATGGGGACTAGTTAGGACTTCATAGAGTTTCTGAGGTATTATGGTGTATGAGGTAAGAATGGTAAGTAAGAATGAGTTGTTTTGGTGAAAGGAATATTGTCAGTATGTTTGGGTCAGTGTTTGCGGCTACCTAATTTTAAATGTTAAGACAGAAGAAGAACCTCCTTTACCCCATCCCCCCTTTTGGCCTCGTGCCACATTTGTACATATAGTACAATAAATATCATCACTATCCGGATTACTTTGGAAGTGTGCTCATCAAACTCTCCACCTCCGGGCAGAGAGGATCCCCAGACGAGG
>OZ038487.1:97882969-97892969 GCA_964036315.1 Acanthosepion esculentum
TATATATACATGCATATATATATATATAAATATATATATATATATATGTGTGTGTGTGTGTGTGTGTGTGTGTGTGTGTGTGTGTGTGTGTGTGTGTGTGTGTGTGTATATAATTATATATAAATATATATTGCGTAATGAATTTGTATATGCATATCTGTATTTAAATATGGCGAAATATATATGGTGAATGCATATTATATATATATATATATATATATATATAAATTACATGCATGTGTAATATATATTCACATACGCGTAGAAATACTCACGTGTACGTAAAATAAAAACGATTTTATATACTTGATAGATATTGTATATTTTTCTGGCCTTATGTGCCATGTGATTGCATGTGTGCGCTTATCTATCTATATATAAAAACAGATCTATGCCTGGAATTCAAAATACGTCCATCTATGGAAGTATACATAAGACGAGTTTAATTGATTATCAATGTTAATTTGTTCATCTCTCTCTCTCTCTTTCTCTCTCTCTCTCTCTCTCTCTCTCTCTCTCTATATATATATATATATATATATGCATAAACTGAGAACTTGTAGATAAAAATTACACTTCGTAGTAAGATTTAATATATAAATACGCACGCACACACACACACACATAAGCAGGGATTCACGAATAAATGCAAAAACACATATGATCAAACACACTTACACAAACACACACATATATATATGTATATATATATATATATATATATATATATATATATATACATATATATATATATATATATATATATATATATATATTGCTGAACATAACTTGTTTATTTTCAGTATTTTGCTCTATTAATTCATATAGAAGTAAAAGTAAAGAAATTACATAAATATGTAATATATATCTTTCTCTATATACAAATTGCCTACATGGAATACAGAATTATTTAAATTAATTGTAGTTAAAAACACATTGGGCCCTGGACAAATATATACTTGAATGTGTAAATTTGTGTAGCATTTATCTGTAAATACGTTCGTCGTTTTTATTATGTGCACATTAAGAATGTCTGGCCAAGTCTGTCGATAATAAATGAATACCAAACCTGAAATTCCACAATTTAACAAATCTACAGTTCTCAAATCCTGTGTACGGTCAATAGCAGATAAGATTGTGAAAACATACGTGCGTTGTTAAAGATATTTATTGTGTCCGTTATCTATTCCAACGGAGGCTTCCGGCTGCATCATGTTGAAACATTGGTTCCCACCCAAGTTATGCTAATTGTGGTCAGTACAAAGAGCGGTGACCGCTTCGGAATACCAGGTGCTTGGATGTGTAGGTGGTATAATGGATAATAGCTCGCAATTTTTAATTAGAGAGCCGAGTGCCAATTACTATTTAGATTATTATATTCACCTACGGGAAATATCCTTGGGTATGGTATAAACCCACCACTTCTTAAGATCAGCTATAGCTTAATTAGTAACAGTTTTATCACGAAATTATAATTGTCTCCAAAGAAAAAAAAATATTACAATCTAAAAATATTTTCTGGATTTAAATAACATGTAACGAACTGACCATTTCGGTGTGTTGCGTACATAGCAGACTCTAAATCTTCCCTTAAAGATCTAACGACAAGGTGGCGTGAATAAAGATTGGTAAATTACTGCAGTGAATGACATAGCCAAGTGTTAATGCAAAGAATAATCTTTTCGTGTTTCCCGACACGTGTACACCAAACCAGTTGGGATTCTTTCTACTAGACTCGATGACAACCAAGGCTAGAATGTCAAATATTCACTGTAATTTAATCTGGGTTGTAGCGGTACAAAACTAAATTCCCAAGAGCATCATTTCGAATTGAACCCAACTGATCGTCCTGATTTATAGCATATTCATTTAAATACATTTTTTACCGGAAGGAAAAATCCAACCAATGTACCATAGGCAACGAAAATATATTAGGATTAATTAAATCTAAGTAAAAATCATTAGTAAATTGTTAATATATGTTAGCATTTCTATATTCTTTCAAGATTTGCGGTTAGAAATATCCACCGTAATAAATAAAAAAAAAACAAAAACAAAAGCTCAAGAAAGTAGAATCTAGAATTGTCTAGCGCTTTCAACCGATATTATTCGAACCGGCGAATGTTATAAAAACAAGGAAAACCTTCGCTTAGTTAAAAGTAAATCTAAAATTTTCTGTGATTTAGAAACTCAAGCAGATAGAGCCCCTGTGGTAGCCAGAAGTCCCGGTTTATATTTGAGTGCTTTTGATTGATTTATTTGTTACGGTTTATCAACCTTTCGCCGGATATATATTAAATATATATAACAAAGCATCAAATAAAGAGATTTCCAAAAGGAGAAAATTGAAGTAAGTTTTGTTTTTATGAAATTTATTTTACTGTTTATCAATCTTTTTTCAGGTTAATTAAAACCGAATAATATTTTTGTAAGAAATTTTTGGAGCTAATACTGATTTATTGATACATGTCCCGCAAATTAACCCATATCTGGAGGAGAAGAGGTGGATTCATACCGTTAGTAAGGATATTTACCCCTAAGTGAATATACCGAACCTGACTTGAATTAGAACCCGGCTCACGAATTTCTAGTTTCGAGTCGTTTTCATTTACAACACTCAACTAAACAAACTTATATCACCTGGTATTCCCAAGAGATTCCACCACCTAGGTACTGACTGGTCTCGACTTGGTTTAAATTCAAGTGCCGATTTAGAACTGTTATACACTGACAAACACGTTTCTCAATCAATATTTCCAGAATCGAAGACTATCTGATAAAATTAAAGGGAATTGAAAAATAGAGAATTTCCAATGCCTTACTGGAAATCTGAAACGGGGTAATACTTAGGTGACGTCTTTAACTCATATTCGGAGAACCATATTCATTTAAAAACATGTTTTACCTGTTGGAACAGGCAAATGTTATAAAAGCAAGGAAAACCTTAGTGTGGTTAAAAGTAAGTCTGTGATTTAGAAACTCAGGCAGATAGAGAACTTGTGGGAGCCAGAGGTCCCGGTTTATATTCGATTGCTTCTGATTGATTGATTTATTACGGTTTATTACTTTCAAACTCTCTGCCTCGGCAGAGAGGAACCCGGACGAGGCTTTGCCGAAGGGTTATGTTAATTCCGGGGAGGTAGACAGGCACTGAACCAGTTTATACGGGTTCGAAGGGAATATTTTTGGCCGAGCCTACAGGCTCGGAGAACCCACGGTAAACTCGGCCTCGTGCTACATACGACCTACCGGGGGGGGGGGGCGTTAAATATAACATTTTATCAACATTTCGCCAGTTATATATTAAATATATATAGCAATTATAATGAAATTCGAAGAGAAATAATAAAACAGAAAAATTATAAGTCTCCAGTCAAAGTGAGGGCGATCATGGCTCTTTACAATTTCCTGTAATTTTCCTGAGTAACACCGTCAATTTACTACCATTTCTTTTCTTTTGTTCTGCTAACCATTCCCTTAAACTAGTAGGAGACTCCATATTACCCCTGCTTGCCTCCGTTATATCTAGTTAATGTTACTTGTTAGTTAATGTTAATCCCACTGAAATCTTTTCAGTTGTGATGGTCGTACTCTCTGCCTTCGGGAGAGAGGAACCCAGACGAGGCTATACCGTAGGGAAGAGTCTCTCATTTTTTGGAGGTAGACCGTTCCCGTTTATACGGGGTCTACGGGGATTCTTTGGCCGAGCCTACGGAAACCCCATATTAAATAGGACCTTGTGCCACCTGTTACTGCGTGGGGCAGTTGCTAGATACTCTAGTTAGTGTTACTTTTTCAAACGTTCTTGCCTCCCAGAAACTTCAGCCGTTTCTTTCTGATTTTCTCCCATTTGTTCCATTGGAATTTCTGTTCAGCTCAAAACGGCCTCGTCACTTATATGTTCTACAATAGCATTCTTTGTATGACTACATCTCTGAATTCAAGTTTATATTCGGTTTTTCAAAAATCAGTGACCGATTTTAGATGTTCAGGTTTCCATTTTTGATTTATTTAAATACTATTTAAATACATAAATTCAGGAATAAAAACCATTTCTAAAAAGAGACCTGATCTTTTGATCAATTTAATACTTCATCGACACATTGTCATCTACAAATGTTATGTTGTTAAACTTGTATCTCATTCTAATTATTTCAGAAATGCCTCATTCTATAGGTTGAATAAGTCTGGTCTGATGACACATCCTTAACGTACACTCCATTCCACCTTTGTGTATTTAATGAAGTAAGTTTCTGTCTATTTGCAGGCAGTCTTCTGACACTATAGGTTGTGGATTATTCTAATATCATTCGCAGATATGCCATGGTTACTTACGAGTTCCAAGAATTGTTTGTGACGTACATTAACAAACAGTTTTACATAATTTTGTTTTGCTCGTAAGTATCAAACAGAATCGTAGGTTAGAATTCAATGGTAAGTTAATAAAACATTAATTGTATTTCGGAAGGGAAAAGTGGAAGAAATGCTTGGAATAAAAGAACAGGAGAGAAAAAAGTGGAAACTGAAATAAAGAGGATGCATGAAAAAGCAGCGGGAAGGTTGTAAAAAAAGATGTCATCATTTTAGTAGCCAGCCAGGTCCATCTATCATGGCGACGAATCTATCAATAATTTTTTTGAATTCTTGCTTACTATTGGGCACTGAATGCAGGCTTTCTATGTTTCAACAAACAGTGTCGCTGCAAGCTTCCCAAAATTCAAACAAGAAGATCATCATCAATTCTTGGTGTCGTAAAGGGTGGAGCTATTGTGGACTTTGAAGGCCTGGGCATATAATCACGTCAAAATCGTGATATAGTCATTTGGATATGATGCACGCAAACGTACAAACATTTCGACTTGCAATAGGAAACATAAAACGTCTATTCCGCTGTAGAGAAGGCAAGACCTCATAACTTAAAAATATATATATAAAAAAAAACAATCAAAAATGAAAAAAATGATATCACAAGATCCTGTCTCACTTTTTTTCTATTCGCCTGTCTTGTAAATATTTGTTTTCTGCTGGATTTTGAGATTCTAACGGAATAGTCAATCCTGTCTAGAAATACAAAACATGACAAATATTTCACTTCGTTGTTTCGTCAGACCAAAAAGTTAACAAGAATGTATTAATATAATACATGAAAATAATGAATAAATAATAAATGAAATAATGTATCGAATGAATAAATACATACGTAAATGGTTAAATACCTCAGGTTTGCTAAAGAGCTTAAAGCGTTTTGAAACATGTGAATGCCAGTAGTTAGTAGATTTCTGGGAACAGGCCTACCAATTCCAGATGAAGGAACATGACACCAGAATCCTCCATATAGCAACATTACTGAATACAGCTTAAATACCAAATCTCATATATAAATATAATAATTTTAAAACAAGACACCCACATACACACACGCGCGCGCACACACGCACACATATATATATTTATGTGAATGAATGAAATAACGATATATATTTTTATACGTCAAGAATATATATATATATATATATATATATATATATATATATATATATATATATATTTTTCCTCAGTGCATCTGTATATGAATCACTTTGTATGCTAAATTCCACTCCTACTTAATGATGGTAAAATTTGGGAAATGAAGCTTTGATAATCTAAATCATCTTTACGCCAATCAATTAATATAGATTGCATTGTTTAAAGGATGACTAAGAAGCATAATCCTACATTTAAATAGCAGACACATTAAAAATGCTTGTAAAAAACTATACAAAATGAGACGAGAAAATTCCCCTACATTAAAAAAAAACTTCAAATTAATAAATCCAACAAACGTAATATCTGAGTGAGTTTGTCTCTCCTTATTATTTTATCTCTTACTTGGGATTACACGCCTTGATGTCAAAGGTATTGGCCATCGTTAAATATAATTGGCAGAAATACCAAGCAAACAGTATTGACAACGTTTGCAATAAAGAAATATATATATATATATATATATATATATATATATATATATATATATATATATATATATATATATATTTCGCGATTTTATCTAGATTCCACACCTCATATCACCTAAATTCTAGAGTCCTTGTATATCAGATCCTGTGGGCCGTCCCTCTGTAAACAGAGAGAATGCTTACAGGGGCTGAATGTTATTGGACTCTTGAAATTCATTTCATAATTTATATATCCCAGAAAAATAAACTTGATAAGGTTGGGACGAAAGCGGTTGTTTTTTGAGCTTTTTAAAATGCCATATAAATTTTGCTTTTTCCTAGCTATCGTTAAATTTTGTACCATAAAAAACTTATATATATATATATATATATATATATGTGCATATATATATATATGTATGTATGTGATATATATATATGTATGTATATATGTATGTATATATATGTATGTATGTATGTGTATATATATGTATGTATGTGTATATATATATGTATGTATGTGTATATATATATGTATGTATATATGTGTATATATATATGTATGTATATATGTATATGTATATATATGTATGTGTATATATATGTATGTATGTGTATATATATATATGTATGTCTGTGTGTATATATATATATGTATGTGTGTATATATATGTATGTGTGTATATATATATATGTATATGTGTGTAGATATATATGTATGTATGTGTATATATATGTATGTATGTGTATATATATGCATGTATATGTGTATTATCTATGTATGTGTGTGTATATATATGTAAGTGTGTGTGTATATATATGTATATATGTGTGTGTATATGTGTATGTATGTGTGTATATATATATGTGTGTGTATATGTGTATGTATGTGTGTATATATATGTATGTATGTGTATATATATATGTATATGTATGTGTATATATATATGTATGTGTATGTGTATATATATATGTATGTGTATGTGTATATATATATATGTATGTGTGTATATATATGTATGTGTGTGTATATATCTATGTATGTGTGTGTATATATCTATGTATGTGTGTGTATATATATCTATGTATGTATGTGTGTGTATATATATATATGTATGTATGTGTGTATATATCTATGTATGTATGTATGTGTGTATATATGTATGTATGTATGTATGTATATATATATGTATGTATGTGTGTATATATCTATGTATGTATGTATGTGTGTATATATATATGTATGTATGTATGTGTGTATATATATATGTATGTATGTATGTATGTATGTGTGTATATATATATATATGTATGTATGTGTGTTTGTATATATATATATATATATATATATATATATATATATATATATATATATATATATAAAGAAAAAACAGGTTAAATATGAATACAAATGAAACAATATGCAAGACAATAGTAGGGAAAACAACAGTAATCAGGCTAAAAAGTCACAACCTCAGAATGGCATTAACAAACAAAACGGATATAGACAAGAGATCACAGCGTTCTCATTTTAAGATAAGAACGAACAAAAATATGGCAGATGCGACCGAGAAGTTATTTGCCAGGAAGAAATCTCAGGATACATCTGTACTGTTTGTCTATAAATTTAGGGACGGGGATTTCTTGTTATTCCCACCCATTATGTTTTTTGGAGGAGTCCATTTGATTCTAGTGAAAGACAAAGTAAGTCGAATTTTTTCCCACGTATACTCACTTGTACTGTTTTAATTATCATGGCCGCAATATCCTTTTTTTTTCTTTTGAACTTTTCGCTGTTGTGCGTGCTGATATGTGAATCTCTCCTATATAGTGGAGTAACTCGAAAATGTTGACATAATATTGGCACTGACGATAGCGTTTTTCTTGCATTCATTTGAAAATGCAAAAAAATATTTGTTTTCGCATGAAATATATTTTTCTCCAGATAAAAAAAATAATAAAAGTTTACTGATTCTAGAGCATATGATGTTTACACTTATGATATTCCATAGTGAAAATTTTCAATTGTTTAAAATGATGAAAAATTTACCGAAATGAAAGATTACAAACTAAAAGAAATATTGTACGTAATCATTGTTATATGCGTAGTTCTGTATTAGAGTGTAAGCGAAAAACTGAGAATGGAAGAAAAGAGAAAAAATTAATAAAACGTCATGTTCCCCATGAACGTGACATTCAGAAAGCCAAACAAACCAAATGCAGCCCGAGATCTGCAATTTGCCTATGAGTAGTCTATGCCCTCAAACCCGAAATTCTTCAAAGCATCCATCATCATACCTCCTCTGTGAGCTGCTGCTTTGCCAAGTAAAAAAAAAAAAAAAAAAAAACTGCCATTTCCCCCGGTTTTATTTTTGAATTCGGATAGCAACTGCGTAAATATTCGGAATAAAAGAAAAAGGAATATAATTACAAGGATATTATTAGTTCAGATAAATGAAATATATAATTGTGAATGTATCTCTTCCTCCAAATTCCGGAAGTATAAAAATTATATTGTATAGCGGCTCAAATGTTGTGATAAATACAACAATGATGAGAATGCAATTCCGGGTAAAAATAAGTATAACAGGAACGTCTTTCTGAAAAAAAGAAACGTGTAGAATGAAGTTCAGTATGTATTTGTTATAATATTGTTTATTTGATTCGAATATTTCGTATTCGGTGAAAATACATAAAAGCTTTCCGTTCATATCTATTTTGTACGTCAGTATATCACAAGCAAGACAGAAAAATAATAATTACTGACAAAGTACAATAAAAAGTGTATTCTTGATAAAATACAAAGAACAATCTGCAACGTTATTGGTCCTGACCTGGCATCTCATCTTCAGTCAATTTCCCACCAAATAAACGTAATTTCCTTGTGCCTTTTCTACTAATACTTTCATTATAATTTTTCTGATGAACATTGCTCTATGGCACTTAGTGTTTGTGAATTTAAGCGCTGTACTAAGTTAGCGGTAAGGTCTTGCCAATTTAATGATGAAATATCTAGATCTAACCGTAAGTTCTATGCTAATAGTTTCTTCTGTTGCGCTTCTCCCGTGTGGAACTATCTTTCGGCTTCTTGCTTACCAGGCAAGTGTGATCTCCAATCTAAATGCAATGTAAATAGTTATCATCTGACTTCTTAATTTCTCTTCTTTTATTGTTCTCTCTCCTTAATATTGTTTTTTTTCTTTTTCTCATATTCTTTCATAGTCAGTAAAAAAAATTGAAAACAACGGACATTAAAAATGCCAAACATGTATGGCTTACAGAAGGAACTCTATAGGTTTCATTTCCAGTGAATCTGAAATTATTTGGAATTTTTTTATCGATTAGTTTTCTACGGCTTATCATTCCTATGCAGGTTATTTAAAACAAAAAGATATTTTTAGATTGTAAGAGGTGATAATGACACTGATACAAGTCTTATTATAACCTTAGCTGGGGGGAGAAGTGATGGCTTCATAACTTTCGCAAGGGTATTTTCGTGTAAGTGACTATAATGAATCCAACGGGAATTGGAATTTGACTCTTCATATAGATACTGACCAGGCACGATGGTACTTAACTTGAAATCGTACGGGAACAGATGTTTCAGAGCCTATATGGAATTCGGTGGCATAATATCACGCATCAATAGCTTAAACCTCAGCATGCTTGCACTTAATAAATGTGTAAGCGTTATATATTTCAAGAAGGTTCAAGTGACATCCGTCATTAGGTTGTGTTTTATACTTGTGGCTTCAGCTAAATTTGCGAGGGATGCAATAAATATCAAACATGTTTTGTGGAGTTTCAATCTGGTGGTAATTGTTTCACGAGAGGATTTGAAAATCATTCAAGTGTTCTTGATTTGGTTTGGT
Organism: Acanthosepion esculentum; assembly: GCA_964036315.1. Classification (NCBI taxonomy): domain Eukaryota; kingdom Metazoa; phylum Mollusca; class Cephalopoda; order Sepiida; family Sepiidae; genus Acanthosepion; species Acanthosepion esculentum. The sequence goes on from OZ038487.1 coordinate 97,892,775, forward strand.
TTATTTTGTTTTAAGGCATATCAACCACAACGGGTTATTTAATGCCGACACGATTTTGACGAACTATTCGTATGAATAGAATATGTCTTCTTTGTAAGAACTCAGTTTGTAGATTAGGTTTCATTGACGTATTTTTCTAAAGAGTGTTTATTTTTCTAGATTCAAATATATTGCTGGTAATATTATACGAGGGTC
>OZ038487.1:97897969-97907969 GCA_964036315.1 Acanthosepion esculentum
ATTAACTGCTTTTATTTATAATCTGACTTGATTTCTTGAACATACTGTTTGGAAACCATTTTTTTAAAATTATTTGGTTAGACACTCCTGTTTTCAAACTGTAATTCAGCATCTGCTTACCTAGGCATTATTGAACCTCGTTTTGCTGATATCTTTAAAACAAACTTGACGTTATTTTTGTTTCCCCGCTCTAATGGTGACTCAGGTTCTAACCTCGGCAAACGCTATACTTTCTTTATTAATACACCTAATATACGCTAGAGAAGTATATTTCGTAAAATGACTAACTGGGCTGCATTTTGCTGTGATGTCTTTCGTTGATGAGCGCTTAACCCCTCCAGAAGATAGATAGATAGATAGATAGATAGATAGATAGATAGATAGATAGATAGATATTTTCTAGTCCGTGCAAGAACCAGGCTTTTACTAATGTTTATCAGACAGCATTTCATTTATTATGTATATCATGATTATTATATTATTTGAAGTTATATTTATTTAAAATGTTCGACGGTTTCCGGGTTTTTCCGTATTAGTCTTTGTTTTGCAAACTCGAAGATCGTTTGTCTTATTTTTACTTTCTGTTATTTCTTGCCTAAATTTATATTTATCAACTTTGCATTTTCTACTCTTTTTCATTATCGATTCATAGTTTAGCTGTTAGTAATGTCAAAAGTCAATATAAGTTATGTTATTTTATGTTAAATAATGACTTCATAATCTCCAAGTATTTTAGGGTTAAATCCCGATTCAAAATTTCTGTTTTTGTTTCCATCTTTTTCTAAAATCAACAAACTTTTCGATATATGCTTTTATTTTTTTCTATTTCTGAATTTGTCTTGTTTTCTGGTGTCTTTCTTTGCCTAATGTTTCATATATTAAAAATCATTATTTTATTTAATTCTAAAGCACGTAATGTGTATATATATATATATATATATATATATATATATATATATATATATATATATAAGGCAGGATGTGTGTGTGTGTGTGTGTGTGTGTGTGTGTGTGTGTGTGTGTGTGTGTGTGTGTGTGTGTGTGTGTGTAACGAATGCACGGCCGCAATTTTCGACGGATTTGCACCAAAATATACATGCACATGCTCCAAGTTAGTGAATATGCCAGCACGGACTTTGCATTTCCCAACTCCCATCAATAGTGGAAATAATCGACTTTTTATGATTCTACGGTAGTTTTCATGTAGTTTGCGGCCATTTTCTACTGTCCAGAGTGTGAGCCTATAGCTGGCTGCCACGAATAGGCAGGAAGATTCTATTGGCCAGCGTGAGAGCCAACAGCTGACTGACACGAATGTTAACTAGCATGCTAGCATGCAAAGAAATCGATATCTGCATTCGTCACAAGTGGGAAAAATTTAAATCTGCATGGCACTTTACTCCAATTGGCTCATTCGCTTGCTTAAACTCAACATTGATTCACGAGAAAAAATATTCTGCCACGACACATATAGCCAATTTTCCTTGCGGTAGATGAAGCTATTGATTCAATTGATGGGATTGCCATTTTTATCCTATACTATTTGCCAACCCAAGATAAAAGAACATAATCTTCCGGTGCATTTAACACATGATGAAGAATGAAAGAATTGCAACCCTGCCTTCGTCAAGCTCTGTCAGACACCGTAAGTAATGGACCCTGCCCCGCTAACATAGTCATGAGTCTTTTTGTCTTTCAGTATTGCTGATAACATAGGGTAAAAGTGCACAAGCTACCAGGTTGTGTAGCACATTGTTGAAAAGCTAACAGAAATGAAATTATGTTTTCCACATGGCCTCTCCAACATTGGGTTAACGGATCCTATTCTGTAACTTTGTTCAAGATTGAGTGCTACTTCGTTTAATCTGCCGAACTCTTTACAACATAGATGGAGAGAATTGTATTCATGTCTTCCACATTGACAATCACACATTGGAAGAAATGAAATTTATATTGCTACGTTGGTTATCTTTATCCGAAACGAGCTGTTAGCCCAAGACTAAAGAATATATATTCACGTCTACCTTACTGTCTATCAAATAACGTGCATACCAAACTTTACCCAGCAGGCTTATGAACATATCACTTTTTAAACCCCCTTAATATAAAAAGATTTTGAGCAAAAAGCGATTTATATACTACAAGAAGTAATCAAGGAATCATTGATGTCATTGCATGTCTAAAAATATAAAGGGAACGGATAACTTTCACGATCCATTTGTTTCTTTGTTTATTGTGAATTATTTATCTATATATTGAATCTCTGTGCATTATTTCAAGATTTTTGTTTCATTGAATCTCGCTATTAAGCCTTTCTAACAATAGCCGTCATCTCGGAAGCACCGGTACATTATTATATAATAAAATAATAATAACAAAATAATAATAATGTCAATATCATATTTATATACGTAAAATTATATAGTTCAGTGTATAACAGGGCTAACAGAATTTCTGACAATAAAGTACTCAGTAATTATCGAGAGCAATAATTATGATAAGAAATAATTAGAGTTGTCAATACTTATCGGAGATCGACTTAGATTTCCCTGATTCGTCACGAACCCGAGAAGAATGAAAATATTAATTATTACCTAATATATATTTTACTACTCAGAAAGATCAATTTATCTAAATTAACTCGTAGCATAAAGTAAACTATTTATTTCTACACACAAACACACACAAACACACACAAACACACACACACACACACACACACACACACACACACACATATATATATATATATATATATATATATATATGAGAGCGGTCGGACACATAGCCATATCTGAATTTTTCTTTATAATGACAAGGTGCGTAGCACGATGCTATCAAGGAGGTGGCCTGACCCTTCTGGAATCAGATCGGGGTTGCTGTTTGAGCTGATATGATGCAAAACCTGAAATCTGCGATGAGGACAATGCATCACCGAAGACCACCCTTGATGCATCTTAAATGTATTATACAACTATATATATATATATATGTGTGTGTGTGTGTGTGTGTGTGTGTTTATGTTACACTATTTCATTTTATATTTGATTTATTTTTATTCAATTTAAATTCTGAAATTCATCTGTATTTTATACGAAACACGCGAGTCGATCAACGACCCTAGAATCAAAATATGTGTGTATACATCTGCGAATATTTGTGTTTGCCTCTGTGTGCGCGTGTGTTTGTATCTGTGTGTGTGTGATATGGATTGCGGTGATGTTGGTGTTATGGTGGTGATACTCGTTGTTGTGTGGTTATTCTTAAAGATCGATAGACAGATTTGAAGAAAAGTCGATCGACCGATGTATAGATATGAACAGAACGCATCCATCCAAAGATAGATTTAATGATATGGAAGGAATGGGAATCGATAAGTTAAACAATGCATTCCTGGATCGATTGTTGCATAGACAATGCAAAGAACGCAACAGATTGATCAATTCAACATGAAAAGCCATATATCTTCTTGTCGTGAATGTACATAGATGATTATAGGTAAATACACATTTAAGCTGGCGAAGTGAACGCGATTATTGGTTTATCTCTGTACGTAGATACCGAATTGAAAGAGCTGTACGAATAACAGGGGCAGAGGTTCTCCTTATAAAAAAAGAAAAGATTCCCTCACAGCACATTTTTGGGGAAACGAAATAAGATTGTACAATTGAAGGATTTTCCCCAAACGGCGTTCCTTTGCAATCGGTAGAAATAAGATTCTTTGATATTCACGGTTGAAAAAACATTAATTATTTACGATTTTTAGGTTGCTAAATATTCCAAGCGAATTTGTCGTATCAGTGTATTTTTTATTTCAATTAGTAATCGGAGCTGAATACCAATAAATAGTGAATACATTCTTGACGAAATATAGGCAAACTTGGATCTTCATGCTCGCAAAACATAGAATGTCAAAAGGACGGTTTCTCCATTGACACCGCTATTATTTTTACTACCTTCACCCCTCGGTAAAGTTCATTGTTTTAAAAGCTATCATGAAATTGTATTAAAAACTAAACATATGATGAAAATGAATTCATGCATACTTTCGTTCTTTTCAAATAAATACATTAAACACTATTTTTTTTATTAGATAGTTTATTTACGTGACCAAATGGTTATAACGTTCGCATTCTGACCCTGAGCCCCGGGTTCGAATCTCACCATGGTCGATTGGTGAGGAAGGACACTGACTGATGTTATCGGACTGGAGAAGTCGATCCTAGACCGCGGCAACTTTGGAAAGCATACCACGGTTGATCCAAGCCTTGAAATTGGGTAGACGGAACCCTTGTGTGCCATCGATAGCTGTGCTAGCACGAAGTGACAGGTCATCGTGGCCGGGGGCTTGAGCGAGCTGGCCTTGTTCAAATTGTTGATCAAGCTAGATAACCCGCTCTTTCCCAGAAACTGTTACTACGGTTTGCTCAGCATAGTTGCAGAATAAACCCAAATGCGCCCGAGCAAGCGTCTACAATAGGGATTGGCTAACCACCCCAGTAGACGGGTATCCTCGAATACGGGTGGCCAGCTATACATACATACATTTACAAGAATAATTTTATAATTACAACAATCTAAAAATTGATATTAAAATTAATTGTATTAAAACTAATGTAATACAATATTTATCAGTTGCCACTTTATAAAGTAATACATACGAAAACTATTTTTATTCATAAATTTATAAACATTTACTACATTATTAAAATATCCTGACCAACTGTAAGGAAAGCCTTATTATTTACAATTTTATAAAATTCGAATCTATTGAAAATTAGCCATTGTTTTGCTGACTACTCCAATAAATAATATAATAAATACTGAAAATAAATAATCTAATATATAAATAGTGTTAATTACTTTTGTAGTCAATTCTGCAGAATAAAAATTTATATATTGGCTTTCATATTGTTAGATTTTATAACAATACCAAATCATGGCTTTTTAAAACAATAGAAATTGCCGAGGGAGTAAAGGTTGTTAAAATAATAGCGCTGTCAAGGGGAAAATCGACATTTTGATGACTAGGAGTCATACCCTAGCAGTGTTATTTAAAAGAACTTATTTGAATAAGTTAATGCTACATAAATCACCTTATATCGACTTACAAAACATGGCACTCACGACTGTTTGATTTCGTATGTCTGACCATCTGTCCACATGCTGTTCTGCATTGGGCAGTGTTTCATCTTTGTGTATGACACTTTCCGTCTCGGGATAAGCTCGGGTGCCTCAAGATCAGTGTTAGGTCAGCGTCAGTACAACATGTTTTCCTCCCTGCCAAGTGCAAACACAGAAAAACCATTGATCGCGACACAAAATGATGGTCATGACACAATACGAAGAATGAAAGAATACTGCAGTACCTGTGCGATTATATTCACTATATAATCGCACAGGTACTGCAGTATGCAGTGATTGACTTCAATCGGATGAACGTAAAAATAAGAAACGAAACAATCTGTAGAGAGATTATACAAATGATATCAAACGGGAAGGAGGCGAAAAATGATAAAAAATGAAAGTATTTTTCCCGATAAAGCCAATTCATCGGGAGAACATATCAAAATAGTACTTTTCAAAATCCACTTATATACATACATATATATATATATATATATATATATATATATATATATATATATATATATATATATATATACCAAGTATAGGATTGGTGTAGACGGAATAAAATTACAATATATATATATATATATATATTTGCTAAAAATTAATTTAAATTAATACATATTTAAATATGTATATATATCTATCTATATATTATGTATATATATATATATATATATATATATATATATATATATGTATATATGTATATATATATATGTGTATATATGTATATATATATATATATATGTATATATATGTATATGTGTATATGTATTATTATTTATATAAAAATTATAACATAAATGGGTTATAAAATCACTACTAATATAGCCATTTTGTTTCAACACGTCCCGTGTCTTATCGAATGATGATGTTGAATTTAGAATAAAGGGTTTTTAAAGTATCAAATTAATTAACGGTCCCTCGCAAGGGGAAAACGCTGTTTGGGGAGCAGATCATTATTCAAATATATATTGTTAAATACAACAGACAACGAATGTCTATTATGTTTGATAATGATTAGTTCTGAGCTTTATCAAAGATGCTTTAATATTGGGGAAAATTAAAGACAAAAACACCTCCCAAACTTAAAGCAGTTATACGAAACTTAGAAAGCCTCATGATCAAACATATTACCATAATAGATAATCGTTATCTGCTATATTTAACATGTTACTATATATATATATATATATATATATATATATATATATATATATATATATATATATATATATATATATATACATATATATATATATATATATATATATATATATATATATATATATATATAAAAGTGAACATAGAAGTCAACACTTATAGGCCTCTAAGTGTTGACTTACTAACTTAGAGGCCTTATTGAGCAATTTATCCCATAAATATAGCACACTTTAAGACTATATTTCTTCATATATATATATATATATATATATATATATATATATATATATATATATATATATTTAAAGGAAGGGGACATAGTGGTTCCAACGAGAGAAAACTGTGTATATTAAAAAGAAGAGAGGTACCGAAAACGTTTTTGGTTGTAATGTGGATTTTTAAAAAAAAAATATTATGCGTTATTTTCCATAATTTTAATACACGAATGTCTATAATATATATATGTCGGGTGTTTCATAAAGACGGATTATCTATAAAGGTGTTTCATTAAGACGGATCAAAGTCAGCAGTAAATAAATCAGTGTTATTGTTGAAAATTTATTTATTTCTCTATTGGGTCATTTTAATTAGGACATGGCACTTATGTGTAAAAAATAATAACGCCCAAATGTACGCCAAAATTGAAAGAAAAAGGAAAAAAATCATTAGTCGCATCATTCACATTAAAATCGGTCCAAGTTATTGGAACATCCTTTATATATATATATATATATATATATATATATATATATATATATATATATATATATATATATTATGTCATTCACAGACAGTACTGTTTCGCTGTATCACAGCTCCTTTTACAATTTGTTTTTACAAATGTAAACAAATGCCAATCAACCAAAGTGCTCCATTCATTTTACTGAAGAGCTTTGCATTAGTGCAGGTGGCTGTTGTTTATAGAATTAGCTTATCTCTCAACAGTGCTCAATTGAAATGTATTTTCAAGAGCTAAATTATGTCATTCACAGACAGTACTGTTTCGCTGTATCACAGCTCCTCAGTGCGACTAGACTTCCGAATGCCTCAAGCCAGGATTGAAACACAACTAATTTGGTGTCAGCCAGAGCTATCTTCACTCGGTAGAGTTACACAACTAAACCTAGCATATTGTTTTTACAAATGTAAACAAATGCCAATCAGCCAAAGTGCTCCATACATTTTACTGAAGAGCTTTGCATTAGTGCAGGTGGCTGTTGTTTATATATATATATATATATATATATATATATATATATATATATATATATATATATAAAAGTGAACATAGAAGTCAACACTTAGAGGCGACAGTCTGTTCCATGCTAGATGCAATCATCGGGCCATCTCAAAACCAGAGCTCAACAGGTCACCGATGATTGCATCTAGCATGAAACAGACTGTCGCCCCTAAGTGTTGACTTCTATGTTCACTTTGATATTTAAACACGCTCTATCTCTGATATTGAGCGCTTTATCCCATAAATATAGCACACTTTAAGACTATATATATATATATATATATATATATATATATATATATATATAGAGAGAGAGAGAGAGAGAGAGAGAGAGAGAGAAAGATAGATAGATACTTTTATATTTATTTTGTTTAAACGTTATTTTGATGGATACTCATATTCGCGTAGATGCGATTTCTTAATTAAACATTATTTTTATCCAACTCCATCTACGGGCCTGAATATTCGAGAAATCTTGTCAGAAAAATAAGTGTCCTCCGGCACGATTCAAACCTGCAACCTATATTTTTCGGACATGATTTCTAGGTCTGCTGTTATGAAATTTGTTTCACTTCATCGTGCTAGACAATTTTACCCTTCGCAGTCTATATTACATATTCATAAGTCTACCATTCGTCCATGCTATCAATATGGCTGTCATCCTGTGTTCCTGCTGTCTATTTAGAGATTCTTGATCAAATCCGACGAAGTATCGGCCATATTATTGGTCCACACCTGGCGTCTCGGCTTCAGTCACTCTCCCACCGTCGTAATGTAGCTACCCTATGCCTTTTCTATAAACATGTTCATGGTAATTGTTCGGATGAACTCTTCGCATGGGATGAATGAACATTTTCTATTATTAAAGTGATTGATTTCGTCCAGTTAACTGATATTTCTGCCACATTAAACGATTGGTGGGTGTTTCTTATTACTACCATTATTTTATTTGGTTTCTTGTAAATTGTTTTGTTTTCATATTGCAAATACGCATTGACGCTAGTTATTAAATTGTTGTTTGATTCCCCTCTTTCTTTTAGTGTTAGCAATATTCTGTAACGTTGTTCAAGACTGAGTGCTACTTCGTTTAATTTGCCGAACTCTTTACAACATAGATGGAGAGAATTGTATTCATGTCTTCCACATTGACAATCCCACATTGGAAGAAATGAGATTTATATTGCTACGCTGGTAATCTTTATCCGAAACGAGCTGTTAGCCCAAGACTAAAGTGTCTAACCTCTCGTCACATTTAAAATATGTTGAGAATATATATTCACGTCTACCTTACTGTCTATCAAATAACGTGCATACTAAACTTTACCCAGCAGGCTTATGAACATAGCACTTTTTAAACCCCCTTAATATAAAAAGATTTTGAGCAAAAAGCGATTTATATACTACAAGAAGTAATCAAGGAATCATTGATGTCATTGCATGTCTAAAAATATAAAGGGAACGGATAACTTTCACGATCCATTTGTTTCTATGTTTATTGTGAATTATTTATCTATATATTGAATCTCTGTGCATTATTTCAAGATTTTTGTTTCATTGAATCTCGCTATTAAGCCTTTCTAACAATAGCCGTCATCTCGGAAGCACCGGTACATTATTATATAATAAAATAATAATAACAAAATAATAATAATGTCAATATCATATTTATATACGTAAAATTATATAGTTCAGTGTATAACAGGGCTAACAGAATTTCTGACCATAAAGTACTCAGTAATTATCGAGAGCAATAATTATGATAAGAAATAATTAGAGTTGTCAATACTTATCGGAGATCGACTTAGATTTCCCTGATTCGTCACGAACCCGAGAAGAATGAAAATATTAATTATTACCTAATATATATTTTACTACTCAGAAAGATCAATTAATCTCTTTCTTTTAGTGTTAGCAATATTGTGGTATATTTGGGCCAGTGTTTGTGGCTATCTAAGGTTAATGTTGAGACAGATGAAGAGCGTCCTTTTCCCCATTCTCTATTTTAGCTTTGTGCCCCATTTTGTAAATAATTACAACTAAATATCACCCTTCGCTATGATACCTGAATTTGAAGGCAGTGCCAGGTTGGCAACAAGGTCTCACGATTTTACAACTGAATTGGCTTGAAGTAACCGTAAACTCGACGCTAACAGTTTCTTTTCTCGCATTTTCCGCTTCCGGCTTCTTGCTTTCCATCCAACTTTGATGTTCAAAAATTGAAATACAGTGTCAGTTGTTATCTACTCTCTTCTTGATTACTCTTCTATTGTTCTCGATCCTTAATAATGTTTCGCTTTTTTTCCCCTTTTACTCGCAGTAACCCCTTGTATCTTAGTGGCCGTAGTGCCTTGCATTGGATGATAGAATTTAAAAAAATATAAGAACTCATTAGGATTGGTGCAGGTTTAGGGGAAGATCAGTGGTGGTGAAATATTCTTCTTCTATGTACCGTATCGATTCAAG
>OZ038487.1:97912969-97960469 GCA_964036315.1 Acanthosepion esculentum
TTTTATAAGTTGGCTGTCAGAAGAAATCTGGCAACCTTAGAGAAATCTGTTTTTTCTTCTGCTATTAATATGTGATTTGGTTCTAGTAAGGAGGCGTCCTTGGAGGATACGAACTATATTCTTTTGTTCCATCAGTAAATAGCTTCACAGCTAAGAGCTGCCAATGCTACCTACACAGCATCTCACGTATATGATTATGAACTCAACTAAAAACATCGAATATTTATAGAGCTCGAAACTAAGTCTGATGGAAGGCAACCATTATTTCTCTCTCTCCCTTTAACTACTCGACTATAAATAAAATGGAGGAACTTTAAAGAATGGCAGCAATCAATTTCCATTGAATTAAGGTTCCGTACAAGATTAAATAGTCATCTGTTTTTCCTTTACAGTAATTAAATTATTTTAGTCTTAGTTATAAAGGACAATATTTACTGCGCTTTAAACTAAGTAAATAATTAATCAAACATAAACATGCAATATTTATCTCTTTCTGAAACTAATCAATGTTTATATATGCATATATAAACGGCCGATATTTACTTATCCTCAAACCAAACAAAACCTTATAGGCTTAAACTTATAAAAATCCTCTCTCTACAAACGAATTAAATGCCTACAGGCTCTAATATAAAAATAGTATTTAACTATCTCGAACGAAGGAATACTTATAGACTTGTAGGTTACCTTACTTTTCTTCGAAGGAATGTCCGTTAAATACGTTGTATAAGTTCTATAAAAAGACAAAATATTCTTACTCTTACTCTTTCTTCCTCTAGGTCAAAGATGTAAGCATGAAGGCGTCCCAGTTGGGACGGTCTCTATTCTCCGGTTGACTGACGCCTGAACACTCATACGTGTGCATCAGAAGTTTAATAATTAATAGCTGTGTTGGTAATATCTTTTTCCCATTAGTCTATCTAGATATTAATGTAATTTCTTTTTTTTTGTTAATGCAAGCCAGAATTCTCTGTTTAAAATCAAGGTTTTCTGGAATATCTTTACCAAAACTCGCGTCAATTCACCAGATATTGTTTCCTGTGAAAAATGCACCACGAGTCATTATATGAACACGGAAAAACGTTCATACCACGCAACAAAAGTGGTGATTCCTGTAATAAACCAATATTTACCTAACACCAAACCAAGTAAATGCTTAAAGACTCAAATCTATATGACCAATAATTATATATCTCTGAATCTTATAAATGATTATAGACTCTTATGACCAATATTTACCAGCCCTCAACAAAGTAAAATGCTTATTGCATCAAATATCAATTACTAATATTTATCTATCCACCAACAAAGTAAATTCCTCTACGGTCAAATATTAATGGTCATTATTTACATATCTTCGTACGTTCCAAATGATTATAGACTCCTTTATATATAATTAATATCCATCTGATCTCCAAAACAAATAAATCCGCATAGGCAAAAATATAAACGGTCATTATTTACACATATTCGTACGTTACAAATGCTTATAGACTCATATATATATATATATATATATATATATATATATATATATATATATATATATATATATATACACCCACATATATATATATATATATATATATATATATATATATATATATATGACAAATATACACCTGATCTCCTAACCAAATAAATCCTTATAGGCTCACCTATAAGCGGTCATTATTTACATAACTTCGTACATTGTAAATGCCTATATACTCATATATATATGACTAATATGCTCCAAACTCAATAAATGCTTGTAGGCTCAAATATAAACTGTCATTATTTACATATCTTCGTTTCAAATGTTTATAGACTCAGGATGTGTGTGTGTGTGTGTGTGTGTGTGTGTGTGTGTGTGTGTGTGTATGTAACGAATGCACGGCCGCAATTTTCGACTGATTTACACCAAAATTTACATGACATGCTCCAAGTTAACGCACATGAATTTCCCAACTCCCATCGATAGTGGAAATAATCGATTTTTTCATGCTTCTACGGTAGTTTCCATGTAGTTTGCGGCCATTTTCTACTGGCCAGAGTGAGAGCCTATAGCTGGCTGCCACGAAGAGGCAGGAAGATTCTATTAGCCAGCGTGAGATCTAACAGCTAACTGACACGAATGTTAACAAACATGCTAGCATGCAAAAAAAAATCGATCGCTGCATTTGTCACAAGTGGGAAAAATTTAAATCTGCATGACACTTTACTCCAATTGGCTCATTCGCTTGCTTAAACTCAACATTGATTCTGTTTCCGCAGAACTGGGTTGGGTGTGGAAACGTATTTGTTGTTAACATTCTTTTTTCAGTCGGCTTTTCCAGTTACGAGTCCTTTTTTAAATCTGATCGTTTTGTGTTCAATTTGTTTAGTTCTTCTTTTTTGTAAGAGCTTTAATATTTAGTATAGAGCTTAGAGAAAAGTTCGCAATGTGAGATCGGCAAGAAGTAAGGCATGTAGCAACATCAGCACGGCAAAGGGCACACCTTTAAAGGCAAGGAAGGGAAAAAATATTTTAAGTCAAGTGATAGCGATTGCTGTATGAGTCGTACGACTTTTGAATCAAGCACGGGCAACGCCGGGCCATGTTGCTAGTATATATATATATATATATATATATATATATATATATATATATATATATATATATATATATATATATATGACTAATATTCACCTGATCTCAAAACCAAATAAATGCTTATAGACTCAAATATAAACAGTCATTATTTACATATCTTCGTATGTTGTAATTGCTTATAGACTCAAATATAAACGACCATTATTGATCTATTCACAATCTAATTTCCATGATAAGAAAAATATACCGGTTTCGATAAGGAATAACCCAGCAGTTTTGGGAAGCCATAAAATCAACTAAGGAACCTAACCATCAACGAACCAACGCCCATAGACACAACGAAACTCAGCTTATTTTTATTTTCCGAGCGTAACTTAGATGTGGTACAAGGCCTGAATAATTGTGGAACCCAGTGAGTGTCGAAATCCTTATGCAGTCGTACTTGATCTAACGAGACAAACTTGCTAATTGATATACCACGTCGAAGTTCTTACATAAATTATTAAGCGCAGCTTAGATGTGGCACAAGGCCGAAAGTAGGAAGCACACAGTGAGAATCGAACTTACTACTCATTCGTAATTATTCTAGCGAGACCAAGTTGCAAACTATTACACCACGGCGAGGAGCACAACAGATATCTGCTTATAATGATGAACTCATTTTTACATCTAGAAAATCAACTCTACAGTCAAATACAGTTTTTATAAAACCTGTTTATAAACTGATCTAACCAAAACGCAAAACGATCCGCGTAGAAATATCTTCCTTTAATGAATCGCGAGCAACAGCACTTGAGAATAGTTTGTCTAGTGTTTGTATAGCAGAAAAAAGACTGAGAAAATTGTGCTGGCATCGACGTCAGTGTGTGTTATGAAATGATACTTTTCACGATAACCGTCTTTCATTGTTTTGAGGTCAAAGGAGATTAGCTGAGAGCGACAAGGTAGAGCAGGCTTACAGAATTATGACTTGAGAGAAAAGAGATATGTCGACAGAAAAATATATGTCACGTGGCGGGTCAGGTTTCACCTAATATAGTGTTGACTAGGCCTTCAGAATCACGCATAAATCTGCCTTAGCATCTCGTAAATTGGGCAGTAGACAAGGACAGGTTGGTGATGATGGGGAGGACAATGAATGAGAAGGAAAGCGAAAGGAAATTTAGAAAGAAGGAAAGAAAGAGAATGTAACAGAACGCAAAGATATGACGAATGTAGAGTAGCTTCGGAAGTAAACGAAGAAAGAACGCTGAAGGAACTACTACTACTTCAACTACTAATACTACTACTACTACAACTACTACTACTACTACAACTACTACTACTACTACTAATAATAATAATAATAATAATGATAATAATGATAAGTAGAAGAAAAAATGAAGAAACGATAAATATAATGCAAATATAATACCATCTTTCGACATTGTTTATATTTACACACCCTCTCTTCCGTATATTAGGAAGATCTTATCCTATAAATATAGCATAGGTTGAAAGTGTATATATATATATATATATATATATATATATATATATATATATATATATGTTGCCATGGAGAAATTGTCGCCATTTTATATTTTTAATTTCGCGCATGCGCGTAATTTCTTTTTTAATTTGTCGACTGCAGCGTATGCTATGGTCAGTTGGGCGTCGCCTATAAGAAAAATACCCACATGACGCAATTCACTCTACCAGAAAATTCCGTACTGCTTGGCATTCGCGCCGGAAGTTCGAATACGAACATTTCCGACTGTTTGAATGTCAACTGGAAGTCAGTGCAGAGGATCCGACAAGAGTTGGATGATATATCCAGCCAGCAGCCTTGTTCTTGGAGTTATCACTAGTGATGAAGACGTTATGATCCTACTCATCTTCCCATAGCGCCTCAGACTCAACATTGAGGTCTACATCAAGTGCCTTGAAGAGGGTCAAGACGATGGCTGCTAGAAGAACCTATGTCTGGCAACAAGGACTCTGTACCATGCCACACTGCCGCCACATCACCCCTTACATCTGACCACCAAAACTCATCAAACTGCACCCACTTGATTATTATGTGTGGGGTGCAGTTGAGAGTGAGATCAACGAAACTCCTTGTCACGCCAAAGATGAAATGATGATATGGATTTTGGCAGTATTTATCAACTTAAAATTAAACCGTCTAGGAGAGATGTAGAAGATTCCGAAATCGCCTGGAGGCCGTGGTTGAAGCCACCGGCGATTTTATGGAATAAATTTACTCTTTAGTATTTCGTGATATTTATGTATAATTTGATAAATATATCTGTTAAAATGAGATGTCAGTGTTATTTTTAATTTTGCGTAATTCAGAAGACAATTTTTCCATACCCTCTGTGTGTGTGTGTGTGTGTGTGTGTGTGTGTGTGGGCAGGATATATTCATTCAAGCATATTTCATTGAATAATATAGACTTATTATGTCTATTCATTTTTTATAATAATCCTTTTTAGTTCTCTAATAAGTTTCTTCATGTTAAGTTGGAACTCATCAAAGAAGGCACCGTAGTTCTTGTTAATGCAAGTACTTTCGATCTACTCCGAGATCACCAGGGATGAATTGCGAAGACAACTTGTGGATGTTGTGATGGCGATTTTTGTGAACCTGCTCTGGTATAATTATTTTAAAATTAACCGTTGTAGATATGATGTTTTTTTGTAAACAAGCGTCCTCGATGTAAGGGAGGTAACCAGAAATGATAAAAATGCAACCTGACATTAAATGTCAGTCAACTCAAATGCATTTTAAAACATTGTTACTACACTTGTAATAGTTTTTTTTTAAGCATATCACCCCAAGCAAGGCTGGAAGCCACTAGCACGCAAGGGGTTACAGAAGGTTTGGAGAAAGAGCAGGTAGGAGTGGTAAAGGAGTGGATGTGGAGAAAGATAGTGGATCGATCAAGGCAAGGGGGTTACAGAAGATTTGGAGCGAAAGCAGATAGGAATGAAAGGTGAAAGGATGTGGAGAAGGGAAGTGGATAGATCAAGGCAACTGGAGATGTTGATTGACGTTACACTTAAATAGTTGGAGATTATATTTGTCAGGGAAACAGGAATAAGGAAGGGAGTTCCACAGGCGAGATGTGCGAGACATGAAGCTATTGGAGTAGAAGAGACGTCTACATCTAACAGTTTCAACGGTGAAGGGGTGGGAACGGGATGCCAGCCTCGTAGGAACTGCTGACGAGATGACAGGTCAGGGCCAATTACATTGCATATCCGTCTCTGGATCTTATCAAGAACCCTGAGGCAAACAGAAGGGGCTCCAGACCATATATGGCAGCAATACTCCATGCAAGGGCGAATGGTTGATTTATAGATTTGGAGGATCGATTCCGGGAGAAAAAGTTCCTGGCTCGGCACAGGGAGCCAACTTTCCTTGCGGTGGATGATGCAATTGACACGATGTATTTGTTCCATCTCAGATCAGCGGACAGCGTGAGACCGAGCAGCCGCAGAGAGGAGCTCTCGAGAAGTTGGTCTTCGGACATTCTAATGGGATGCAGGGATGGATCCCTGTAGTGGTTAATAGAGAGCAGTTTTGTTTTAGAGGTGTTAAAGTTAACCATCCATTTCTTGCCTCATTTCACAACCGATTGGAGGTCCTTTTCGAGTCGAACTGCCAGGTTAACTTTGTCAACATCACTAGATTTGTGTTTGAGGCAGGAGTACATTGTGGTGTCGTCCGCATAGATGCCGACTTGGGAATCTATGGCGTCAGGAAGATCGTTTATGAATATGAGGAACAGAGTAGGGCCTAGGATGGGGCCTTGAGGAACATCTGCGTTAGTGGGGTAGGAGCTGGAGATTCACGGTTTGACAGGAATGATTGTATTAGGTGAAACAATCGACCAGTGATACCATAACCCTGGAGATTGCGAAGAAGGCCAGCATGCCAAACTCTATCAAACGCTTTGGAGATGTCTAAGGCCACGACACGAGCTTCACCGTTATTATAGATAGCTCGGTAGACAAATTCAGTGATGGCCGTAAGTACATCGGCTGTAGATCGGGCAAAGCGGAAACCATACTGCTTGTCTGAGAGCAGATCAGGAATATCAGGTGATTAATCACTTCGGTGTTGATAAAGGCTTCGAAGACTTTGCCGAAGAGACTGATAGGACGGTAATTAGAAGGGTCGGAGGGGTCACCAGAGTTCTTAAAGACAGGAACAATGGTTGAGGACTTCCAGCAGTCAGGAAAACAAGACTCCTTGAGGCAGTGGTTGTATAATTTAGAGAGGGCAGGCGCCAGTTAAGGCGCGCATTTCTTCTGGACAATGGCTGGTATCCCGTCACCACCAGTAGCCTTGTGGTGTTCTAAGTTAGAGATAATGCCCAATACCAATGACGGGGATATGTGCAATCCGCCCAAAAGGGCCTCAGTTCTGGGAGGGAAATCGGGCATGGGTACCCCGGAAGAGTCAAACGTTGAATTGGAAGAAACTTTCGAGCAAAGCATTCAGCCTTGTCGGCAGAGGTGGTCAGGACCTCAATTTGATTGAACAGGTGAGGAATGGAGGGTTTACTATTGTTCAGAACGCTCTTGCAGAGGCGCCAATAATCCTTGGAGTCGAATTTGCGATACGTTCCTTCATCCGAGCAGTAAATAGTGACTTAGCTTCGTTGAGGACACGCTTACACTCGTTACGGCAGAGGTAAATAGGCAGTCAGACATATCGCTACGAAATAGGTGGAAGAAGTGGTTCCTATGGGCAATGGCGGCTGAGCAAGCAGCTGAGAACCAAGTGGAGGAGCGCGGTTTGACCTTAAATTTCCTTGAGGGGATGAAAGCGTCAATTCCAGCTTTAACCCAGGAAGAGACCTCTGAAGCACATTCTTGAATGGGGAGCTTAAATACAGCATCCCAGGGGACATCGCAGAGGATATCACGAAACGATTCCCAGTCAGCTCGTTGGTAGCAGAATGAGGTTCTGGTGGTAGGAGGTTCCTTGCAGGGGGTGGGGTTGAAGGAGATACTAACAGACACTACAGCATGATCGGAGTTACCGATAGGACAGAGCTGCGTGGCACTACAAGACTCTGTAATTACTCTAGTAATGCTTGACAAACGTACTGATAAGGTACAGTTTCAAACAGAATTCCTCCTTTCCACTTAAGATAAAATCTCTTTCTTGGAAGCGCGTATTCGCAGCGCCGCCCGCCCGGCGTCAGCGTGACCGAATCCAAAAAAGAGAACACTGACTTTAGAATTTCAGTTTTTCTGTTTCTGACTAGACTTGTGTCTATCGTCTCTTCATGTTAACTTAAATATAAATATGTCTCCAATAACCATGTCCTGACGATGGTCTACTAGACCGAAACGTCTGACGTCGACAGCAAAACAAAAAACAAAATTAAAACAGTAAACTTACATATTCGGATTTTGCTTTGTCTTTTTCACATTTTTCATCATATATATATATATATATATATATATAAATATATATATATATATATATATATATATATATGTGTGTGTGTGTGTGTATATATATATATATATATATATATATATATATATATATAGAGAGAGAGAGAGAGAGAGAGAGAGAGAGAAATGTGTGTGTATTTGTGTGTTTGTTTCTCGCCGTAGATATGAACGCTAACCAAGGAAATTTCAGTGTGGATATAAATCTGAGATATTCGATTGAAAATGACTGCCCTGTAATCCTGAGTGCGATAGAGAGGGAAGACGAATGTTGTATAATGGATATGTGCACGGCGAAGCACATATACGGGAGATGAGGATCGTCGTTTTCGGCGCCCCTGCTACAGGGAAATCTGCCCTTTTATGTAGGCTCCGAGTCAGTGGACGTGGCGATTTAAGTGGTCGTGTTTGGCTTATAAGTGGTGTCTCGTCCGTAATTGTGTGTAGCTGTAGTGAGATTGAGGCATTGATATTTGTTTCATACAGAAACATGAAGTCGGATTTGGACTGAAGAAGATGGATTTCCACTTCTGGCGCGTAGACCCTTCACATTAATGTAGAAGGTGTTATATTCGGGTCTCTTTTTATGCTGAATATGATAGTTTTCTTCATTTGTATTTTAATGGATTTCATGTGTGTATTGGTTGGTGGAAAACTAGTAGACAGACACACCCACAGGAGATTAATGCATAGATATAATGGATTGAATTATCTGGCGGTACAGCCGGGCGTGTGTGTATGTTGGCAGTCTACTCAGTTAAGAGCAAGACAAACTTTGTTAAATTGATTATTGCTTAGTATCATTCAAATGGTTTTTTGGATCAGATTTTTTTCTATTTTTCGTAAAATGAATTAACAAATAAAGAAATAAGAAATAAAATTTAACATGTGCCTCAATTATTCAGGCCTTGTACCACATCTAAGCTACGCTCGGAAAATAAAAATAAGCGGAGTTTCGTTGTGTCTATCGGAGTTGGTTGGTTGATGGTTAGGTTCCTTGGTTGATTTTATAGCTTGCGTGTTGGGTTATTCCATATCGAAACCGGTACTTTTTTCTTATCATAATTGTAAATAGGTCAATATTGGTTGTTTATATTTGAGTCTATAAGCATTTGTTTGGACTGGAGATCAGGTGAATATTAGTCATATATATATGAGTCTATAAGCATTTACAACGTACGATGACATGTAAATAATGACCGTTTATATTTGAGTCTATAAGGATTTATTTGGTTTGGAGATCAGGTGGATATTAGTCATATATATATATATATATATATATATATATATATATATATATATATATATATATATATATATATATATATGATTCTATAAGCATTTACAGCATACGAAGATATGTAAATAATGACCGTTTTTATTTGAGTCTATAAGGATTTATTTGGTTTGGACATCAGGTGAATATTAGTCATATATATATATGAGTCTATAAACATTTACAACGTACGAGGACATGTAAATAATCACCGTTTATATTTGAATCTATAAGGATTTATTTGGTTTGGAGATCAGGTGAGTATTAGTCACATATATATATATATATATATATATATATATATATATGAGTCTATAAGCTTCTACAACGTATGACGATATGTAAATAATGAGAGTTTATATTAGAGCCTATAAGGATTTACTTTGTTGGAGGAGAGATAAATATAAGTAATTTATATTTGATTTGATGACCATTTTCCTTGGTTGATGGGAGGTAAATATTACGTACACCGTACTGCAGAATCTTTCTACTGTTAGAACGAGGGTGAATTTGAATCAGGCAAATGACTCTGGCATTAAATCCACACGCTGAGAATGTGAATTTTGGCTGCTGGTTATTTTCCGACAATCTCACTTGTCCATTCAGTCTATGGTGCTACATATGTTTAACAAGTCCTGCTCTGGCGAGACTACCCACTGGATAGATGCTTTCTGAAACATATTCCGGGTCAGAAATATTCCTCGTATTTTCTGACAGCTTTCCTGATATTTCCGTACTTCGTCCAAGAGGCCTGAAATTTTTTCTTTGTGTGCAAGACACCGACATTTTTATCTGTTGCAAACTAAATAACTGAAATCGGCTGTATTTTTTTTGCGGATCAAGCTTAATACAGACTAGAACATAACCATAAAATGCGTCTAATGTTTCCCATGCAGTTGTGTCAAAGAATGTAAAGGAGAGGCTAACTTCCCTAATAAAAAGTAAGGATGGAGGAACATCGAAAAGCCGTAATCGGATATGGCTAATCATATATGGATGGAAAAGCGTAATCAAAATCAGAACAAAAATAATTCAAGATGAAGCAAAAATACAAGATATGGTAAAATAGTGGAGAGTCAAAAACAGCATTTTGGAAGCCATTAGTAGGCGTAGAGTAGAAATAACTTATGGGTTCTGTTAATGAAGAAAGGTAGAGAAATGAGAAAAAATTCAACGGAAGTCGAAGTAAAAAAAGATAATTCTTAGTAAGAGCAATCAAAATGGAACAGTAGCAGCACTCTTCAGCAAGAAGATCAGCTTTAAGACTCCAAGATCTTCATTCAGAATTGTTCCGGTGTATTAAAACATTGGTTCATGAATTTGCTGACATTTCAATCCCTGGGTCGGGCAGTGCTTAAATGAAACCGGTGGAAATGGGGCAAGCCATAACTGAGCAGTACTAACTGTTAATTGGGTGCGATATTCCTAGATATGTTTCGAGGAAACGTGAACAAATAAAGGTTTCAATTCAAAATTCCCTGGAGGTTACACGAATCGACAAAAACCCGATGAGGGCCGACGCTTTGGGATAACAACAATTACGAGGATAATATTTCGTATGGAAACACAGTGTAAATGCAACAGAATTTAATTCTGATGATATTATGCTGTATGCAATCATCATATCGCATTTCCGGCCTGTTAGGAGGGCGCTTCTCAGAGACCAGTTCTCCATAGAAGATTAGATTTTGTAGTCAACTACGATTTATTTGTATTTGCTGGTTTATTGAACGGGAAAATTTTCAAAAAAATTGCTCTGCATCCAATACAACCGTACCGTGTATGAGAAGGACATGAAGACCACAAAAAAAGTGGGGTTCACTGGAATCAGTGCACGCATAGATCTTCTATCTTCGCGGTTTCCGTCGCCAAATAGCGCTTATGAGCAAATCACGTTGAAACACCGGGAATACAAGGATGGAAAACGGCTCTGAGTTGAAAATTGGAGAACCGAGTTCCAATTCCAGTCGAGTTCATTATATTCAGTTACGCGCAAAAAAAAAAAAAATTGTGAAAGGTATGTGTTATTTAGTAGAAGTTGTATAAGTAGATATTTATTCTTTCTTAAGACTTCTTTCAGAATTTAAAATAAACTGCAACGGGTTGATAAGCCGCAAAAACAAATCAATGAATAATTCAATTGGTAAGAAACATTCTGGTTATAGAATCGGAAAGAGCCACAATCTTTCTTTTCAATCTAATTTAATTTCAATTTTTCAAAACATAAAAAATAAAACAGAAGAACAACTGAAATACATTTATTCACTCAGAATAACGTTTAAGTTTTCTAACATACGATATTATATACTATACATTATTATACATTACATATTATACATTATATTGTATGCATTATATTATACATTATATATTATACATTATACTGTATGCATTATATTATACAGTGTATATTATACATTATATTGTATGCATTATATTATACATTATATATTACACATTATACTGTATGCATTATATTATACAGTGTATATTATACATTATATCATATGCATTATATTATACATTATATATTACACATTATATTGTATGCATTATATTATACATTATATATTATACATGTATATTGTATGCATCACATTATACATTACATATTATATATTATATTGTATGCATTGTATTGTACATTACATATTATACATTATAATGCATGCATTATATTATAATTCGCATATTATACATTATATTGCATGCATTATATTATACATTATATGTTATACATTATATTCTATGCATTGTATTACACATTGCATATTATACATTATAATTTATGCATTGTATTATATATTATATAACATACATTATATTGTATGCATTATATTATATATTATACATAATGTATTTTAAACCATACTATAGTAATAACATACTAACGATTTAACCATTTAATTGTATTTTATTTTGAAATTGAAGTGGAAGCATTGTTGAATGCATTGCTAAGTTTACAGCTAAGAAAGTTGCTTTACTCTGTCTTTTTTTCTCTTACATAGTTATGAGTTTACCATTCGCCTTTTTTGAAATAGTGGTGCCACATATGGTCCGGTAATCCGGGTATATATTTAGACATTCTTGACAAAATCCAAAGAGGAATCCATAATGTTATTTGTTCTGATCTGTCATCTCGACTTCAGTCAATTTCACACAACCATAACATAGCTTCCCTTTGACTTTTCAATAAATATTTTCATGGTAATTGCTCTTCATGGTAATTGCTCTTCCGGTATGGTACCCATACTTTATGATATTAAACGTAGTACTAGATTGGCGATAAGGTATCATTATTTTACCGTTGAAATGGCTAAAATGTAACTGTATGGTCTATGCTAATTCTTTCGTCTATCGCACTTTTCGCTTGTGGAACTGTCGTCTGTTTTCTTGTTTCCTAACCAACTTTCATCGTTAAACATTTCAATGCACTGCTCACCGTCATATTCTGCTTCCTTAATTATTGCTTTTTATTACCATCTCTCATTAATAGTAGTATTCCTCATGTGTTCTAACACTCGGTAACTTCTTCCAATTTAGTGACTTTATTGCCTTGCGTGTGGAGAAATTATTTTTGAAAAATGGCTTCTTATCTTGCAAGCCGATTTTAAAGAAATATCACGTCGGTTTTTGGTTTAGAGGATAAGTGACGGGTCTTAAAAATAAGACGAAAAGAACATGAAGGGTGAAAAAAACAAGACAAAATTAGTGATAGTGTTTCGGTCGGAATATTATTTCGCGAACAGCTAGCTAGGTCTCCGTCTGCTTGATACGGACACACACACAAACACACACACACACACACAGATATATATATATATATATATATATATATATATATATATATATATATATATATGCACACCAGTAAATACTGTCCGAATTCTTGGTAGAGATAAAACCACAAAAGATTTCCTTAAACGATTGAATGAACTGTACAAAACAAAAAAGTTTGCTTAATCAAATAACACGAAATAACATTTTGTTCTCGTCTCTACCAAAAGAAATGTAATTCACTCGCTTATCTCATCCTTCACCCTGGGGTCAGCTTTGACATCGTGTCAAACTTAGACTAATGTTTATCCCAACTCTGATACAGTGACAAACGAACGCTGTTGGCTGTTCCGTTGTTTTGTCATTTTTTTTTGTTTACATCTACGTAAATTCTAAAATTAACTTTTTCCCTAATCGGTCATTTCAACGGACGTGTTCACGGTGTATAATATAGTATGGAAAAGAGTTAACCGCTTTGTAACGACAAAACAAGCAAAAATGCGCAGATATTAACTTCGGTTTTAGGTGAAGTAAACTAACAGTTGATAAAAATTAATTTATATAAATATATATATATATATATAAATATATATATATATGTATATATATATATATATGTATATATATATATATATATATATACGTATCATTATACATATATATAATTCTCTCTCACACTCTATATATGTATGTATATATATAATATATATATATATATAATATATACACACTTACATAATTCAATCTCTCTCTCTATATATATATAGAATTCTATATATATAATATATATACACACATATATATATATAATTATATATATATATATATTATATAATTCTACATATATAATAGATATACACACATATAGATAATTCTATATGTAGATCTAAAATTATACATATATAATATATATACATATATATAATACCATATATATAATATATATATACCCACATATATACTTATATATATATGTATATATACATACACACACAGATATATATATATATATATATATATATATATATGTATATATATATATGTACATACATATATATAATTTATTATATATATATATTATATATACACATGTATATAATTGAATATATATAACATATGCATATATATGTATATATAATTGAATATATATAAGATGTATATATATGTATACATATATATAAATCTATATATAATAGATATATACGCAGACACATATATATATACATATATATATATAATTCTCTCTATATAAAAACAATATATATATATATAAGTATATGTACACACATATATAATTCAATAAATATAATATACATATATATAATACTCCCTCTATACATATATATACACATATATACACACAGATATATAATTCTATATATATATGTATATATATACACACATAATTGATATATACACACACACATATATATGTATCCATATAAATATCTATAACTATCTATCTATATATATATATATATATATATTTATATATATATATGTATTTTTATATATATATATATATGTATTTATCTATATATATATATATATATATATATATATATATATATATATATATATATATATATATATATGGTTTTGTAAGAATTGATTGTAATTTACTGGCATTCATCATAATAAAATACCTTTAAAATTATGAACTTAATTTTTATGATTATTTATAAAGTGATTAATCATTAAGAATGTTCCTTTTTCATTTTTGTTTTAGTAATACCACCATTTCTATTACATTTGACAGCTTACGGACAACTCACGTTGAAACACCGATTATCGCAAGATCAAGGAAGTTACGGACCGTCGGAACTGGTCAATAGCTAGATGTGTAACTGCTTGGGAACGCCTGGTGTTGTAAGCTTAGATGTCGCGAATGGTAAGCTATATTTAGGACCTACACGTATTTCAGTTGCTATCACAGCCAAACTTTGTACTTGCGCCTTCCGTGGCCGAATTGAACTTGCGGCCAAATCATGATCAAATACCGTTTACCGTCCGATCAATGAAGTTAAGCAACTTCGAACCTCGTTAGTAGCTAGAAGGGTGACCACTTGAATACTAGGTGTTGTAAACTTGAATATATGGGTGGGGAAATGGATAACGATTAGAAATTGAAATCCACCTTTTCTCCCTCCAGCTATGGGTTAATTAATATGAGATGCATATCTAAATTATCATTACCTTTAAAACCTCTTACAATTTCAATATCATTCTTGGCTTTAAATTACCTGGAAAATGTTGATAACAAATCAATCATTTATATTTGACTAAACCATTACTATTTATCAACTAAATTATTTTTCCTGACTTTCTAATTTCGTGACGTTAATGCCGAGCTACCCATTTATGTTACAGTGGATATTAATTAATTAATGCGTTTTAAACACTATATTTAATATTCTATTTTCGAGAAAACAATTATTAATACTCCTTTTATAATAACACACACACACACACATACACGTATATATAATATATATATATATATAATGGTTTATTTTTTTTAAATTGCAACTATTTATTCTTTTTCTTTTTAAGTATATCACCCCAAACAAGTCGGGAGTACAACTAGCTCGCAAGGGGTTACAGAGAGTGGGAGCGAGAGTAAAGAGGCGTGATAGAGGAAAGGATGAAGAGGAGGTCAGGGAGTAGATCAAGGCATCTGGAGATGTCGATTGGCATTACATTTGAATAGTTGGAGATTATAGCTATCAGGAAAGCAAGTAATAGGAAGGAAATTCCACAGACGGGAGGTACAAGACATGAAGCTATTGGAGTAGAAGAGACAGCTACATTTAACTGTTTCGACAGTGAACGGGTGGGACCAAGATGCCAGCCTAGTTGCACGTCTAAATTCAAGCAGTCTGAGAACTAGCGAATGTAGCTCGTCCGAGCAGTTACCGTGAAATTATCTGTAGAAAATACAGAAGGAGGCGATGACGCGTTTTTGAGAGAGCGAGTGTAGACGAGATGCCTGATCAGGCCAAATCACTTTGCATATCCGTCTATTCTTGTTTGACTGTTTTGTGGTGTGATGGGTAATCTACTACTGTGTTTGTTGGTGGTGACACTCTCATGCGCGTAGACACACATACATACAGGTATACGCATTTTAGTTCACACAAACACATCCATATAAGCAATCCGAGCGTATCCATGTAAGCCCGAACGCATGGGTAAGTATCTGCGTATATGTGTATGAGAGTGTCACACCCAACAAACACAGAACTAGATACCCCCTCCCACCACCAAACATAGTCAAATATGCATAAATAGATCTGATTTTTAAACATAAACCAGTTTGTTTGATGACCGCAAAAGCGTGAAACCCACGGTGACAAACTCATATCCATACAACTGAATATGTTAGTTGTCACTGATATTGGGCGCATTCTACTAAGTACTGCGCATATATTATTAATATATATATATATATATATATATATATATATATATATATATATATATATATATAGAGAGAGAGAGAGAGAGAGAGAGAGAGACCTTTTGATGTCATTATTCAAATCGCTTAAAAATCAATAACCCGAATTTGCTTATTTTGTTGAATCTTGACTGATTATTTTCGTCGTCAAATGTTTCGCTAGTTTCAAGAAGACTTATTAAAGTTATTTGAATTATTATAAAAAAAAGGCAGTCTGAAGTTATTATGCAGATTAAACAAATATTAGTTTAAGATATTTGAAATCATATAAGAATTATTTGTTACCTGTTTTTCTAGAATATATGTTGAATCATGGTTTATGGAAAGATTCTAAGGAAAGCTGAAAGATCGAAAATAACAAAGTTATTGTGTGAGGGAATATCGTCGTCATTAGAGACCTCAAAGGATCTTCGCAGAGATCATCAAACGATAAAGAGGGCAGTTAAAAACAAATAAGAACTATAAGCAAAGGGAAAAAATCATTAATAAATTGTCTCCTCGAGGTCAACATGAACTAAAGAGTGTTATATCGAAACACATTTTCATCAGTGCTCAAATCGTTGAACAGGCTTGATTTGAGAGAAATCAAGCAGGACAAAAGGTGTAGAATTCTTTGCAATTTCGGATCTGTCAAGAAATCTCCTAGGCAAATTCCTCTCAGTAAAGTAAATATTTTAAAGTGTGATTGTCTTTTCTGAAGTATCTCTCACAGACGCGACGTTGCCTCGCTCTGTCTTTTTTACAAACACTTTCACGGTAATTGCTCCGAGGAGCTGCTTTCGCTGGTTCCTAGGCCTCATGAATTTAAACGTCCTACAAGACTGGCATCGCGTTCCCACCACCCCTTCACCGTTGAAACTGTTAGATGTAGACGTCTCTTCTACTCCAATGGCTTCATGTCTCGCACCTCTCGCCTGTGGAACTCCCTTTCTTATTCCTGTTTCCCTGACAAATAAAATCTCCAACTATTTAAGTGTAACGTCAATCAACATCTCTAGTTGCCTTGATCTATCCACTTCCCTTCTCCACATCCTTTCACCTTTCATTCCTATCTGCTCTCGCTCCAAACCTTCTGTAACCCCTTGCGTGATAGTGGCCTCCAGCCTTGCTTGGGGTGATAAGCATAAAAAAAAAAACTTTCACGGATGAATCTCGGGTGACACTTCATAGATCTGATGGATAGGCCATAAGATGGTTTTTACCTAATGCATATATGCCTGTGGCTAAAAGATGACAGCAACGATGCGGCAGAGTGATAATATGGGCTGGAATTAATCGATTCAAACGATCGTGTGAAGGACATGCCAGATATCACAATTCGGTAGGGGATCAATTCTTCCTCGAAATGTAAATGTCGCGAGACTCCAAGTCAAGATATATGTATATGAGTGCGTAGTCCGCAACAAAATCAATTCGAAAATTATCTCCACAAAATGAATCAACATGAAATTAATTATTAATTCAATAAAAAATATTTAAAATTATATCTACTAATTTTTTTTGTTCCTTGTAACAATACATATATTCTTCTGTCCGAAAAGTAATGGGACACGGTGTGCTGTGCCGAGTAAGTTCGTGCCACTGAGCCAGACGTTCAGTCTGTAAGTCTAAAACGAGATCCTGTGAGCAAGAAGGGGGAGAGTTATAGCAGAACAAATTGTAGCTGGTTCAGCACGACAATAAACCTGCTCACAACATCCTGAGCATCCGCAGTTTCTGCCCTTGATCACCGCTGTGAATAAAAACCTCCATATTCACCTGATCTTGCTTCGTGTGACTTTTTCATTTTCCCCTCGTCCAATGGGAATCATCAAGGGGATACGTTTTAAGGGCCAGGACGTCATCAAGAGGGCCGTAACAACTGAGCTGATAGGCATCCAAGACGAATCCTTTCAGGAGTGCACTGAAGCATGACAGAGAAGGGCGAAATAATACATTAGACTCGAAGGGCAGTTCTTTGAAAAGGAAACAATGTAGTTTATTGTTAAAAATTGAAATGTTTTTTTCGGGAAAACAGTCCCGATCTTCATATATGAATGGAACGCTCTTGGTGCTGATTTGGCGTTTATATACATCACGTATATAATACGTTAAAAGATTCTCTTTCTCTGGCGTGCGCAAATTGCTTAGGAGTAGAGTCTCTGACGGATGCCAAATCAATCGAGTTTCGATCCCCGCTTGAAGAAATCGGATGTGTCATCTCACTGATGAGCTGTGATAAAGCGAAACAGGCTTATATATATATATATATATATATATATATATATATATATATGATAACTTTTTTTTCTACTTAGTATATTGAGCACTCTACGTTTTATCTCAGTCACTAGCTTGTTTTATTTTCTTTGGACTGGAAATTTAAGGCGCCGGACGATTTTTTCGTGCTGTTCGGATGTTTCTTGTTCTTTCCTTTTTTTTTCCAATTTTTCCCTCAAATACCAATTTGTTTTGATATACTTGCAAATTGTGCCATCCAGGTTTTTTCCACAACCGAGTATAATTATTACTATATATATATATATATATATATATATATATATATATATATATATATATATATATGGAGAGAGAGAGAGTGTGTGAAATATCGGGAGAGGTAGATAGATATAGGGTGTTGAATTCATAATCCCCTGACTATATTCAAACCAATATATTTATATTTGCATACGCTCTATCTCTGACACCGAGCATATATATATATATATATATATATATATATATATATATATATATATATATATATATATATATATATATATATACATATATTTCAATTTAGAAAGACCAGTGTAAAGTAAATAAAATACTGAATACATGGAAAAGATTTGAGCTATTTAAGTGCGAAACTGAAATCCGCAGTCGCAAAGGAAAAGCAAACGATCCTATTAGAATCTCAGCAATGGATTAAGAAACAGGAAAATTTTCTGTGAAAACAAAGATAATAGTGCATAACTTACGCAATATCTATAAGACAGTGAATGCGAGACAATCTCCTCACACTTTTAGATAATACAGGAGGCAACCGTAACGTTTGTTCTGGACATAGATGCCCAGAATACCATTGATGGAATACGTAATCCAGAGGAAAACGAAAACAAGAAGGGCTCTTTTTCATAGTATCAAAAAGAGGCAGTCGAACTTAAGAATGAGGAAAGGAGTTTAGTGAAATTTTACAGGACCTGCTGAAGACAGGGTGATGCTACGAATAAGCATAAAGAACTTGTGTAAACAGAGAGCGGAAAATGAACCCGGAGAGATTGCAGCGGGTCAAACATTCAACAAAGGATACATAGCTGTGGAGAGCTTTGATCGCCCACTACGTTAATGTAGAGGCTACATAAGAAATGAAGAAGCCTTGACAGATACCAGAACAGAAATAACGAAACTACACAAATATTAACTTAGAAAATTGTTTCTGCCCCTTACATTGATTTTCCATTAATTTAATCTCATTTATCACTGCTACCAAACACCTTTAATGTTTCCATTGAACTATATATATATATATATATATATATATATATATATATATATATATATATATATATATATATATATATATACTTAAAATTATCCATCATGAACTCAGCCAGATATCAGCCATCTTTAACAGGTCGGGAGAGTATCAGACTTTATTTCATCATGGCAATGAAACGAGAGATGATATAAATCAATTTATGGTAAATTTATTGCGTACATCTCCGACACTAACGTTAGTATATAGGTGATAAATAATTACTAATGTTTGATTTCAGCGTGACTAAATAAATCAGTTTCCATTTACAGTCTTCAGCTACATTATTATAAAGTAAGGTCGATGATAATAATGAAAACGCTTATCGCTTAAATCATAGACTAAGTGAATTTCGCAAGCGTTAAGCAAACCAAAAGCAAAACGCATTGGATACAGTTAAGCTTAAGTAGGACCGTATACATCAACAGTTCCATTTTACAAGCAAATTGTATGAACACCTTCCAGTTTCAGTCAGTTATATGCCATGTGTGATGCACGTTTAAGTGATCATGTATCTTTCAGTATATGATTCAGGATGGAGATTTTTCCCGCACTAGGTTGCCATTTCTTTCTGCGGTAGGGCAGTTGCTATCCAGGGCTATAGAACCCTGTCTGTCCTGCTATTTACACATAGCTAAGGGATGAATGAGAGGATTCATGCCTTTCCCATGGTTATTAGCACGTAAGTGAATGTAATAGATTCGACTGGAATCAGTTAGTTATGAGCTATGCGTGATACACGCTTAGGCAATCATGTATCTTTCGATACATGACTGACGAGGCAGATTTTTCCCACAGCAGATTGCCATTTCGTTCTGCGGTAAACTAGTCGCTATCCAAGGCTATATAACCCTGTCTGTCCTGTTATTTACCCATAGCTAAGTGGTGAAAGAGAGGATTCATAAATTTCCCAAGGGTATTAGCACGTTAGTGAATGTAATGGATTCGACTGGAATATATAATGACTCAGTCATTTATGTACCATGCGTGATACACGCTTAGGCGATCATGTATCTTTCGATACATGACTGATGAGGCAGATATTTCCCGCAGTAGGTTGTCATTTCTTCCCGCGGTACACCAGTTGCCATCCAAGGCTAAGGAACCCTATTTGTCCTGCTGTTGACGCATGGCTGGGGGAGACAAAGATGAGGATTCATACCTTTAATACCCAAGCGCGTAAGTGAATGTAATAGATTCGACTAGAGTTCGAACTCGGCTCTCCAATTTCTTAATCCGATCCGCTATCCTTTATTCCACCGTGACTTCCAGTTTAGTTATCTTAAAAGATAAGAAAACCTCTGAGTTAAGTTTTCTCATTTTGTCAAATGTTTTCTTCGAAAAGTAAAATACAATTACATTTTATTCATTGTGCATTAGTTTACTACGGATTATCAACCATTTTCAGGTTAGTTAAAAACAGAAAATATTTATAGATTTTATTAATTTATTTTGAGATAACAATGATCTAGTGATACAAATTCCTAATTAACCCATAGATGAGGGTAGAAAAGGTGGATCCATACATTTCCAGATGGTATTTGCGCGTAAGTGAATATAACGACCCCAATTAAAATTGGAACTCGGCTTTCCGATTAACAATTCTGAGCCATTATCCATTACACCGGCCGCACAACCAACTTTACAGAATATGGCATTTTGAAGCTGTAGGTACTAGCCAGGTTCAACGTTTCTTAAACGAACAGCAACTGGTGTTTCGACGCTATATGGCCGTAAGCACATTTTATACACCATTATTTGCAATGAATTCCTTGCTTTTTTAAGAAAATTGCCTTCTTCTGATATAAAAAAAGTGTTCGATGAACTCTTGAAATGAGTTTATATTAGAGAAATCTTTCCCCAACAAAGCCTTTCGCGGCAAACGACAAAAAGAAACCGGTTGGCGCAAGGTCAAGTGGATTTCGGCAATGCAGATTCAACCGAATTTCAAAATATTAACCGATGCTATTCTCGCTGAATTCGGCCTTCGCAGTGTCATGAAGCAAAGTCATTTTTTTTTATTCGGGTCACGTTGTAGCTGCCTGACTTATAAATATGCATGTAGTGTTTCATTGCGCTTTAAGAACTCGAAATAAGGATTTCCTTGAAGATTCTATCAGACGCAAAACATTACCTTTCTTCCACTGGACTGAGATTTTCAGGTAGATTTTCGACATTTATCCTTGTCATTTCACTAAACACTCTCGTATGCAATCCATTTTTCATCACCTGTTATGATATACTTCGGACGCGGATAGTTAGTTTCACACATTGGTCATTACTATTGGGCCAAACAAACTGGAAATAATTATGCCCCAACGTAACAGTTACGTTTGGATTATAGTTTTATACGGATCCGCTAAGTGAGCCTTAGTGATTAAATATATTTGTGTTAAAGAGAAGAATATAAAAAAGTAGCAAATGACGATCGTGCCCTTCCTACAACTTAGAAAAATAGACAGATATTGTAAATTTAGCGTAGAGTTACCAAAGCTATTGGACTGAAAAGTGTATCCAGGATTCTAGCAACATTATGTACGATCTAAAGACAAAGTTTACGCTAAGTGTTATAAAAAAAGTCCAGGCGAATAGTTATAGGGTTGTTGACAACGACACGGTTGTAATCGCAAGGAAGACACAAGTATATGATTTCTTCTTTTTCTATGTGACATCTAAATAATAATAATGATAATAATAATGATTTAGTTGTTGGGCTCTATCTATATAAACGAAATTAATGTCCTATTTTGAGACAATTGTAATAACGTCTACTATTCTATCACTTCATCCTATGACTTTGTTGATTTGTACTGCAAATAACTTAAAAAAGGTAAGCTTTGATGAGGTTGTACAACTTGATGAAAAACGTCCCGAAAGCAAGATCAGCGTGTGAAAACAAAAAACATGAGAACAACAACAACAATAACAATAATAATAATAATAATAATAATAATAATAAAGAAACTGAAAGTAATTGATATGAACACCACCCAGACTCTGTTAGGGAGATAAGACCTGTTACAATTTTAAGGGACTACACTATACACACAGACGGATAAATCAAAGCTAACCGCTCAGACATTGTTATTAGAGACCGCAAACAAAAAAATGCCTCGTTATTGATATGGTAGTCCCTGCGGACTGTAATGTATTTTTGAAGATCTTCAAAAAGCTATCAAAATACAAGGACCTTGAAATAGAAATCTCAAAAACGTGGCACATGGGAGCCTCAACAATTCCTGTTGTAGTTGGAGCTCTCGGATTGGTAGGAAAACATTCCAGTAGATTAAATGAAAGGATTCCTGGAATCCCATGCCTTAATGAAATACAATTTTTTTTTCTCACGAGTATAACCCACACCTTACGAAGGGCTTTATCTATGTAAAATATGTTTGTTTTTGTCAGTAGAAAATGTCATGATGTCATTTTTAACCTTAGGAAAGAAATGTGTTCACAAAAGAAATCAAAGGAAATAAAATACAGTGTAACACGGATATAAGAGAGTTGTCGGGACCGGAGAAGAAGTATTGTATATCCGGGTTTCTCTTATATCGGGATTCGGTCTATTATATATACATTAACACAGACTCTAATTTGGGACCAGATAAAATCTATCTTATATCCGGGTCTCTTATATCCGGGTTACTCTGTAATAATAATGATAACAACAACCCTGATAATAATAATAATAATAATAATAATAATAATAATAATAATAATAATAAAAAAAAAACTAATGATAAACAAAAATCACCAGTGAATTGGCATCTCGATTTCAGTGACTTTCACACCGACGTGGTTTCCTTTTGTCTTTTCTACAAAAATGTTCATGGCGATTCTTCTGCTGATCTTTCCTCCGTATTTCCTCGACTGCATGGATGCAAGCGTGCTACTAGATTGAAAACTAAGTCTCATCGTTTCACTGTTGAACTAGCTCGATGCAAACGCATGTTCTATTCTCATATTTTATTCTCTCGCATTCTCACCTGCGGAACACCTGATTCCTTGCCACCTACAATCTTAAAAAAGGAAGTGCAACGTCAATCGCCATCTTGAAAATCTATCTTCCTGTTCTCTTTCCTTTTATTGAACTTTCTCCCCACTTTTTCCTACTATAGTCTTCTCTTTCTCTTTCACTCCCTGTAACCCTCCTGAGTTCTAGTGGATTTATCGCATTGCTTAAAAAAATATATTCTAGTATGTGAAAATGTTACAGTGGTTTGGGACTTCATATGTACCGACCGCACTATACGTAATAACTAGCCTGATATAGTAATAAAAGCATAAATATAATCACATGAATATTAAGTGTGTTGGTTTTACGTAAGTTTGAATGATGAAGCCGCCAGGGAGACTTGGGAGACATATTTGCAGTTGGGAACACACTTCAACGGACAACGGAATCAAAGCTATCTCATGTTGCAAGATCATTGGCTTCTTTTTCTAAGTGGCGCGTCTATTCAGGACAAATGCCATCATGGCTTTCCACAACTGCCGATCTCTTAGCAGATTTTTCCTTTCCGAAGACAACTGACTCGTTCTGCTTATCCGTTTACACAAGTTCGTTAGGTAAATATTTCTTTGCAATCAATATGCCCCGTGATTTTAAAATTTTCCAAGCTCTCTTTCCTCATTATATACCCAAAGAATTTCAACACTTCTTTCCTGTACACTATTTACATTATTCGGACTATTGTCCTCATCTTTGTCGCCATATTTATCACCACGTTTCGGCCGTTGTACGTTCCGGCCTTCCTCAGGTGGTTGGAATTTCGAACTGAACCCTTTATTTCGCTGACTGGGGTAGACTGTTCTAGTTCCTCGTATCATGTCTAATGGATGTCAGTTATCTCCTGTTAATTCTACACTGCCTTAACCCGGTATTGATCTCGCACTCTTTGGGCCCTGTCACTGGATCTAACTAACGCCTTTATTCACTGTGCCATGTTTTCTGATTCTGAATATAAGTGATCTTTCCGCTGCCATTTTCTTTACGACTTCATGTTGCGCACTCGCTCTGTTCATGTAACTTGTAGCATGCTTCTATAGAACCACATTCTCCTGCTTCTAGTGCTGTCCTCATATGTGAGGACATTGTCTAACTTCCACTGCCATATAAATGGATGGATGTCGATCCCGAACCCTTTTCTTTGTGTCTAACAAAACTTTTCCTTTTTTCAACTTTTGGAATGATTTTACCGATAAAATAAATGATTTTTGTATCTTTTGCCCACTGTCAAAATGTGGCTCCCCTTTCTCAAAAAAAAATTTCCCAAGTCTTGTATCAGTCCTTCTAATAATGATAGTACTTTCTTTCCTTTTGTTTAATATAGTGAAGAAAGTCAACATTTTGTTGTGTCAATATTTGCGTTCCTGGTTACATGCGCTATCAATTTTAGCTATTGCGGCTTTTAAAATTTTTCAAGTGATTTTGTTTTAATTGATGAGGTTTTTTGGGATTATGTAGCGTTTATATGAAGTGAGGAATGATAGTCTTCTTTACGACCCAGAAGATCCATTCGCTTGAAGCCACTTTTATTGATACATCCGAGAACCTTTTTTCATGCAGATGATAGTTTAACCATTTCTAAAGAGTTGGATGCCACGGTTTGGCATCAGTACTGTCTAGATCTGAAGAGACTATTTAAGAACAAGACACTTAAGTTCTTAGATTAATGTTTTAGTTTTGTAATATCATGATGTGCCGGACAAGACTAAACCTTGCGAAGCTTATTCTTTGTTAGCAGATCGTGACAGCTATGAGGTAAAGGTGATTAAATATACTTTAATGTTTAAAAAATATTAAGTATTATTATTGTTTAGGTAATAAGCATTATTCTTCATCTATGCCTCTTGATTCATTGGGTAACAAAGGGCCGGAAGAACACCTCTCAAACGGACGCGGTTCCGGGCGATCCTCTTCAGCTAGGCCCATGTCGTGCCGGCTGTCTTCCCCTCTGTTTCAACACTTCTGCGTCAAGTCTGTTTTGGTCGATCCACTTTTCACTTCTCTTGTGGATTCCACTGGTGACACTAGAAGCAGACTTGCGGAGTGTGTAGCCGATCCATACCCATTTCCGTTTCTTGATGTCCTGTCCAACGGTTGGTCGTTGGAGATGACTTCCGGACACCTGATATTGAGGATACTGAAGGATCTTCAAGTTGTACCTGTGCATTTCTCTGCAAACCTCTGCAATTTTGGTGATCTCATACAGGTTTCTGATGTTCTAGGTTGATATCCTGGTTGTTGGCTTAGTCGTCAGAAAATGTGTTGGCGCGCTGGCTTCTCGGGGGATTTCACCAGCACGCTTCATACGCTTCACTTTGGAGGATTCTTCCGCGGCCATGTCGTTGCTTGAAGATATCGTTGTTGTTTCTGTAACAAGGTTGTTTTGAAGCTAATACTGCACAACTCCCAACTTGGGTGTGTCTTTCGTCTGGCGCCTAACCCCCAGACCTCTTGAGCTTGGTTGGCCCTGCTAAGGGCGAAAGCTCCCGCCCACATAGCTCTGGAGTCGTTGAAGCATGCAAGTCGTCCTAACACGTCAAGGCGATACACCATCAGGAGAGAATAAGCATTATAAAATAACAAAAAATAGCTATAAGGCGGAAAAAATGAATTTTCGATAATATATGAATTTTTTGCGTATTTATGCTTATTTAACTTTCATCAAAGACGACATTCTTGTATATGAAGTTATAATATTATACATTAATTACTAATATTTTTACTTAATAACTATTTGTGCACAGTTGATATTAATAGCTATCTAAAATGTTAAAATTTTGGAATAATGTAATAATAAAAAATTAAATTTTATCTCTCTGATAGATGTCGCGATCTGAAAGTCATCTCTCCCCTATACTAAATCTATTATACCTTACACTTATGTGTTTGAAATATTTAGTATTTATTTATTACACATACTGAAATTTGATTGCTATTTTTCGGTTATGTGGGATCACTACATACATTCAAAATTGAGATCCAGATTATATATACAGCCTTGGCCAAAATTATGGAGCACCAATGAAAAATCGAAATTATGATTCAAACTTATATATTTAAAGGTTAAGAATAGTGGAGTAAACATTAATAACAACAATCAATATTTGGTATGTCCTCCTTTTGCCTTAATAACAGCTTTTATTCGTTTCTGCATATTATTGACTAAGTTGTTGCAGGTGGTAGGATCTATTTTCTGCCACTCTCCATGAAGTTTGGCCTCTAATTCTTTTTTTGATGAACATTTGTGCATTCTCACTCTTTTCCCTAAATGGGACCACAAAGTTTCAATGGGATTTAGGTCTGGGGATTGATTTGGCCACTTCATCACTGTAATCTCTTTTTTCTCAAACCAACCTATTGAAACTTTTGACGTATGGCATGGAGCATTGTCTTGTTGGAAGATTACATCACTTGGAATGTTATTATTAAATATTTTAGACAAATAGGTTCAGTAAACCTGCTCCAGCATGTTAGTATAAATTGTAGAGTTCATTCTGCCCTCACGTGTGTACAACATTCCAGTGCCTGAAGAAGCCATGCAGCCCCAAACCATTACGCTTCCTCCTACAAATTTTACAGTTGGAACCACACAATCAGGATGAAATGCCTCTCCTTCCCTACGGCGAACATAAACCGCTCCAGGAGTGCCAAATATTTGATGAAAAAAAAAGAATTTGTTACAATTTTTGAATAAATGTTATGGATGTGTATTCCCATAAAAATTTCAATTATTACATTCAAAGTTGAGGAAAGAGAAGCTGTTAACTTACCTCAAAGTTACTTTCGTCAGACCAAACAATGTTGCCATCAATCATCAGGTGTCCAATTTTCATGTTTTTTTTCAAATTCCAGTCGTTTTTTCTTGTTCGCCTGAGACAAGTATGACTTCTGCCTGGCTTTGCATACTTTTAATCCCACTTCTAATAACCTTCTCACTGTTCGAGCTGATATGTTTTTGTTTGCACCCTCCCTAAGTTCAGCAGCAAGCTCTGAAGAACTTTTCCTCCTATCTGCAAGGGATGCTCTTTTCAAAGATCTGTCTTCCCTGGTGGTTGTAGACATTTTACGGCCTTGTCCTTTTCTGTTTTTGAAAGACTTTGTTTCCTTGTACCTTTTAATCGTTGTTTGAACCCCCTTCCTTGAACATTCAATGTTCCTGGCAATTTCTACCTGAGAATATCCTTCATCAGATAAAGCAACAATTTGTGCCCTTTTAATCTCTGAAAGCTGCTTCTTTGGAGGCATTTGCAATTAAATATACTATTATAGCACTGGTAGGAATCAAATATTATCCAAAAATTACGAAACAACCTTTAGTATGACAATAAATCATTTTGAATATTGGAATGAATTTAGTACGAAACTCAGTTAAAGCTCTTGAGAGAGGCTTTAAAGAAAAATATACTACAATCTACTGTTAAATATTTTACATTTGCTCTCAATTGTTCACTGTACGATTCTTAACCTTTAAATACGTAGGTTTAAACTATTATCTCAATTTTTTATAGGTGCTCCATAATTTTGGCCATGGCTGTAATTCTTTAATAAGATGTTACAAAAATTCAGGCCGGCAGATAAAAATAAAAGAAATATACTGCTTAATAAATAAACGGAGAATCTACTCAAATACGGGTAAACACTAAAACCAATGTTTAAGTAATACAATCTGTCTGATTAATAAACAAATAATCCATTACTTATTTAGAAAATGCTTTGTTTTCTTTAGGATTCGAAACAGATCTATATGTACGTTTATAAAGAACTATGCAACTTTGTTTAATCATCGGAGTACTTCGTGGCTGAGATGCTCCAAATATACTCTATAATATACAAAACGGAGCGTCTACTGAAATATTGGCATCCACTAAAAATGACGTTCAATTAACAAAATCTGGCGGATTAATAAATAAATGTTCATCACACATTTAGACACACACACATTATATATATATATATATATATATATATATATATATATATATATATATATATATATATATATATATATATATATATATATATATATATATATATATATATTGAGTCACTGTCAGTCACTGTGTGTTTATCTAAATATAAAAATAAACACGCTAAAATTCACCTTCATCCCGTACCGTGCGCTGACGGCTTAGTGGGAGAAGTTTCGACTGACGCAAATTCAGTCGGGTTTCGATCCTAGCTAGAGGCAAACCGGACGTCTAGCCACACTGATATGCTGTGAAACAGCGAAACAGTCTGTCTGTGGATGACAATATATATATATATATATATATATATATATATATATATATATATATATATATATATATATATATATATATATATCGGGTGGAACAGAAAAAGTGTTCAAAATCTGCTATCAGCATAATTATTCATCTCAGAAAATGTTTAATATATATGTAAAAAAAATACTAAACTAAATAAGCTATTTTACCAGGTTTTCAAATAAAACGTTTAGCCATCTTGACACCATTTGTCGTAAAAATCTCTGAAAAAACCTTGGAGTTATTCAGCTAGAAAGAGAATTTCATTCAGTCCTTCAGTAATGGTAGCAACATTCATACCCTGACTTACATCTTCAAAGTCTATTCAAGAACTATCAAGAGATCCGTGAATAAGTTTAAAAAAAGAGGGAACAGTAGAGAGATAAACTGGATCAGAAGGCCACAACAGCAAGAGGGATCATCATTTCAACTTAAAGAGTTAAAGAGCTCAATTAGATCCAACTGAATCAATAAGACGTTTC
Organism: Acanthosepion esculentum; assembly: GCA_964036315.1. Taxonomy (NCBI): domain Eukaryota; kingdom Metazoa; phylum Mollusca; class Cephalopoda; order Sepiida; family Sepiidae; genus Acanthosepion; species Acanthosepion esculentum. The sequence goes on from OZ038487.1 coordinate 97,942,783, forward strand.
AGAGGGGTATCAGCTGTGAGCAGTAAAAAAAGACTTGAAAATCAAATACTACGTGAAACATGTGGGGCATCTTGTTACTCCAGGACAGAAGGTTAGAAGCTTAAAGTGGACGAAGATCATCTTGAATTAGTTTGAAAATGATCCTGGAAAACACACACACACGTGCGCACACAGACACACACACACACACACATTCACACACACACACACACACACACACACATATATATATATATATATATATATATATATATATATATAGAGAGAGAGAGAGAGAGAGAGAGAGAGAGAGAGTGTGGACGAAGATAATCTTGAATTAGTTTGAAAATGATTCTGAAACACACACACACACACACATATATATATATGTTTTGAAGAAACATATATATATATATATATATATATATATATATATAAAATAGATAGGTTGGTTAATAAAACAAGGGTAAACGACAGGGTACGAAATGTGATCAGTGCGAAAAACATTTATTATATATTACTTATTAACCACAAGACAGAAATGAAGCACGGAGATTAATGTTATTACTCCGGAATTTTCGGGCACGCCTGTCTCCTCCATCAGAGTTGCGATAAATAAAAGAGAGAAACGAGGGAAGACTCAACAACGGTGTTTCTTGAGGCTGGTGCGAATTCGTTGTAGATGGTATTATTAGTAAAAATCTGGTCCCTGCTTGATTCCTCGCGTGCGAATTTTTTTGAAAATGATCGGAGTGAACGCATTAGTCTGTTTAGTCTTTATCGATGTGGAAGGTAGGGGAGTGTGATTCTAAACTAGTGGAAGAGGCTGTTAGGATTTGGGGTGGGGAAGACCCATATGTTGTCATTGTTGATAGATTTGACCAGACGGGTAGAGGGAGAAGGCAAAAATGTAATAAAAATAAAATGAATGGGAAAAAAGAGGATAGGAATCGCAAAAAATAGGATTAAATATTTTGATAAAAATTATTTTCGAAAACTATAGTCAGAAAATAGGGGTGCAGAAAAAATTAACAAATAAAAATAGAATTATAACAATAACAATGCAAGAAAGAAAGAAACGTGTCTACAGTAATAGATGTTTTGTTTGCTTGGGTGTAATAAGTGTAAATATACACTAGCTATCTCATAAAGTTTCGAAATCATAGGTGCAGAGCAGGAAAATAGAGTAGGGGGAAATAACTCAAAATTTTGATTTAAAAAGTGTGTAGATAGTGGCTACTCATTCGTAGAGTGGGCTTGTTGGTAATGGGTTTCCTTGTGGAAGGTATACTCTTTGAGTGAACCCAAATCTCTGTTTAGCCCTTTTATCTGGGGGTTAATTTTTAGGATGTATTTCAACTCTGACCTGCGTCAATCTTCCTGGCTGTCGAGCCCAGACGCTAAAAGCAAGCACCCGACGTCGTCGATGCTGTGACTGGGCTGGTTGAAGTGTACGGATACCGGTAAATTGTTGCTTATGTTGTTCCTGATGCACTTTTTTTGTGGTTATTGAACCGTAACAGGAAATCAGTTCCGGTTTCTCCCACATAATTCCCCTTCTCGTATTTGTGACAGAAGAGTAGATATACGAGATTGGAGCTGTCGCAGCTTAAAGCAGGCGGTCTAAATACTACGTGAGTAGCAGGGGGTGTAGGTGTTGTGCGTGTTGATACACAACAAGGGCCAAGAACCACCGAGACAAATTTATACAAAAAAGAGAGTGTCCAAATATTCCGTAGTTATTACATTAATCTCCATGCTTCATTTCTGTCTTGTGGTTAATAAGTAATATATAATAAATGTTTTTCGCACTGATCACATTGGTACCCTTTCGTTTACCCTTGTTTTATTTACAACCTATCTATCATATATATATATATATATATATATATATATATATATGAACTTTATATCAATCCTTCATGAGCTTCCGATCATTAGGATTAATAATGAACATGTCATTTTCGTTCATGATCGATTTCATCACGATTTTTCTGTTAAGCTTGGGGAGTAATTATACATTCTTACTGTTCAAAGCAGAGTCCAACAGCGTTATAAAACCTCGGAGAATTCCAGTAAGATATCTTTAATCATTTCTAAGATACACGGTTCAGAGCTTAATCTAAAAATTGGACAATTTTGCTGATATACTATTTGGTCAATTTTGCTGTTACACCCGGAATATATGTGACGTGAAGATTGCTTTTCAGCATGAAACCGACTATCACCGCTGGGTTTTGACTTCAAAATCCGCTTTGATATTTACACAATTTATATTCCTCACATTGAGCATTTTAACCGATAAATAGAGTATAATTTTTATCATATATATATATATATATATATATATATATATATATATATATATATCATAATTAAAAATACAAAATCAAAATACATCCACCTCGCCTCACCTGTTATAGCTATAATATAATTTACTACTTATTCTGCACAATTTGTCCTAATAGAGGATATATTGGCGAATCTGAAATTAATTTTAGATTTCGTTTCAACAATCACAAACTATCCATACGTCAAAACAATCCTTATTCCCCCATAGCTGAACACTTTAATCAATCAAGACACTCATTAGACAAATGTAAATGTTTATTGATAGATTCAGGTTTTAGTTCAACATACACACGAAGAAAAAAAGAGAAATACTGGATTTTAAAATTAGACACATATAAACTAGGGTTAAACAAAGACTTGGGTATTTTAAAGCTGTATAAATATTTCAATAGTTAAAAATTTTCTTTAGATATAAATAAAAAAAAATTTTTAAACAACATCTAAAATACTATCGTTAGATTTACGTTAAAAAATTCAAACACAGTTGCATTCCACATCACGTGACGTCCGCGTCTCTCGACGGACGCTACTTGTAAACAAACTCCCAAATACAGTTATTCAATTAATTTCTGAGGACGGACCGAGGCGGTCTGAAATATTAAATATATAAAAACATATAAATAAATACTTTCACAAAAAAACACCCAATTTTTTTCTTTTAATTCGCAACTTTTCAGTTGATTTATCCATATATATATATATATATATATATATATATATATATATATGTATGTATATATATATATATATATATATATATATATATATATATATATATATATATATATATATGTATATATATAAATATAAATAACCAAGTTGCATCTTTGTAGTGAGTAAAATGATTTTGTCTATATGATAAAATTATAATAAATATATATATATATATATATATATATATATGCGTGTGTGTGTATTATTAAAAACGGGTGTACAAACATATTTATTTCTGCATATAAAATGTCTTCTTTAAGTATATCTACCAAAAGTTGCAAGTCAACATTTTTCTCCTACTATACTCGACACAGATAACTTTAATTCCTGTTCTAATAAAAACGGGAGAAAAAAATCTCCTACCTGCAATACCCCACGAGTAGCGAATCTGATATTGGTTTTTATAACAAAAGATAAAGCTGAGTCATTCATTAGAGAAGGCAAACGTGAGATCTGTATCAATAGTAATCGATACATCGGTATATCTTTTGACTTGAGGCCCACAGATAAATCTAAAAGAATATGATTTCTGCCCAAAAAGGACATCGATTACCAGAACTCCACAACGTACACTAACCGTCTTATATCACGCCTGTTTTCTTTCTGTCTGTCTATCTATCTATCTATCTATATATATATATATATATATATATATCGTATTTTATATCTATCTACTTCAGACTGTTACATCGATCTCTATTTACCTATCTATCTATCTATCTATCTATCTATCTATCTATCTATCTATCTATCTCCTCTCTCTCTCTCTCTCTCTCTCTCTCTATATATATATATATATATATATATATATATATATATATATATATATATATATCATACTGTTATATCTATCTACCTGAAACTGTTATATCGATCTCAGACTGTTCTATCTATCTATCTATCTATCTATCTCATACTGCCATATCTATCTACTTCAGACTGTTACATCGATCTATCTACTTCAGACTGTTACATCGATCTCTTTGTTTCTATCTCTTTCTCTCTCTCTCTCTCTCTCTCTCTCTCTCTATATATATATATATATATATATATATATATATATATATATATATATATCATACTGTTATATCTATCTACCTCAGACTATTATATCGATCTCAGACTGTTATATCTATCTATCTATCTATCTATCTATCTATCTCATACTGTTATATCTATCTACTTCAGACTGTTACATCTCTCTCTCTATCTATCTATCTATATATCTATCTATCTATCTATCTATCTAAATGTGGGCAGCAACCTCTCTTTTATACGACACTGACGCAATGTGCTGACCGTTTTTGGAAAATAATACATTCCTGTAACTCTAGATACATGCATAAAACAATCAATACATTCATTTAGATATAAAAATGAAATCATCCCTGATAACGTCAAAAAGTACAGCCGAAAGCGCTCGGATATGCAGAACCTCTAGGCAATTTCTTTGTAATTTACGTCCAGAAAAGCAGATAATTATAAGAACACATGAAACATTAAATAAAACACTTAACCACAATACCTTGTCAGTCGTTTATATATATATATAATGAAATGTATTAAGTTCGACAATTGCTTAATATATTTTCTTTTGATACGTTACTTTTATAGATAAAATTTATTTAAGTAAATATTCTGTTTTTAATTAAACCCTATTAATTACATTTACCGACCTGAATCTTCCAGAAATTTTGTAGAAAACATGCATTCTCCAACAGGAAACGAACCTGTATTCCTATACGTAAACCATCATTTGATCTGACGTGATATACCATTTAGCTACAGAGAAGCGTCTGGTTAGCGAAGTCGAAAATTCTGTTTATAAACACACAATCTTCAACGTTTTCTCTCGATATATTATATCTGCTGACGAAAGGTATCTTAATGTAAACATTATGTTCATAGATACGTTTTATTTAAGTAAATGTTCTGTTTTTAATTAAATAGTATTAATTACATTTACCGGCTAGAATGCTCGAGAAATTTTATCGAAAATATATATTATATGTGCTTTCAATGTAATTACGGATTTCAATTTTGTAAATTATGAGGAAACCAACTATGCAGAAAGCAGATTCAATGATAAAAAACCTCGTTCTGGATTGTTCATCCTTTCTTTCGGGCAGTTTCTCTCCTTATGGGCGATTATAACTTTAAGAATTATTATACCCAATGCGTCAATTCCAAAAGGGTAATACTGCTACAGAGGTATTTATATGTTTTTGTGCTGTCTATACATTTTCAATGAAGTCTTGTACATGCTAAATGTAGTTACAATTCTTCTAAAATGATCCGTCCTCGACCACCCTTAGGATGGGACCCTATTTAACTTGCGTCTTCAGATGCCTCATTCGAAATTTTGCTACTACCACCGAGATCAGTATCCGCCGTCGGCTCCACACGGGATTGTACCTTAGGCTTCCGTTCTCATTGCGGTAGACTGCTACTTGTTCTAGGCATCGATTACGCATGCGCATATTCATGCGGACTACTCCTCGCCGCAATGTTCCGGCACCGGTCCGTCGTCCGAACGCCATCCGTTTTCAGGACCGCAGGTGTGTTGTTACAAACTTCTTGGTGGATTCCAAATTTTCGTGGGCACCGTTCTGTTGTCTATATCGACCGGCACCCTCAGAAAGATCTTACGGGCATGGTGTTAAAATCGCTTTCGAAGACGAACCACTTTGAATTAATTGAAAATGATTTATTAATTGGATCCACGTCAAAGCATCAAAGATTTGACGCAAAACTTAATGCGTCATGGTTGACCTCCCACGCAGAAATAAAAACAGTGCCAACACCAAAATCAAATGTCCATTTGCATAAGACCTTTCTTTGTGTCTGCTGGAATATGAAGTTTTGCGAGTAACGATCTATACAAACATGGAACGGCAGTCACTGCAGGCGTTTATTGACAGCTTCTTCATCGAATAAACGAAACGTTACGTATAAAATGATCTCGCTTTGATAAACAGAGAAAGCCTTTTCTCCAGCAAGACAATGTAAGAATACATTGTAAAAAAAAAAATGAAAATATAAGATTGTTAGAATAGAAAGCTCTTCCACATACTCAGAAGATTTTGAACCTGAGGGTTTTTCTTTTTTTCGATCGCTAAATCATTTGATATGTTTCAGAAAATTTAGAAAACAAACAGATTTTAAACAGCGTTTTAAATTATGTTTTGGGTAATAAAAAAAGGTTTCGTGCAAACGTAGAAGAAAAAAATATCTGCAGGCCTTTAAAATTACGTGATTACATTTTTTTTATACTTAATATTTGAATAAATTCAAATTAAATTTGATTTTTTTCTTTAACCTTTGTGGCAACCACACTAATCTACTAATGCTGCAAGGTAATTCCTGTCACAGACATCGGCTCAGGAACATTTTTGTTTGATCGACACCTATAGAGCCCGCATGTGGTTTATATTGAAACTTTACTGAACGGGCTTTAATTACAGTATCTGAGAAACAGAAAACGAACACCTGTTTGGACAACGCTAGTACTCAACAAACCTCGGTCACGATTAGTGACTTCGTGCTAACCTGGCCATTGATAGCTTCAGAACAGTTCTGTTTATTCAATCAAGCAAGGAGATGATGTCACTAAGTTTCAAAATGCTACTAGGAGTGAAAGAGAATAAAAATAAACATTAGAAGAAATCGGAAAAAGTATCTTAAAAATAGAAAAAAAATGAAAGACCACTACTCCTGTCTAGAAGACCGCAGAGGTGTGAACCTGATGATAGGTGAAGCTATTTTCTCTTATTGCACACAAAAATATTTTAGTCAACGTGTATAGTTCTCAGGCACCATCCAAATGTCCAGCACGCTGGTATTACCTACAATAAGGCCACAAAGTCATTTTGAACCGATCGTCGGAAAGTGAACGTTTTAATTCGGTCACACACTTGTAACATATTTAGCCAGCAATGTTTCGTATCAAATAAACAAATTAAGATGTTTCATTTGGACATGAGACGTAAATAAGATCATAAAATTAAAATTACGAACATACGATTAAGAAGATACAATGTTGAAAAAGCGTTACGATGAGATATATGCAAAGATACAATGTTGAAAATAGTCTTACGATGAGATATATGCAAAGATACAATGTTGAAAAAGCGTTACGATGAGATATATGCAAAGATACAATGTTGAAAAAGCGTTACGATGAGATATATGCAAAGATACAATGTTGAAAATAGTGTTACGATGAGATATATGCAAAGATACAATGTTACAAAAGCGTTACTATGAGATATATGCAAAGATACAATGTTGAAAAAGCGTTACGATGAGATATATGCAAAGATACAATGTTGAAAAAGCATTACGATGAGATATATGCAAAGATACAATGTTGAAAAAGCGTTACGATGAGATATATGCAAAGATACAATGTTGAAAATAGTCTTACGATGATATATATGCAAAGATACAATGTTGAAAAAGCGTTACGATGAGATATATGCAAAGATACAATGTTGAAAATAGTCTTACGATGAGATATATGTAAAGATACAATGTTGAAAAAGCGTTACGATGAGATATATGCAAAGATACAATGTTGAAAAAGCGTTACGATGAGATATATGCAAAGATACAATGTTGAAAATAGTCTTACGATGAGATATATGCAAAGATACAATGTTAAAAAAGCGTTACGATGAGATATATGCAAAGATATAATGTTGAAAATAGTCTTACGATGAGATATATGCAAAGATACAATGTTAAAAAAGCGTTACGATGAGATATATGCAAAGATACAATGTTGAAAAAGCGTTACGATGAGATATATCCAAAGATACAATGTTGAAAATAGTGTTACGTTGAGATATATGCAAAGATACAATGTTGAAAAAGCGTTACGATGAGATATATGCAAAGATACAATGTTGAAAAAGCGTTACGATGAGATATATGCAAAGATACAATGTTGAAAAAGCGTTACGATGAGATATATGCAAAGATACAATGTTGAAAAAGCGTTACGATGAGATATATGCAAAGATACAATGTTGAAAAAGCGTTACGATGAGATATATGCAAAGATACAATGTTGAAAAAGCGTTACGATGAGATATATGCAAAGATACAATGTTGAAAAAGCGTTACAATTTGATATATGCAAAGATACAATGTTGAAAATAGTCTTACGATGAGATATATGTAAAGATACAATGTTGAAAAAGCGTTACGATGAGATATATGCAAAGATACAATGTTGAAAACGCGTTACGATGAGATATATGCAAAGATACAATGTTGAAAAAGCGTTACGATGAGATATATGCAAAGATACAATGTTGAAAACGCGTTACGATGAGATATATGCAAAGATACAATGTTGAAAAAGCGTTGCGATGAGATATATGCAAAGATACAATGTTGAAAATAGTCTTACGATGAGATATATGTAAAGATACAATGTTGAAAAAGCGTTACGATGAGATATATGCAAAGATACAATGTTGAAAAAGCGTTACGATGAGATATATGCAAAGATACAATGTTGAAAAAGCGTTACGATGAGATATATGCAAAGATACAATGTTGAAAAAGCGTTACGATGAGATATATGCAAAGATACAATGTTGAAAAAGCGTTACGATGAGATATATGCAAAGATACAATGTTGAAAAAGCGTTACGATGAGAGATATATGCAAAGATACAATGTTGAAAAAGCGTTACGATGAGATATATATGCAAAGACACAATGTTGAAAATAGACTTACGATAAGAAATATGCAAAGATACAATGTTGCAAATAGCGTTTCGCCAGAAGAATACTATGAAAGTAGCGAATGGAAAAAAAAGTTAACTGCCTAAATGAAATGAATTTTACTGCTTGGGCAGCGTTTTTATAGATGGAAAAGGTGACACCGAAATCCGAAGACACATGGAATTTGAAAAAGATAGCCTTCAAAACTGTCATTAGATACAAAGAAATGAGTATTGAACTTACACGTAATATCAGTCTTCCTATATTGCAGTGAATGCTGGACAATTTCTTTGTAAAATGACTTGAGGCAACAGAGATATGGTTTTACAGAAGGATGTTGAGGATGCCATTGGCGAAGATGTGAGCAAAGTCTATATTTTAGGGGAAATTGCATCAAAATCTATATTAATATTTAAAATCAGTGAATTTTTTAGATCAAATACTGTTATGGTCCAAGGTAGAACCAATGAAGAATAACTCGAACACAGTATGGAATAACACAGATATATATTACAAATAGAATATATGTACAAAGAAGTAGAAGTCTTAGTAGTAATAATCAGGTTAGGTTAGGGAGAACTATGTTGTCTCGAAGTATCACTATTCCAATGTCTTACAGTAATCGTCTAGCCGACTGCCCGACTCACTGTCTCTGTCTGACTCACTCACTCACTCACTCACTCACTGTCTGTCTTCCTCTGACTGACTCTGTCACTGACACTGCTGCTTCCTCTTGAGGCGCAGTATTTATGGGATACGGACTAGTTCATTACTATTATGGGTAGGTTCCCATAACACATACTGGGAGAAAATGTCTCGGAATATTTAGATCATATTGAGGGCAAGAGAGACTGATTGAGCAATCCAATAACCTATTTAACGAGCTTGTAGAAAATGGTGACAGAACAGAGTAAGTGAGTGGTTAGTCAAAAGCTCTCCACTAGTAAGAGCTACAGTGGATTAAGAAGTCAAAAAGAGCCATGACCACCCTGTCCTGACCTGACATTCTACAGAGAATAAGATCAAACCAAGCGGGAATGAATACCAGAAACTTCCGTACTCCTTAAAACAAGATGTTTGCCAGTTTTATTCACTTATTGAGTCTGAGGATATTTTCAAATTATTGCTATGCCTTCTTCATTAGATTGTGATCATCTGAATGACTCATGGTCGCAGGCTCTGGTTAGATCGCTCGAGGTTTCCAATAGGTGAAAATTCCCGACGACTAGCCACTATATAAATGTCGGTGTATATTAAGTCAGCCTCTCCAGAATTTACTTAATTCGATCGAAGGAACAGACACAGCTTGAAGCCATCTTACCTCACACCATGATAGTCCCTGCTCCGTGTTTAAACGCTTTTCTAATACTGTACAATTAAGACCCTACATCGAATCTTTTAATATATCTCCGACGATCAGACCTGAATATATTCAATTTCAATTCGGCACTCTGTATCAATTTAAACATCTGTTTATTATAAATCGACTGATGTATCTGTTCTTCCCTTTATATGCCTTTCTCTTTCATGTTCTTCACGCAACAATCTATCCAAATAAATATATTTTGAGCAGCCGGCCTTAACGTCAGGTTCTATCATTCATTCCTACTTGATGTGATCTTATTCTCAATATTTCCCAACCTGTGGCCACATCGGCAAAATAGGCCATTGCAAATTTCAGGTGGATCACAGCAATTTTATAGTGATTTTCCAAGCGTAGCTCAGATGTGGCATAAGGCTGAAAGTATGGGGCACTCAGTGAGGAATGAACTCTCTATTCAGTCGTAATTGTTCTTACTAAACATTGCAATATCTCGTGGTGCCCACACAGCCATTTTATAAGACTTCTATATAAAATAGAAGTAATTTTTTACTCTATAATAATTTAATGGGCCACAGAAAAATTCTGGGTTCAAAGTGGGCCATGAGTTAAAAAAGGTTGGGAACTAAGATTCTAAACTGTGTCCCGCCAAGACGGGACGATCATGGTTCTCTTTAATTTCCTATATATTGTAGCTCTTAATAATGTATAGGTTTTTACTATCCCTTTTTCCCATTCCCTGTTTTGCCACGAATTTACACACGTTCGTTAGATAGGTTCCTGGATTGATTAACTAGATTTGATAATGAATGATTTATAAGCATCTCGTTTGTAACCTACTGGACACAAGATCTCCTAGATTTTAAGAAAATCTACTAAAACGCTGGGTCTAGCTGGACAAGTCAAATAAAAAAAAGCCAAATTAAGCAAATAAATGTTTTAAAAAAGAAATTGTTTTATGCCTTACTCACGTATATTAACAATTCAGATTACTTTTATTAAGATATATTTATTTCCTGTTTCTTCTTCTTTATGTGCCATCCCCCCTCAACACGTAGACGATCATGGCTCTCCACATCTTCCTCAACTTTGTAGCTCTTAATAAGTTTTGTCTTTTTGTAATTTTTCCCTAAACCTCGGCCCGCCATTCATTTATTTAAGCTCACTAAGTGTGTTATTCTTTGCGCTCTTCTGTCGATTTTGCCTTCAATCTGCCCTGTGACTATCAGAATTTCCAAACCCACTTATTTACCACGTTATAAAGCTATATCTTCTGGTTATTTATGCAGAATAACATGTAAACGTATATCTAGTCTATACAATTATTCTTATTCTATATGACCTGACCTTTCATGACGTAAGCGGTTAAGGATATCCACAATTTCCTCTCGTTCGTAACACTTAAAAACCTTTGTCTTTTTGTTATTTCTGAAAGCTTGTTCCACGATCTGTTTACTCAAACTCACTAAGTATGCTATGCGTTCTGGTCCTCTGTCCTTCTTGCCTTCAAATTGTCCTGTGAGTATCAGATTTTCGAAGCCCTCTCCTCATAATGTCCTCTAGAAATTTCAATTGTCTCATCCTCATGTTAAGTATAGGTTTCTTTTTTGCTTCCATTTGCTCTAAAATTTCGTCGTTGCTCTGTATCTGACCCAAAATAAAAGTTGCTGAAGAATCATAATAACACTGAAATAAAGAAAAAAAATTCTGAAAACTCATAATATGAATTATGAACACGGCCATAATGAACTGGCCGTATTTGGAAATTAAGAATTTATTTTCAGCAACTTTTATACTGTCTACATTAGCAGTTATACACAAATTATTTTAGTATTAAAAAAAGTCCCACAAAATGCTTTGTAGTTTAGCTGAAAGCTAACGAAATCAAGAAATGCTGGATAATTTTCACATTTTTTAAGTCTAGAAAAGACTTTTACGGATACAAGAAAAATATGATAAACAACTGAACAAAAGAATTTTGTCTTGTTTAACGAAACATATTAAAATGAAATGCTTCCGAAACAACACAAGTTCCTCTCTTTCTCTCTCTCTCTCTCTCTCTCTCTCTCTCTCTCTCTCTATATATATATATATATATATATATATATATATGTATGTATGTATGTATATATATATATATATATATATATACACATATATATATATATATGTGTGTGTGCGTGTGTGCGTGTGTGTGTGTATGTGTTTGTGTATGTGTGTGTTATAATAATTTTATTATAAAAGATCATGATAAAAAAATTTACGTCGCTACACAAAACTATGATTGTACTTCCTCAGGCGATGCTAAAAATGATTTATTAGGGAAATTTAAAAACAACTCGTTACCTCTTTTCGGAAGTTAAAAGTGGCGGGGCATAATGTTAGAATGAAAAAATATAATTGCGTGTATAACTCGATTAACCAATTTAAAGTCAGATCTACGCTAAAATATGAAAATAAGTTTAGAGAGTTGGAGTCGGGTGTTATTTTTTATGTCACGATAAACTGACGCTTGGACATGTCATCCAACGATCGTAGTAAACATGCCAGGGATAAATGTATTAAGGATATAGCCAAGTATGATGTTCCGATTTGTTGAAGTAAACATAAAGAAACAAGTTTACAAAAAATATTTTTTTACATATTCTGAAATCTTAAAGGGGCCAATAGATAAAATTAAAAGTGTGAAGCATCTATATACTATGCTAATAATATTGAATAGAATTTACTAGAACTTGTAAATTTTTACATGTTCACTGTTTCCTGATTTTACAAGAAAAATTACATATTATAAAGTTTTCTAAAAAAAAAAGCACTGTTAAATCAAAGAAATGAATTAACGGTGTTATGCAGGCATTGTCTAGCTTAATATATAGTTTAAAAAATCTTAAGTAATTACGTATTACAATTTTATAAACATTATTTTATTAGTATATAATGGCTCACACAATACGGGCATATTATTTATTTGATTTATTCAAATTGATATTGCCTTGTTTTCCCGTTATTCAATATTATTAGCATTCTTAATAGTAAATGCTACGAACTGTGGATTTTTACTCCATATATTCTTCCACTGATTTGTATATATATATATAAATATATATATATATATATATATATATATATATATATATATATATATATATATATATATATGTATGAAGAAGTTTTTGAACATCTTCCGTCACCAATCATCACCTACAATTATTTTTTATTGCTTTTGAAATGTAAACTATACAAGCTATCGATAAAAATGAAAGAAATAAGTACAACTATTTACACTATTCGCTGTGTTGTCCTCATATTTATTATCATATTCACCACGTTTCGGCTTATTGTACGCTTCGTCTTTCTTCAGGTGATATTACGTAGGAATTTCGACCCGAACACTTTATTTAGTCCAGGGGCGTAGATTGTTCTAGTTCCACGAGCCATTCCTCTGCATATCTCAGTTTCAGTTAATTGCCTTTAGTAACTAGACTCCCTGTGTCTGTTCCCTTCTGTTGTGACCAGGTATTGATCTGAAAACTCCTTTTTGTTCAAGCCACTGGATTACTTCAAGCAACACTTTTATCCACTGCGTCATGTGAACAAAAAACAGCAGAACCTCCGCGTTGAGTCTGAGACCCCCAGGAACAAATTTCGGAGTTCTTTTCTTAGCAGAACGATCAGAGTGAGTTTTCCAAGCGGCTGTACCTATCCTCATTAAACTAATCAAACTCATTCTGAATCCTCTGCAATGTCCTCATATTGAAACCCAAACACTGAAATGTTCGTATTTGTGCTGCCAGCACGAATGGCAAGCAATACAGTATACCGTTTCCAAATTTCTGTCGGATATAGAGAAATATATATGTAGTGATATTTATTTATAATATATGTATTTTTACAGAGAAGAATTAAAACTAAAATTAAAAAGGACAACAGATTTAGTTGTATGTGTGTGTAGATTTCTGTGTTCTTTGGATTGAAAGTTGAGATATAAGGGATGACATTTTTTACTTTTCTTCTTTTTGTTCCTCAGAGTGTACGGATGTTGTTTTACTTTTTCAATACTATTATCGACCAACCTTTGTGAGTATTTTTATTCACCTCTTCTAGTCTGTGGTCTCTTTTGGCTGTGCCTGAGACTATTGTACATATCCACTTGTCTAGGCTGAGTCGCATGTTGGTACGAGTGTGCTTCGGGTGAGAAGATACAAAAAAGGAGGTATTATCGAGAGTCAGTCGGTTTAAAGTATAAGTCGGTTTCTAGTTTAGTCTTCGTCTTTTCTGTTAATATGTCTAAAAATGGAAGTTTTCTTTTGTTTCTGTACTCCATAGTGAATTGGATATGGGATTTATATTAATGCATATTAATTAAGTAAAAAAAAGTATTCGCACTTTCAACATAACATATCATTAGGTTTATAACACTGCCTTCTACTCATGCGTGCTTATACAGAGCAGTGATCTTGAGTTTTTTTAATCTGTTCGTCGGTAGTGGAGGTTGACAGGCGTCCTGCTCTTTCGTTGTGCCTCATGCTTGTACTTTTAAACTCTTCAATCCAATGTTACGCATTTCTACGCGGTAGTGAACTGTTGCCGTATTGTATCAAAAGCTTCTGATGAATTTCAGCACTTCACACAACTACCGACCAGATAAATCGGATCACTACACTTTCTTCCTCTTGAGTGAACACTGCTAGAGGAGCGTACACGTTTGCATTGCAACAGAGACAAGAAAACTGGCTGGATCCAGCTCAAACTTCGACGACGTGACCACAATCGTACCACCTATAAACAGGCGTGAACAGAAGGCGGTCTGAGAATCCTAAAGATATATTAGGACGAAAGTGCTTATAATTTTTTTATTTATCTTCGTAGATAATATAAGGAAAAAAAAACTATGTTAAGTTGATGCAACAACACATGCGGAAAAAGATGAGATACATATAATATTTTAAATAATTGTCTTGGGTATATAATCTAGCCGATTTCATTTAATTTCGATTTCCTTTTGGTCACGTTACAAGAACCCAGTTTCCAATTCGTCCCGCGTTTACGAGAACTATAAACAAATCCCAAGGTCAAACGCTTCAAAAAGTTGGAATTTGGCTCCGGAAATAAATATTTACGCATGGCTTGCTGAATGTTGCATACTCAAGAGTAAGAAATCCTAAGAATTTATTCGTCGCTGTTAAAAAGGGAAAAAAAAGGAATTTTCTTGCAAATATTGTTTAAAGTCCTATAAAATTAAATTAAAGAAATTATTAAACAAGGAATAGGGTTTTTCTTAAAGTATTTTTCAGACAGATCAGCTTATTCAAATATTATAGATTGCTTTGTAAGATTAAACCAAACTTGACGTTTGTTAATCTTGGCAAATTGTAGCGATAATTTCAGCAACACTAAATACTGTAAGGGTTTCAACACGCGTCAGTCTATTACAAAAACAAAAATTCTAGGGAATTAAAATTTGTCGATCGATATGTGTGTCGATGTACATTATTATACGCAGGAGATATGTTGCCGAACAAATCCACTTGGTATATTAGCTGCCGCACCTGACACTTATTTCTGTATCAAAACGGAGACCCCAATCTTTACTGAGAGGATACCAGCTACCTGAGAATCCATCTTCCAAGCGGTGCCCAGCCATTATATTAAAGGTTATGAATTAGCGGGTACAGGAAAAATGTCTCTAAATAACCGAGTCGTTTTATTTCATTAAATTTACAAATTTGATCGGCGTCAAAGGACGATTAGACGCAGGAATATTGCTCTTTTTATGTTTATAATGGATGCTGATGAATAGTTTTGTCGAAATATTTTTTAACAAAGTGGACAACAAAAAGTAGGAATTCAATTTGCCAAAACCATTTTTTCATGTTAATACCGCTTCACTTATATGCAAGTTATGGACATTATATATGATTAAATAAATAAAGTTTTACTTCGAAAATATCGTAGGGTTGTCATGTTATTACATGGACAAATATCAAATGCTATGACAACAATTAAGAAGTAGAATTAGTTCAGTCTTTTAAGCGTGTGAATAACTTATGCGAGCGGTTGACACTTATTGGTGTATATTATCATCTGCGTGGATGTTATCATCTGCTACAATAAAGGAATAGCGACTTTGTCTGCTTCTATACTTTAGCGAGCAAACGGTAATTCTTTATTAGAAGACAAGGGAATTATTTCGGCGAATAAATGCTTTTGGATAGAAGTATTATAGTTCCTAATTCTTTCTATTCAATCAGAAATCAATTTCTTTGTGCTTACTTTATTATAAGCATTGAAGTCTGTCTCCATATTTTCTCAGACGAACGCAAATGGTATATTTAGCCAAAGGCGAAAGAGTATTCTTTAGCAATCACTTTCCAGTTTTTCATTATAAATATATATATATATATATATATATATATATATATATATATATATATATATATATATATATTGCAGATTTATCAGACATCATGCGTTATTACTATAAACATGACTTTTAGTGAGTACAAATCGAATCTGCCATTTTATCCGTCAGAGAAACCAAATATTCACCCAAAATGTGACTCCATCAGTTCGGTCACGCAGGCCAACCTGACAGGGTAAAAATTCGTTTCCTGTCAGAGAAAGCGTTTTTATATAATAACATCCGGTCTAGGATGTTAGAAATTTCAGTGTAAAAAACGGGACAGAAACTCAAACATGCTAACCCACTAAAAATAACGTTGAAACTAAAAGATATAAATATATATATATATATATATATATATATATATATATATATGTATATATATTTACATATATATATATATTTATATATATATATATATATATTTACATATATATATATATATATATATATATATATGCTCTTGAAAGATTTATTTCGGTTGAGCTCTCTTGGGAAGTGTGGGTTTGTAAACAGTGACTATCACGGCTAATAATGCATGACTCTTCGGTAAATGGAATCGAGTTCTCTCAGTCACTGAGTGTTTATCTAAAAATAAATACGCTTAAATTCATCTTCGCCCCTGCCGTGCGCCAACCGCTTTGTGGTAGAATCCTAGCTAGAGGAAACCGGATGATGAGCTGTGATACAGCGAAACAGTCTGTGTATGACAACACAATATATATATATATATATATATATATATATATATATATATATATATATATATATATATATATATATATATATATATACTTGGTATGACGTTCGCTTTGTATCGAAGCGATCCGGTTTCGATTCTCGGTCGTGGATGCGCACTGCTGATGAGTCCCAAATATAGGACGAAACGGCCGCCCATTTCTTTCTGCAGTCTGTTGAGGATTCTAAGCTCGTCGAATTACTATAAATTACTCTAAATCCTCAAATCAATTACATATATAACCACTGTTTGTTTGATTGTTTATATTAGAGCCGATTGGTGTCTGTTGTTTTCTAAATTAGTTCAGCGGAATTAGAGACTGTTTTCACGTACATATTCTACATACTTGAACATGCATGCACACCTAACACCGCATATATATATATATATATATATATATATATATATATATATATATATATATATATATAATCATTTCACAC
>OZ038487.1:97965469-97970469 GCA_964036315.1 Acanthosepion esculentum
GTAAAACAAAAAAGAAAAAAAAAGAAAAAAAAAAGATTTTTCAGTTAGTGTTTGGTGAAACATGAGAAGACTTCAAAGTATAGGGAGGTATACAATATGGTAAATGATTTAATGGGTTAGGGAAAAGCTGAGAAAGGAAATTGTTTGACGAAAATGATGAGGACATTTTTTGAAAAGAACCATGAAGGTTATGAAGTTGATGGATAGGAATTTCTTTTCAAATAGATAGCTTGAATATGAAAAGAAGTTCAAATTAATTTATAATGAAATAAGGCGAAAACTTAAGAAAACGAAGAACAGTTGGCGGACCTCAATCTCTGCTGAGAATCAATTGTCTTCTGATTGAAATGATATGGAGGCTTTTTACAGATTAATGAATAAGGCACTGTGCACAAAACTAAACAGAGTTGCACAAGAGATAACTAAGGATGGGAGAAGTTTGAAGCTTTCGTTGGCAACTTTACTGACCTGTTCAATGACCGTTTCTTGTGAATGATGATATCCCCAATAAGTTGCCACTAAGTGAAACTATCTGGGTGATGGTTCACGTACCAACAAGGGAAGAAGATGAAAATACTTTGAAAAAGTTAATTTGATGTAAAGCAACTAGAAATGATAGAATCCCTTTCTATTTTGGCACCATGGTGGAGATGACCATGCTAATGGTAATATGAGACGTTTCCCTACAACATTTGACATTCATTCACGGCCAGCACTGCATTCAACTGAAATTTATAAAATAACTCCCTTAACAATTTTTCCAGGAACACAGTTTTCTCAAGTCCATTACCTGTTATAAATCTTTACACCACTGATGGGGATTTCTTCGTAACCTTTAATTGGAAGTGTTATGCAATGTTATCATCTTGAATACGTTATTACTTTCTCTTGGAGTTACATGTTAGTCGTTGATGCGTTTAGTAGTCCTCAAGTGATGTGGTTACTCTAAGCGCTAGTCCATAAAGTTTAAAGGAGGATTATCTTTGCCAAGACCCGCAGGCTTTACGTCAGACAATCTCTCAATATCTTTCCCAAAAGTGATGCATAGTCCAGCACTTAGCCCAGTATCAGGATTAAGAGTCTCGTAACTCCATTAGTGTCATAGTGGAAACATATGTACTGCAGCCGTTTCACAAGTGGTGTGCCTTAGGCAAAATAGCGTCTCTTCTAGACTGCGTGGAAAACAAGGCTATATGGCCGAGTCTGTCCTATTATTTACCCATAGCTAGCCGGAGAAGAGATGACTTTATACCTGTCTTAAGGATATTGAGTGCGATGGATTAATTTCTCGTTGAAATTACGCAGAAATGAAAATAACAGTGACATCTTATTTTTTTTACAGATATATCTACCAAAATTACACAAAAATATCTTGAAATACGAAATAGTAAATTTATCAATAAACACGCCATTGGCTTCAACCACGGCCTCCAGATGACTTCGGAATCTCCTGCAAATCTTCTGGGCGGTCTCCTTGTTTAAGTTGGTGAATGCTTTGAGAATCGACTAACAGGTGAAGACGAATTCTTGTTGTAACAGAATTGTCATTCTACAGAAGGATACTGAGAATATGATGAGACAAATATATGTAAAGTTTTAATGAAACGAAGAAATTTTAGTGAAAATGGTAACAAAAAAGACACTTAGAATCAGAAAGAGTGAGTTGAATTTCTTCTGGGACACAATGAGAAAAAAGGACATGGATAATTTGACACACACGAAACATATTGAAAGCAGAAGAGGCACTTCGAAGTAGTGTAATTGTTATGGGTCCTTACCTATAACTACAGAATTAACTCTTCCTAACACTATGTATACTACGCCTCTCAAGAGAGAGAGAAAGAGAGAGAGAGAGAGAGAGAGAGAGAGAGAGAGAGAGACGAATGGAGTTGAGCCGATAGTAGTTCACTCCAAACCAGACTGACAATCTTACTAACACCTTCCACATCATGCATTATTATTCCGTGTAATATATCTTCGTTATTTCTTCTCTTGTGTTCGTGTTGTTCTTCCTCGGTCCTAACCTGGACCATAACAGTAATGCTTAGCAAACTTGTCTCGCTAGATCATTTCCGACAAAATAGCGAGTTTGATTGGCACTGGGTGTCCCATACATTGGTCTTTGTACCACGTCTAAGCAACGGTTAGAAAATCTTTATGGCGAAAGCAGAAGGGGACGAGGAAAACCGGGAATAAGCAACCAAACGAGCTTGTTTAAATTGCTGACAGAAGCGGGAATAGTAAACATAGCAAAAGACATACTTTACTAAGTGCTACAAAGGATTGGAAGTAGTAGAGAGCCATGATTGCTGACGTCCTGAAGGTACACATAACATAGAAGAAGAATTAGTAGCATTTGCATCTTCTTATGTTTATCCTCAGCCCGTTACAACTTCAAAGACGAAAGTGGTGTATAGTTCATCGGAAGGACATCGGGAAGACGTGAAACAGTCAACAAAGGGACATGCATTTGAACGGACCCATAATTCTACTGACTATAAAAGCCGTAAAACGATGTCTACGCCAGTAGATTAAATAATGTGTTCAGTTCAGAATCCCCTGTATGTTAACCAGATCGATATAGAGCTGAGGACGGCCGGATTAACATTAATTATTAGACATCTCTGTTGGAAAACAAGAAATTTTACGGATTCAGAACCTGTTCCTATGTGGTAATGTGCAAGGAAAATGACATTTTATTCTAATCTCTGGATCGGTGATATTGTCGCAGTTGAGGTGCGAAGCAAAGAATCTAACGTGAGATAGAAGAGGAGGTAAAAAAAAATAATAGAAATATGGAAGAAAAATAGAGTGAATCAACGCTATTGAATATTGCTTGCTGACAGGAAAGGTAACCTGAAATAAATTCGGGCGAACGAAGTGGCAATTGCCATCTGGTTACCGAATAAATTTCCTTTGTAAAGATATATCAGGTTAATGGGCCTGCGCAGGTTTGTATCATGTGCGCAAGCGCATTCTTACCTGCGCATGCGTGTGAATAAATACAGTTGTTCGCGCATGATTAAGAATGTTGTAAGGAGTTGTCTGCTTCCGTAATTAGACCTCTTCGGCAATACATTTATGTAAACCTGCTCATTTACGCTTCAGTTTGTGTACTACTGACAGCTAATCGTCGAGGAGCTTTTTGTCTGAATATCTGTGGTGAGGATTTATCATTATTCACACTATTTTTATTCGAACTACTCTCTTCGTTTTTGTTGTTGTTATCGCAACGTTTCGACTGTTGTGGTACTAGGTCTTCCTCTGGTGTATATCGATCCATGTAACCTACAGGGAGTTCTGAACTGAACCCTACGAAAGTTTTCTAGCACGACACAGTGAACCAACTTTCGTAGCAGCAGACATAGCAGCAGAACTAGCAGTTGATCCAATTTAATCTTTTCACTTCATGTCAGCAGAATATGTTAACCGGAGTAGGTAAAAAGTGTTATTTTTCTGGAGGTTAGAATCAGATCTGTTGATGGAAGTAAGAAATAGGTATCTCAGATGATTGATACAGACTTTCGTTTGGGAAGCGTTAAAATTAACAAACCATAGCTTACCACAGCAGATTGTTGGTCATTTTTAGATCAGCTGCCTGTTTGACCTTATCCGACTAGCTGTTGTGAAGTAAATATTTGTATCATCAGCATTATATCGACTTAAGTACTGATGCCATCAGGAAAGTTATTGGTGAGAATAAGGAATAGCGTAGGACCAAGTATAGAGCCAGGGGCGACACCTGTATTGCTGCAGAAAGACCTCGGAGAGGGGCCGTTCAGGACAACTGTAATTTCGGGATTTTATGAGGAAGACTGTTTCAGATTAAAAACTCGTCCAGGAATACCATAAGCTTTTAACTCACGAAGATGACCGCCATGCTAAACCCGGTCAAGTACCTTTGAGATGATCAGAGTAACGATCCGAACTTCACTATTTTTATCTAAACCTTCAAAGACGCTTTCATTAGAATATCAACAATTGACCTAATTAGTACTGGGTATTTAAAGACTTATAATTAATACCAGACTGTTTATAAAACTATAATTAAAATTAAATATTGAGTTCAATTTTTATAATAAATAGTGTTTTTTTTTAAAATTTAATGTTCATAATGAATGGCGGATTATATTGTGGGTCAAAATGGATCAACTGGGTTAACGAAAAAGGATTATCTTTGTGTGGTGTTAAACAGAGAAAACGTGAAAATCATTTTATGTAAGACTAGCAGCATGGCCTGGCGTTGCCCGTGCTTGATTCAAAAATCGTACGACTCACACAGCAATCGCTATCACTTGACTTAAAATATTTTTGCCCTTCCTTGCCTTTAAAGGAGTGCCTTTTGCCGTGCTGATGCTGCTACATGCCTTACTTCTTCCCTATGTCACACTGCCAATTTTTTCTAAGCTCTATACTAAACATTAAATCTGTTACGAAAAAAGAACTAAACAAAATGAACACAAAACGATCAGCTTTAAAAAAGGACTCGCAACTGAAAAAAACGAGTGAAAAAGAATGTTAACAGCAAATATGTTTTCACACCCAACCCAGTTCTGCGGAATCAGAATCAACGTTGAGTTTAAGCAAGCGAATGAGCCAATTGGAGTAAAGTGCCATGCAGATTGAAATTTTCCCCACTTGTGACGAATGCAGATATCGATTTCTTTTGCTTGCTAGCATGCTAGTTATCATTCGTGTCAGTTAGCTGTTGGCTCTTACGCTGGCCAATAGAATCTTCCTGCCTATTCGTAGCAGCCAGCTATAGGCTCTCACTCTGGCCAGTAGAAAATGGTCGCAAACTACATGAAAACTGCCGTAGAAGCATGAAAAAATCGATTATTTCCACTATCGATGGGAGTTGGGAAATGTAAAGTCGGTCTTGGCCTTTGTACTAACTTGGAGCATGTGCATGTAAATGTTGGTGCAAATCCGTCGAAAATTGCGGCTGTGCATTCGTTACACACACACACACACACACACACACACACTCGCGCGCATTC
>OZ038487.1:97975469-97990469 GCA_964036315.1 Acanthosepion esculentum
CATAGGTGCCCCAGAAATTTTAACTGCATTTTGCTGTTTTTAAATGTAAGTTTCCGTTTTGTTTCCATTTTCTCATAAATCTCGTCATTGCACGCATGTTTGATCCATGGTATCCTCAGCATCTTTCTGTAGAACTATATTTCTGTGGCTTCAAGTCTTTTCTTCATCTTTGAGAAGGTTTTCCACTATTCGTTGAAAGTACTAATCTTAGTAATCCTAAATAAATATTTTAGTCATTTCGAGTGATTAAATTTCCTGTTTTTTATCTTTTTTCCGAAATTAGTAACTATTTTAAGTTTCTGTATTTGGAATTGGTCTTATCCAAATATCTAGTCAATGTATTGATCGCTGGAATAAACAAAAGAGAATTTAGAAGAACGCTAACACATATAGCGACTGATCTTTCAAGTCACGTTACCCAAACATCAACAGTGAACGAAGGTGGTATGTACGACCCAGGTTCGCACCATCAGTGTCCTTAGTGTCGTTAGCAAAGAATCTGATTTTCTTATCAACCAAGACATCGTTGATAAGGTCCACTAGGTTCATTAATGATCTTCCATCAACCACAGAACAGTAAAGAGATCTCTGACAGCTTCGCCAACAGCGATTCCCTTAGATACAGCATAGGAAGTTGCTGCAAAAATCCTCCAACTCTGTCACTTCTGGAAGATTTTACGCAATCATCAATTACATTCGTCTGGTAGGTCCTTGAAGGTCATTGTGAATAACGAGTTTTCTGACGCTTATGGGATCAATGAAGTGTTCTCTCCAAGGTTCTACCCTCTTCCTGGTTCATATTACCGATCTACCTCGGTACACTGACAAAACTTTAATAAACACCTATGCAAATGATAGCCTAATTTCTAGACGCAATTTTAAAAATGAAGATGATCACTGCTTTGCTCGTCGCACTAAAGGTTCAGTGAAAAAATGATTAGAAACATTCAATAAGTCAAACTCAATATCTGTCTATATTTCTGAGATTATGTATTGTAATTATTTACACTATTTACATTGTTCGGACTGTTGTCCTCATTTGTTTGTCATATTCACGACATTTCGGTCGTTGTTCTTCAAGTGATTGGAATTTCGAACTCGACCCATTATTTCGTTCATCGGGGCATACTGTTCTAGTTCCACATGCCATGACTCTTGCAGATGTCTCGGTATCACTTTAACTCAACACTCCAAGATTTTGTTCACCTCTGCTGTAGCCAAGTATTGAACTCTCAGCTCTTTGGGTTAGGTCACTGGATTCAATCAATACACTGGGCTATATGTCTTTTTCAGGAATTCCAGTCACCTGAAGATTGACGGAGCGTACAGAGGTCGAAATATCGAGAATCTGGTAACAAAGATGAAGACAATTAGTCCATCATCAGCGATCAGACCTGGAATTTTGTCCAGTCAAATTGCTCTTTCAATGAAAAACAATTTCTTGAAAGTTTTTTTTAATTTTTTTTTTATTTCAACTCCATTCCATATTTAAACGATTCATTGCTTTAAATGTACAAGAAAAAAATCGGGTCATTCTAATTCTCCAGGAATCACCTGTTTAATTCTAACACGCTTTTGCTGTACATGAATCAGATAAGACCAAATTTGTAATATTGCTTCTGTACCAGATTAAGCAGCTGAGTCCTCGCATTCCAGCCTTGAAGGTGTTCAGAATCGTTTACGCATTATTGTGGATAACGAAATATTCTTCAATCTGCCACCTGCTTCTGCACAGAGAAAACATCGCAATCCTTCCGCTTCTCTATCGCCATTAGCATGGCAAATGTTCAGATGAGCTCCATTCTTTGTTTGTACCCGTTCAGGTCTTTACAGCTATGACAAAACATACCATTATCATGGAGTCGAATCATGCTCATTTCCCCCGTATATTTTATATATAAAGAGAAAGAAAAAAAATTAAAAATGAATTACTACTTTCTGTAACAGAAACCTGCTTCCCTAAAATCTACAATCCTAACCTCTTCAATTCGAGGGTTAATTATTATATATATTTATTATCTTCATAATCTTCAATTCTGACCACCTACTTCATTCGTGTTATAGAGGAATAAAGTGTCGCTTCCGACGTTTGAGTTTGAACACAGATCACCAGGTGATTCCATTTTTAATAAATAGACCACGTGATCGTAGCAGAAATGTACATATGGGAATTAGCGTGGCGTTTAATTGATCACTATTTCTATTCTATCCTCTATTACTATACGGATCACTATTTCTACACAGTCCTCTATTACTATACGGATCGCGATTCTCTATTCTATCCTCTATACTATTTCTCTATACTGATCCCTATAGGGATTAATATTTGAATCACTATTCGGTGGTTACTATTCGAACGAGAATTATCGAGCAAGTACTATTAATGCGAGAGTTATTCGAAACCGTTTAACACCAGTATTGTTCAACGGCGTTACTATAAATTTACAAAGTTGCTACAACACCGAGCAATATGAAAGTGACAATAAGTATTCGTTGCCATTGCAAAAATAGCAACGAGTATTCGTTGACATCACAAAAGTTCGATATACATATCATTTATTAGAGGCATTAGAATCGTGCCGTTGTGTAGTTCTTAAACATAGTGTGGAATTTAGTATAAAACCAGACAATATGTGTAAAAAACACTACATATATGCCATTGTAATTATTACATTTACTTTAAGAAATACATCCATTTGATAGATTTTTGTTAATAAAAATTTGAGGGAAATACAACATTGTGGATTTAACCAAATGTTTCATATAATCGTCCATTATTTTATTGTGCTGTTCATATTATTCATCAATTTTAACTTTTTCTTTTTTTTTTATTCCGTTCTTCCCTTTTTCATATTATTCTTCAATTTCTTCTTTTTTCTTTATTCTTTATTCTCTTCTGATTTTCATATCATTTTCCAATTTTTCTTTTTTCTTTTTCTTTATTCTCTTCTTCTGTTTTACATATCATTCTTCAATTTCGTCTTTTTCTTCATTTTCTTCTTCTATTTTTCATGTCATTCTTCAATTTTTTTTAATTCTTTTTCTTCATTTTCTTCTTCTCTTTTTCATATCATTCTTCAATTTCTTCTTTTTACTTTTTCTTTATTCTTTCCTCTTTTTCAAATCATTCTTCTATTTCTTCTTTTTTCTTTTTCTTTACTCTCTCCTCTTTTTCATATCATTCTTCAATTTCTTCTTTTTCTTTTTCTTTATTATTTTCTCTTTTTCATACCATTCTTCTATTTCTTCTTTTTTCTTTTTCTTTACTCTCTTCTCTTTTTCATATCATTCTTCAATTTCTTCTTTTTCTTTTTCTTTATTATTTTCTCTTTTTCATATCATTCTTCAATTTCTTTTTTTCATTTGCTTTATTCTCTTCTTCTCTTTTTCATATCATTCTTCAATTTCTTCTTTTTTCTTTTTTTCATATCATTCTTCAATTTCTTCTTTTTTCTTTTTCTTCATTTTCTTCTTCTCTTTTTCATATCATCCTTCAATTTTTTCATTTTCTTTATTCTCTTGTCTTTTTCATATCATTCTTCAATTTCTTTTTTTCATTTGCTTTATTCTCTTCTTCTATTTTTCATATCATTCTTCAATTTCTTCTTTTTTCTTTTTTTCATATCATTCTTCAATTTCTTCTTTTTTCTTTTTCTTCATTTTCTTCTTCTCTTTTTCATATCATCCTTCAATTTTTTCATTTTCTTTATTCTCTTGTCTTTTTCATATCATTCTTCAATTTCTTTTTTTTCTTTTTCTTTATTCTTTTCTCTTGTTCATATCATTCTTCAATTTCTTCTTTTTACTTTTTCTTTATTCTCTTCTTATTTTTTTCATATCATTCTTCATTTTTTCTTTCTCTTTATTCTCTTCTTCTCTTCTTCATATGATTCTTCAATTTGTTTCTTTTTACTTTCTTTATTCTCTTTTTCTCAACATCATATGAATCTTCAATTTCTCTTTTTTCTTTTTCTTTATTCTTTTCTCTTTTTCATATCATTCTTCAATTTCTTCTTTTCTCTTTTTCTTAATTCTCTTGTCTTTTTCATATTATTTTTCATAATATTTTGTTTTTCACCTAATTCTTTGTTTTCTTTTGGTCTTTTCAGTCACATGTTGTCTCACGTCACATTAACGGAATATGGATAATAAATTCCAGTATCAGGTTAGCAGGAGCATTGATGATCTAAATTAATGATTCTCAATTAAAAGAAAAATACGAAAATAAAATTTATAGCTTTTCTTCATATTGTTAATCGCAGAAATGTTATAATTGACCGATACGGAATGTTTCAACACTTCGCAATGATTCCGTTACGTTGTGACAACTTGGGGATGAACGTTCAGGTTGGGATCAGAAATATAGTTTATTACAACGATACAGTACCATCGTCACTGCGTCTCATATCCCCCAAACATAATAATTCTTATTTGAAACATTGCAAGAGCGTTTTATGTTAGCTGGGATGTGAGTAAACTGCATTTCATTCAAGCACAATTGCTCTCTACAATCTTGCAATTTACTAAACTTATAATAACGTATTATGCAGAAATTAAATTCATTCGAAACTAAACTCTTTCAATAAGAATAATAATTACCTGTGACCTCGGCAAACCACGTTTCACAACCTTAATTCCGTTTTTATATCATTACCTTTGTGTGTGCACGTGACGGCAGTTAAATCTTTAGGCCGAAAGTGTACGTTTTGTATCAGATGGGAAAGTGTCCTTTCCTTTTGTTGCCATGGTGACAGACTTCGTGCAGCAATCTACTCGTCGCTTCTACTTGCACGCGAAATGTTAAACAGAAATCCATTTTTAACGTTTCCTTTTGCGCTCTTCTTTCCGCGGGGCTATGGAAACTTTGACTATTGCTAAATCAAATGAGATACTAGTTTAGAATATTGGTCTCGCGACATAGTCAATAAAAATGAAATTGCGCCGCCTTTCTCATTATTTAACTTTTCTTTTGGTTCGTACTATTTGAGAATGTGTGGAGGGAGTAGCCATGGTCAAATGGAATATAAGTAAGAAAACTCTCCAACAAACAGAATTGGCAAAGTTTGCAATTTGTAATAAGAAGAAAACGCAAAGAATGAGGTAAAAAATGATATAAAACATGCAAAAATATATATGCAAAGGAAATCGATATTAATAAGTAAAAGCAACGGTAATATGGCAAAAAGTTCGTAAACTAAGAATTGTCGTCGACACAACAAAGCAAGTTCGAACAACGGGGACTTCTGACTTCAAAACTGCGTCAGATGAAACCGAGAACTGACCTACGTTCTACGCTAGGTAAAGAAAAATCCCGGAAAAGCTCTCTACAAGCTAGAAGTGCAGGAAAAGAAAGTGTTAGCAAAGAAAATACACTAAATCTAGTATATCAAATTCAATCATTGGTAACGACTCTTCAACAACAAATAATGAGTAAAAAGCAACATTGTTTATAAATTTAATTGTCCTCTGGGAAATTGTATCTCCAACGGAAAAAATATTTATGTCGGCCACACTACGACCACATTGTCTCGGCGGCTGAGTTTTCATTTGAATGATGCGTCCAACATTTCTAAACATTTACAACAGCATACCACTCCATATTGACAAGTCAGAAAAATAATGTAGCAAATACACCTATATTTTTCATGAAAATAATAAACATAAACTAAAAATTTTCCAAGCTATCTATATTGAAAAATGAAACCAAACCATAATAAAATTAATTATGAATACTGCATAAATATTTCAAAATGTTTACAGTAGATAGTTATAATATCTATGTTTGTACTAATAATTTTAATAATTATTTCTTAAAAATTCTCGACAACACCATACTTAGTTACCTCCCCTGAAGGTTTAGACAAGCCAATTACAGTACTCACTCAGCGTTCTTCATTTCACAAGTAGAAAAAATAAGTTTCAGATGAACACAGCGATTTTTTCTTTGAAAATGATGAACACTACAATATTTGTCTCGAAATAAAAAAAAACACCTTGATGATGACATTGTGCTATATCGAAAGTACTCGAATATAAAATACTATGTATCAACAAGGTAATTTTTTCTTCCTTTAATAATGACACCAAAAAGCGTTACCCTTGATTATGAAAGGATCCACTTGGAAATACGTAGACAAAACTTTTCTAAATTATTCAATGAATGAAACATGAAGATGCCAAGTCTGAATAATTACTGACTGCACGTACCTAATACACACACACACACACACACACACACACACACACACACACACACACACACACACACATATATATATATATATATATATATATATATATATATATAGGCAAAGGACCTGAAATCCTTCTTCAGAAGAATACGGCGAAAAGCCCACTACGGGGACAATGATCACACACCTTCCATACTTGAAACATTAAAAGAGAAGGATACTACATACACCCCACAAAACACAGACATTGCGATACAAACATCTGAAATAGCCGTAGCAAATGACATAAAGAAAACAGTAGCACGGAAGCTGCCACGTAACAATGTTACTGAAGGGGAACGTATAGCCCTCGACACGCTGATACATAGAGATGACCTAGTCATAACACAGGCTGACAAAGGGGGTGCCACAGTGATCTGGTGAATCAAAGAATACATTAAAGTGGCCAACAAACAGCTAGCCGTCAAAGAAACCTATAAAAGCTTACCTACAGATCCCCTTCCCGAATACCAAAAAGAATTAACCAGCTCACTAAACATAATGCTTCGCAACAACCTAATCGACAAAGAAACATGCACAACACTTACACCGACAAACATTATACCTGCTCGTTTCTATCTCCTTCCTAAAATACACAAAAGCAACAACCCAGGAAGGCCCGTCATTTCATCATTCAACTGCCACACGACCAAAATTTCAAAATACGTAGACCATTACATACAACATGTAGCTAAGGAAGTAAAATCCTACATCAGAGACACAACAGATCTACTAAACAAAATTAATCACATACAAACAGTTCCAGAGAATGCTATTCTAGTGACTATGGACGTAAGGTCACTCTATTCAAACATTAAATACATCGAAGGGCTAACCGCCCTCCAGGAAGCACTTATTAAAAGAAGAAAACAAGAACCTCCCACAGAAGTTATCATACTAATCATGGAGCATATTCTTACATTAAAT
The DNA here is from genome assembly GCA_964036315.1 of Acanthosepion esculentum. NCBI lineage: Eukaryota > Metazoa > Mollusca > Cephalopoda > Sepiida > Sepiidae > Acanthosepion > Acanthosepion esculentum. The sequence continues at coordinate 97,982,627 of OZ038487.1, forward strand.
ACTTTCAACTTCAATGGCGCACACTACCTTCAAGTAAGAGGTTGTGCCATGGACACCATTGCAGCTCCTTCATATGCTACAATATTCATGGGAAAATTTGAGGAGACTCCTATCTATCGCCTCATTAGTAACGACTGCGCATTCTATGCAAGATATATCGATGATATATTCTTTGTATACACGGGCAGTGACGACAATCTCATCCAATTCCTCGTGGCCCTAAACACAGTGCACGACTCAATTAAGTTTGACTATGAAAAATCCAAAACATTGGTAACACCCGCATTTACATAGATGAAAACAGGAAACTACAAACGACACTACACACTAAAATCACCGACACCCACAACTATCTACACTTTAAGTCTTCCCACCCTAAACACCTCAAAGAGAACCTTCCCTATTCACAACACTTAGACTCAGAAGAATATGTTCCCACAATGAAGAATTAAACAAACACGTTGAAAACCTGGAGCATCAATTCACAACACATGGCTATAAACAAAACCTAATCAGGGAACAAATAAATAAAGCAATTTCCACACCTAGAGAAGACACCCTAATATACAAGATTAAAAATAAATCTAACCGCATTCCTCTAGTAGCCACTTTCAACCCCACTCTGCCTCCACTATCCCAAATAACCAAAAGTCGCTGGGAAATACTACATCTCAAACCAGACCTAAAAAAATTGTTTAAGGAACCCGGCCTTCTAGCATATCGTAGACCTAAGAACCTAAAAGAAATCATAGGTAGTAACCACATTTCAGGGGACAAGGTAATCCGTAATAAACTAACAGCAAGAACAACAGGATTTTTCCAACCATGTAACAACAAAATAAGTTTATGCTGCAACCACGTTAGACACACGAATTCATTCACTAGCTCAGTCACTAAATCTAATTTCAAAGTCTACCACGACTCTAACTGTAGAAGTCATAACATAATTTACCTCCTAGAATGCACACTATGCCGGAAACAATATGTAGGAAAATCTGAATGGCCCTTTCACTACAGAATTAATAATTATCGCAATCGAATTAAGTCGACTTCCCATGAAAAAGTATTATCTCTAGAACAACATTTCCGCCTAGAAAAACACGATTTCAAAACCCATGCCAAATTCACTATAATTGAGAGAATAGAAAAGCCCAGAGCAGATAACATTAGAAAGATTTTAGAGTTCCATGAAAATAAGTGGATACGACGTTTAAAACACATTATCCAGTCGGACGAAACCATAAATCTAACAATATAGATAATAATAATACATAACCCTACAAATCAAAACCTACCCACATTTCTCACCCACACAAAACAGACATGCTTACGGAGGCCTCACACTTATACACACACCCACACGAATATACACACTTACACACATCATACTCACTCATTCCCTAATGAGCCAAATGATAACACACACCCACATCAATATACACGCTTACACATATCATACTCACTCTCTCCCTAAGAACTAAATAACACACACACACACACACTTAACAGAGACACATCCTCTCTCCAGGTACCAATAAAACTGCCAAACTGACCAAGGGAATTCAAAGCAGCATGAATCCATCCAGGTCTTATCTCAAATAACAACTTAAAAGAGACTGTTTGACCAACACAAGGACTGTTAATAAATTCATGTTAAAAAGATAAAAAAACAAATACAAAAACAAATGAAAACTACAGACAAATGTTCATTTTCACTTTCAAGACATTCATTTCTGTAGTTTACTGCTACCAGCAAGCAGAAAATTATTTTTCTCCTGATGATGGCCATGTTGGCCGAAACTAGTCGAGGAATCTAAATGAAATAATAATAAAAAAAAAACGAGGGAATATTAATCTACAACCCAGTGTGTCTGAAGATTTCAATTTTTTTAATCAATTTTTAAAATAATTTTTATCGTTCAATATATATATATATATATATATATATGTGTGTGTGTGTGTGTGTGTGTGTGTGTGTGCACGTCTGTATATATATGTTTGTGTCTTTTTACTCGTCGGAGCTGGTATAGCTGAGAACCAGGTTCGAATCTCAATATGGTCGAAAAATCAAGGCATTGACTTCGTTACGAATGATTGAATTAGATATGCAAGATTTGCTGTATGTTCTATGCTAACACATTCTTCCATCTTCTTGCTTTCCATGACAACTTTGATCTTCATATAAGTAAATGCAATGTCTATCATTATTTTCTTTCTAATTTTCTATATTGTCCTTTTATTGTCCTTTCTTCTTAATAGTAGATTATCTCTTATTCTCTAACACACAATAACTTCTTGCTTTGTAGTTACTTTATATCATTTCTTGGGGGGGGGGGGTGAAATAATTATATATACTTTTATGGGTCCTTACATATAACTACAGAATTAACTCTTCCTAACACTATGTATACTACGCCAAACAAGAGAGAGAGAGAGAGAGGGGAATCGGGAACGTGATTTACACAGGGTCCGAAGTTCTCGCTTTAAATGCACTTAAATCAGATCAGAAAGAGGCTGTTAGAGGATTCTAACGGTCTACCTCAGGAAGAGGAGGAAGTAATGCACACAGTATTTGGCACATTCAATATGCAAAGGCCTCAAGCAATTTCAGAACCGCGGAAATCAAGCAGAAAAATAAAATTTTCAGAGCCTTTGATGATTAATCTGAAGAGAAAAAAATATTAAAGACCCCTGCGAGGTAAAAGCTTGTTAGGGGGGTCGTATGGGTCCTTACCTATAACTACAAAATGAACTCTTCCCAACACTATATATACTGCGCCTCTCAAGAGAGAGGTAGGAATCGAGTCGAGCCGATAGTAGTTCACTCCAAACCAGACTGACAGTCATACTAACACCTTCCGCATCATGTATTATTATTATTCCGTGTAATATATCTTCGTTATTTCTACTCTTTTGTTCGTGTTGTTCATTCATTGGTCCTAACCTGGACCATAACATATACATACATACATACATACATATATATATATATATATATATATATATATATATATATATATATATATATATATATATATATATATATATATATATATATATAATTTATGACCTTTTGATTAAGAACTGACGAATATTACTTTATTATGATTTTTATTTATTTTTCAGTATTTTCTGGTTTGTAATTCTTAGCCAAAATTCTTTAGATACGGAAAAGTATATTTACAAATACGAAATGGCAAAAAGAAACATTAAAATCATTGAAAAAAATAAATGAAAAAATAAAAACGTACTTGCGCTGATTTTTAATCCAATGTCCATATATATATATATATATATATATATATATATATATATATATATATATATATATATATATATATATATATATATTTAACCAAATGATAGAGAGAACAAATGAAGTAAAATTTCACTGTTCGTAGCATTTACTTAAACAAAAACCTGCTCAATACAAAGTAGGGCAATATATTATTATTAATATTTTATTTTAGATAATAGAACAAAAACTGTTGAAATCGCTATATAATAGATTTCGTGTTTCGGTAATACGTTTTACCTCTTCAGACGGATGGTATGTGACTAGTGATTAAATCATTTTTTTAAAAAAATTCGAAGTCAACATTTTACCTGTTTTCCAAAAGATAAAGTTGGACGTGGGGTAAGAAAACACAAGGGCAGGATGAAAAATAGACATGTGGGTTTGCCTGAAGAGGTACAACGTGAAACCGAAACACGAAAGCTATTGTCTAGTGATTTCAACATGTTTCTCTTCTAATATCTAAAATAATATATATATATATATATATATATATATATATATATATATATATATATATATATATATATATATAAGTGAGCATAGAAGTCAACGCTTAGAGGCGACAGTCTGTTTCATGCTAGATGCAATCGTCAGGCCTGACGATTTCATCTAATATGAAACAGACTGTCGCCTCTAAGTGTTGACTTCTATGTTCACTTTTATATTTACACACGCTCTACCTCTGATATTGAGCACTTTATCCCATAAATATAGCACACTTTAAGACTATATTTATATATATATATATATATATATGTGTGTGTGTGTATGTTTGTATGTGTGTTCTGAAAAAGAACAAGAATTTTACGTGTTTTTATCAGTTTAGCAAACAAAGTATCTTTACCAAAAGGAGAGATAATATTCCTTAAATCACTATATCATATAAAATTTATAAATAAATAGTTTCGCGTCGAATCGCTCATCAGGTTAAGATGAACAACCAGTAAATCATTCGTACTACCAATCTTTAAACATAAAATTAGTTTTCTCAGTTAAACCTAGACTACGACAAAGAAAACATTTTTTTCTACCAGCATGAAACTTGCAGATACTCGTTGTAACTGCATATGCCTATAATATCTCGCGATGTGTCTTTTTGTTGTCCTGTGATTACAAGACATTTTGTGTTATTAATAATGCCATATTACATTATTTATATTATTCGCACTATACTCCTTATCTTTGTTGCCATATTTATCACAACGTTTCGGCCATTGTACGCTCCGGCCTTCTTCAACTGTTTGGAATGTCGAACTGAACTCTTTATTTCGCTCAGTGGAGTAGACTGTTCTAGTTCTCATAGATGTCAGTTATTAGCTATCTCCTGATAATTTCCCTCTCCAAGTTCTCCACCGCCTTAACCAGGTATTGAACTCACATTCTTTCGGTCCTGTCACTGGATGAAACTAACGCCTTTATCCACTGTGCCATGTGTCATTGACTGAAATAAAGAGTTCAGTTCGACATTTCAACCATCCGAAGAAGGCCAGAGCGTACAACGGCCGAAAAGTTGTGATAAATATGGCAACAAAGATGAGGACAATAGTGCGAATAATGTAAATAGTGTACATAATACTTCATCTAAGATACTGAATGCCATAATACTTAATATGAAAGCGTGGTTGTTCGGTCGATTTATCTTTGATCTCTTCAGGTTAAGTTACGCTGCTAAAAACATTAAACCTACGTGTATAGGACATGAGAAGAAATGAATGTGGGAAACAAATATTCACAGTGGGAAAATGCTGCTTTGGTCAGTGAAAATTAAGCGTTTATATGAAATAGAGCAAAACCATGATTTATTCACACTAACGACTGTGCCATTAATAATAATAATAATAATAATAAGAAGAAGAAGAAGAAGAAGAAGAAGAAGAAGAAGAAGAAGAAGAAGAAGAAGAAGAAGAAGAAGAAGAAGAAGAAGAAGTAGAAGAAGAAGAAGAACATAATGGCGAAGAAGGAAATTAATATATTGTAAATGGTAATGGAAGAAAGAAAATAATAAAACTGAGAATCCCTTTTCTGCCTCTCATCATCATGGCTGATGCTAACCACCAGGAGAATGACTCTATCCGACATCCCAGGTTAACATTTTCGGCTGACATGAAGTGGAAAGACTATAGTGAATCTATTGCTAGTTTAGCTGTTAAGAAATTTGGTTCACTGTGCAGTGCGAGACAATTTATTTATCTCCAGACCCTACCTTATATATCCACGCTTAAAATAATACTGTCACATATGATCCGGTACTCCTGCTAAATATTTAGAGATCCTCAATAAAATCCAAAGAATCAGCAATATTATTGGTCCTGACCTGGCTTCTCGGCCCCAGTCGCTTTCTCCCCGTGGTGTTTTTGCTTCCCTGTGCTTTTTCTATACGTTCAGGGGCACCTCGAGTCGGTGTAATGGTTAGCACACTAAGTAGTGAGTTCGATTCTCACTGGGTGCCCCCTACTTTTGCCCGCATGCTCGGAAAATCACTATAAATACGATAAGGCTACTAGGCTGGCGACGCGGTCTCACAAATATGCATTTGAGTTGGCTCGATATAAACGTAAATTCTACGCTAACAGTTTTGTTCTTGCCCTTCTCGCTTGTGGATCTCCCTTTGTAATGTGTCTGTTTTCTAATTTTTTCCACATCCAGTAACCCCTTCTAACTTAGTGACTTTTCTGCTTTGAACTGCGGTAAACAAAGATAGGTAGAGACTGAAAAAAAAGCACAGGAAAAGAAAAAAGAAAGAAAGGAAAAGAAAAAAGAAAGAAAAGAAAAGAGGATGAAGGTGGGCGAAAAGAAAGAAAAACGAAGTGAGAAAAGAGACGAAAATAAACGACGAGAATTAGGAGGAAAATGCATGAGAAAAAAAACAGAAAGAGGAGTGGGAAGAGGAAAATGTAGAATGCCAAAGGCGAAGTGGGGAAGGAGGAGAAGAAGATTCGGGAAATACGAATATGTAAAGAGAAGAGTTAGGAACAAAGAAAAGACGAATGAGAAGAGGAGGGGCAAGAAGGCAATAAACGAGAAGCGGAGGAAGGAGAGGGACGGAATTGGAAGAGTAGCAGGATGAGAAGACGGAAGGAAAAGAAGAATACACAGAAGACGAAGAAAGTGAAAGAAAATTATGAGAAGTAAGAGGGGGATTCATTTTTTTTAAAAATGAAAGATGAAAGAAAAGAAGAAAAACGAAGCGGGCGTGAAAATAGGAAAGAGTGATGGAAAGAGGAGGAGTAAACCAATCAGAAACGAAGGCAAATGTCAGCAAAATATTTGTTTTTATTTCCTTCCGTTTCAGAAATGCTATTTTGAATTAATGACGATAAAAAAATGATTATAATGTATTTTGAAATACAAACTATAAAGAGATACTAATGTGTATTAAAACAGTCCATTAAACACACTATTTCATCTAATTCATCCGAATTTGAATGGATAGATTTTGATTATTCAAAAAAATGATTGACCTACTAACCGGCATTTAAAAATGTAAATGCAACATCAATCACTATCTTTCGCGTAACTGAACTCTCTTCCTTTATTGTCCTTTTCTTCACTTCCCCGACGAATGTGTTGTCATTCACTTTCTCCCCTGTAAACACCTGCACCCAAGTGACATTGTAGCCTTATTTGGGGTGAAACGTTGAAAAATAAATAAAACAATTTACATCAGCAACCTCATTCTCAATACTTATTAATATGTTAGAAAATGGAACATTCAGGAAAAAAAAACTACCAATTACAATTTAGTATTATACGTAATAAGTCATCCACAGGCAGACTGTTTCGCACCTCATCAGTGTGGCTAGATGTGCTGTAGCTTCTACCTAGGATCGAAACCCAACTGAATTGGCGTCATTCGGGGGAATTCTACCTCTAAGCCGTTGGCGCACGGCAAGGATGAAGATGAATTAAAGCGTTTCGTTTATTTTTTTTTTAATTATATATTTTGTGAGGTGGACAGTTATCCCGTGCTGTTACAATAATTTGTATAAGTTTGCTGTTACACCCGGTATATGTATATGTATACATACATACATACATACATACATACATATATATATATATATATATATATATATATATATATATATATATATATATATATATATATATATATATATATATATATATATATATATATATATATATATATATATATATATATATATATATATATATATATATACGATTAATGCACATAAAATTCAGCAGATAAATATTAGACTCGTAGTTAAACTTTTTTGCAATTATTCAATATGCTCTTCAGGAGTTTTCTGCAATAAACTCATGTAAATATATAAGATGAAATATATATTGCTAAAGTACAATGCGGCATTATGTAGGCACACAAGGGTGCAATGGAAACCGGTAACACATTCATTTTTTATTCTACCTATGCTAAATAAAACAATCCTTTTTATAAAAAAAACGGAGAAAACTCATCCATGTGTCTTAGTCTGTTCACCATCGCTATCTATCTATCTATCTATCAATCTATCTATCTATCTATGTCAGCTTGTTCATTATCTATCTATCTATCTATCTATC
>OZ038487.1:97995469-98002969 GCA_964036315.1 Acanthosepion esculentum
ATCACGTATATAATGCGTTAAACAATTCTGTTTCTCTGCTGTGCGCCGATAAGTGTCTCATGGGAAATCGGTCGAGTTTTGATCACGAATTAAAGCAATCACATATCTAGCCACAGTAATGAGCAGTGATACATAGAAACATGAGTATGTGTATATATATATGTGTGTATATATATATATATATATGTGTGTGTGTGTGTGTGTGTGTGTGTGTATGCAGCAATGTACAGGTGCGTTGATGTTTCATGTCTATATGCGTAGATTAACGCAATGTAAGTCCAGGTTAATTTTTTTCTTAAGCATTTCGCCCAAGCAAGGCGGGATGTCACTAGTACGCAGGGGGTTACAGAGTAGGAGCGAGAGTAAAGAGGTGTGATGGAGGAAAGGATGAAGAGAAGAACAGGGGATAGTTCAGGGTATCTGGAGACGTCGATTGACATTACATTTGAATAGCTGGAGATTATAGCTATCAGGGAAACAAGTAATAGGAAAGGAATTCCACAGACGGGAGGTGCGAGACATAAAGCTATTTCTCTAACAGATAATGAGAAAAGGTGTCTCGGGGATTTCTGTTCCTAGCCCGGACTTACGCGCTCGGTCTCCTCACATTAAACCGACCTTGTGTCACAACCTGACCTCGTGTGGGTTGAGTAAATACAAAAATGAGAAAAGAAGGTTTGGTGAATTTGACACTCGCTGGACATATTGAAGGCAACAGAGACATAATGAAGCAGCCAGTATTCTCGCTAACAAGCTCGTCACAGTGAATGACAGGACAGAGTGTGGGGGTTGATGGTGACAACAAAATTGTTATTTTTTTTAATTAAGCTATTTATAGTTGAAAAATTCTTATTTCAGTCTTACGATAAATATTTTATATTGTCACTCTGATGTTTATCTAAATAGATAATTTATTTACTGCCTGACATATTGGAAGGTTATATAAATACTTAAATTGCTTTGCCTTGAATTACAGCTGAGGTTCTTGTGTATTTTTTCCTGTAACATGTCCGAACCTACATAAAAAGTAAAGATTTCGAAAGCTGGTTTTTGAAGTGAAGCACATCTCTTTCAATTAATATAGTTGAGGTAGCAGGAAATCGCAATACTCTTTTGACCCTTTGCTCTCCTCTGCTCAAAGCTTATTAAATATTAATTGTGAACTGTTTTCGAGATCTTTGTTTCGGCTTAGTGTTCATATCTTTTGTCAATGTGATGTCATGGCAGAAAAGTCGGAAAGCTCTTGAGTACCCGTTTTTTGAGCTTCAGTTTAAACCCCAATCTGCAAGTGAATACATCTTTTGAAGTATCTTCAATTGTCAAATCGACAGCTACACATCGGGGGTTAACGGCAGTTATTGTTCCTTTTCATTGTGCTGACTCGTGGAACCGCATGAAGTTTGAGTTGAATCAATAAAAAATATTATTATTATTATTATTATTATTATTATTATTATTATTATTATTATTATTATTATTATTTATACTAGATGCTTTTTCACACCAGCAGTAACCAACATACCAACAAAAAGAAGAACAGAAGGTTAGAACTAGGAAATGGAAACTTTAAAATTCCCGCATGTACAAAAATGTAAACGTCTGTTAAGTATTCTAACATCGGACACAGAATGTAACACTGAAATTGAAGGTTGGCAAAATATTAAAGCTTGAAGAAGCAAGACAATGTCGTTATAAACAAAGAATAAAAGGGGCTGAATTGATATGTAACATTGCTCCTCCTATATGACAATGAATGCTTGAAAATATCTTCACAGATGAAGAAGAGATTGTGTCAACAGAATTATTCTGCTACAGAAGTTAGCTGAGAATACCATGAAATGACTATGTGAGCAACGATGAAGTTTTAAGGACAATCGAAACAGGGAGAAGGATTTTATTTAGAATCAAGCAGAAAAAAATATTGGAATTTCAACCTCAGTTTTCTCTCTCGGTCTTTCTCTCATTCTCTCTCTCTCTTTCTTTCTCTCGGTCTTTTTCTCATTCTCTCTCTCTCTCTCTCCCTCTCTTTCCTTCTCTCGGTCTTTCTCTCTAAATGTATTACGCTCTTTCCTCGTCACCCTCTTTCTTTAAATATTTTGCCTATTCGTTCTCAGCCTAACACTTTAAATATTTACGCATCATCCTACCTAAGCCCTATCTCTCTATCTTCGGTACACACTTTCCTCTACAGCCATATCGTTTCATCTCTCATTACCCTTCTTCTTCCTCAACCCACCCTCTTTCTCTCTCTCTAAATTATTGCCTATTTTATCAGTCTAACTCTTTAGCTATATTTATACTTCACTCCTATTCCCGTCTCTTTATTTCTTTCGTTCTCTCTCTCCCTCTCTTTCTTTCTCCGGTTATTTCTCTCTCCCTCTCTTTATTTTTCTCTTTATCTCTCTCTCTCTCTCTATCTTTCCCTTATTCTCTCTCTTCCTCTCTTTCTTTCTCTCGTTCTTTCTCTCCTCCTCTTTCTTTCCTTCGGCCTCTATCTCTCTCTAAAATCCTTCAAACACTTTTCATTACACCCTCTCTCTCTCCCTAATTATTTTCTTTTTCCTCCACTATAAGCCTTCTCCATCTCTCACATAATTTTAATTATCTATTTATGTGGCATAGCCTCCTGGTGGGGGTGATCATGGGCGACAGTGTCAAATCGATAATAAAATTGTATTCTTCTGTGTCGGCGAGTGACTGATAGTTGTTTTGTGTCCAGAGATTAAAGAACTTCACAGGGAATTTTAAGTTAACTATTCAATTAACGTTCATGTCTACATGTTCTTTCTATCCAGTGGAGGTCGTTCCCTCTCCATTGGGCAGCAGTTTCAGACATGAAAAAGAAAACGTCTAAATTTTCGACGGTTAAAAATCAACTCACTGATACCTTTTTCCGACGCTAGCTCAGCCAATCAAAATCGACTACCCATATAATGGCATGTATCTGACCCCATGCTAAACCTCAGCAATTCCGAGGATACATATCCTCTAAAAAATAATAGTCTATTATTTAACATTTAGCCAGCATCGTAATGGCATAACATGCGCATACACCTCGCCCAAAATCCCGCGATAACGTGTTCAGGTTTTGATAAAACAGTGCGTAAACTTGCGGGTGGGGCCTAGTTAGAAATAACTTCAGATCATTTTAAAAAGTCCGCTATTTTTTAGTATTGTTAAGTTTTTTAATGTGTCTCCTATGTTGCCCTGCATTCTTATTATTTAAATTAAAAAAAATAATACTCCCGAAGACGGGTCATAAACAGATGTTCAAATGGTTTACAGGAAGCTGACAAACATATCTGTTTACTGGACGGGATATTTAATGTAGCACATCTTAATTCAACAAGCGAAAACATTTACATATTAATACATCAAAATAATTAAGATCAGGAACTAGAAAAGCCAGCCGTTACGTAGTATCAAGACATTATTATTATTATTATTATTATTATTATTATTATTATTATTATTATTATTATTATTATTATTATTTTGTCTGTTAAATTTCCTGTTTTTTATCCTGTAGATTATGTCGAAACTGTAGTCTTTATGCTCTATAGAAGAATTGTCATTTAATTGAGAGCACTTTTCTCGATATATGGGATGTTCTTACTAAGGCGATCTTCTGTGCAATTTGTATGTTGATGTTACCTGGGACACTGTTAGTAAAATTGTCCATTCCTTTTTCTCACCGGACACAGATCTATTACTATTGGTACAGTCTCAGTCTTCATTTCCCACATCCTTTTAATCACGGTCTGCATGTCCTTGTATTTGGAAGATTTAACGATAATTTTTATGCAGGTGTTTCTCTCAGATGGTACTGCTATGTCAACAAGCATACACTTCCTGAAGTTCTTGTCTTTTATGATAATATCAGGTCTGTCGGCTTTCATGTCCCTGTCATCTTGAATCGGCATGTCCAGAGGATAGTTACATCATTATTTTCAGTAACTACGTCTTGTTTTTGTTTATACCATCTCTCAGTGGTTTCGATTGTCTGCTACTTGAATGTCTTCCAGTGCACATATGTTGCTAGCTTGTTATGTCTGTGGGTATATTCAGTTTTTGCTAGCTCCGGACGTCCTGAGACAATATGGTCGACAGTTTCATCATATTTTCCGCAGATCCTGCATTACGGGTTAGTTCCATCATTGATTATGTGACAGTGATAGGATCTGGTTGCAAGGCTTTGGTCATGAACTGCAATAATTAGGACTTCTGTCTCAGCTTTCAAACCGACGTTCCTCAGCTACTGATGTGATTTCTGTTGATCGACATTTGCTTCTTTCGTTCTCTTTAAGTATTTGCAATGCAACACGTAGTGCTCCCAGGTTTTTTTTGTAATTTCATTTGGCCAAGTTATTTTGCTTTCTGTTTTACTCGTTTAGCTTAGTTTTTAGTTGGTAGGGTTTCCGGTATATGAAGCTGTTTCTTGAAGAGTGCAGCTTCTTTGTTGTTGGAGTATATTTCGTGTATTACTATTTGTAAGAGAGGGACTTTGGTTTTGGTGAGGTAGGCTTCCAATCCGATTGATGTATTTTTTTTTAGATTGAGATAGGTGAAGTTTTTAGATAGCAATTGTAGTAGTTTGTAGATAGAGATAATTCAAATTGAATCAGACCTCGGCCTCCTAAAGCTCTTTATACGTACAGCCTATCAATATCTGATTTCGGATGGTGCATCCTTATTTAGGTAAGCATTTTTCTGGTCTTGGCGTCCAATCTTTTATTGTCATTCAATTTCCATTTAAAAAATATTGAGTCTGTATGTTACTACGGGTATAGCTAAGGTGTTGTTCGCATCCATTTTATTGGCTCCATTAAGTTCGCTTTCTAGTATCAAACGCACACTCCTATAATATTATTTTTGGATAAGTTTCTTCATATTTAATGTTGTATTCCCTATCCTTCATTAATTCCTAAGTATCTGTATGCACAATCTTGATCTAGTTCCTCAGTCTTATTTATATCAAGGTCTAAACCTGTAGTTTCATTCTTCTTCTTCTTCTTCTTCTTCTTCTTCTTCTTCTTCTTCTTCTTCTTATTATTATTATTATTATTATTATTATTATTATTATTATTACTATATCTTTTGATTTCTGTTGTATATTTATATGCTTCCGGGTTGCAACAAGTGACTTAAGTTCAGAAATACCATCAGGATATTTTCCACTGAACATTTTTGTAAAAATTAAAAATTAAAACAACCTAAGATTGTTCCTTCTCTAAACTGTCTAGGAGTTCTTATATTCTTTTTTATCTGCCTGTCAACAAAACAGTTGTCTGCGTATCTTATATTGTTAAAATTAGGCACAGTGATACTAATCCTGGCAGGGTCTCCAGCGAAATTAGGATAGTCTCTTTGTACAGGTTGAGAAAATCCTGTGAGAAGACACATCCTTCTCATAAGCCACTTTCTATTTTGGTGTACCTACTCAAATCGTTTTCTGTCGGTATGCAAGCGGTTTTCTCCCTGTATATGTTCAGGATTATTCTAACAGCTTTCTCGAATAGATGTAGTTTTCCTAACGAATCATTGTTATTTCATTAACTATATAATTATCTAATGCGCTTGCGTAAGTATATAAAACAAGTATACATCCTCTTAGATTTGTATTGCTCTTTCGGATAATCCGACGTCCACTATTTTATGTCTGAGAGATGGACAACAAATCTAATCAACATATAATATTCAATATGTGTGGTTTTGTAAATTCCAACGAAGGGCGAATAGTTTTATAAAGTTTTAATATTTTCTCATGTAAAATATTTTAAGTGTCATTTAGAATATAGATTTTTGTTTCACAACTAACACAGTGTTTTTTTTAATATTTTATTTCTTTTTCTGCTTAATATCGGCATTGCTGTTGCTAAACACCAGAACAGCAACACTCTACGCCATTTTGTCCTTATGTTTTCCACCGATATTAGTGAAGTGACTACATCGAATCAATTGCTAAGTTTACTGCAAGGAAACTTGGTTCACTGTGTCCTGTTAAAAAATGTTCTCGGCAGAATCCATACTGCAAATTTATGAATCTACCATTCATCCGTGCATTAAATACTGTTGTCATATCTGGGCTGGTGTTCCTGATGTACATCTCGAGATACTTGAAAAAATTCAAAGAATAGTCTGTAATGTAATCGATCCTGGCCAGCTATCTCGACTTCGGTCACTTTCACTTTGACTTTTCTACAAATATTTTCATAGCAACTGATCAGACGTGACTTTTCCCCTGGTGTTCCGACTACATGAATGTAAATGTGCTACTAGGTTGGCAACTCACGGTTTTACTGTTGAAATACCTACGTACAACCGATACTTCTACTCTAACAGTTTCTTTTCTCTCACTTCGTCCCTGTGAATCTCCCTTCCGATTTCTTGCTTCCCTGACAACTACAATCTTCAGACTTTTAAATGAAACGTCAATCGCGATCTTCTATCTTCTTGAACATTGATTCTTTTTTGTCCTTTTTTATGACAGTACCCAGTAATGTCTTCTTATTCTCGTTTCGTTGCCTTTAAACTGTTGTTCATGATGACGGTAGTCTTTGAGTATAGAATCCAGAGGTTGGCAGTGAATATTTCGAAGACAGTAGGGGAGCGTAGTTCAGGTTAGCAGTGGATACCCCAATTCAGTAGCAGAGCGTAGTTCTTTCTTCTGTCCTGGTCATCTTTGGTTCTGACAGGTTCACATTGGACATTCGGAGAGAGTAACCAAAATGGCCGCCTTTATACAAGACGGATTGAATATTTTATGCCTTCTGATTGCTTAACCTTCATTTGGGGGAACTATAAAGTGAGTCCAGTCATTTGAGTTTGCTCACTAGTATATAATAATACACAAAAATTGTAACATAAACCCCTGCGTCCAATGGATTTATCGCCTTCTTTGGGTTGAAACTAAAAAAAAAAAAAGAAACTTTCAGAACGACCGTGGATTTTTTCCTTCAATTTGGGCGACAACAACAGCACAAGCATCCGAATGTAACAGGGTTTTTATTTAACGCGTCTATCTAATGATAGCTGTGTCTTAAAAACTTGGTGTGCTAAAAGTATTCCGCAAAATGCTTCTAAAATGTAAGTGAAGCCGTATCTCATTGTAAAACAATCACTCTAGATACGTTGGTACTGTTTTACATAGACGTTGAAATTCCTGAAAATTAGCGACATAATAATAAACCGATAAACTGGGAATGGTCATATATTTGATACCAATCGAATATATGACCCTTCATAGTTTATCATCGATTTATGTATCATATTCTTTGGCTTATTTACGAGTACCAAAGGCGGACTTTTTGACAAAATTCTTCATTTAAGGTTTCCGAGGAAAGGACGGATTCCATAAAGATAAATTTAGACGCTACAATTTTTATTAAGTGTGAATCAAAATTAACTTTTATTTTGAAATCTCTTGTTCATATTTTTTTGTCTTATTTAATAAAATAAACGTGTTGAGTAAATATTTACCTGGAATCAGTTTTATAAAGA
>OZ038487.1:98010469-98075469 GCA_964036315.1 Acanthosepion esculentum
AACTTATGTTTCTGTAGCAGTTAAATTGTGAAAAAAAAGACTCTGCAAAATGAATATAAATAATTATAGTGTTAACAAAGTATATTTTTAAAAGTATAGATGTTCATATTATATTACAATAAGTTCGGTGGAAGAGCAAGGATGAGCAAAGAATATTACACCGAATAAAGTAAAGAATTGGAAATTATATCAACAACAAAAAAAGTAATTTTGCATACGCTTATCAATATGTCCGGTTCAGCGATTGCAGAACACTTAATAAATATTCCGGTTTGTGCATTGTCTTTTAGCAGATTATCATTTGAAAGTTCTTAAATCGATGTATATTAAATCTAAGGAACTTTTAATCAAAAGGAATGGTTAGTTGGTCTTAATGTAATACCTTTGTGATCCATTATTTCTGGTTGTCTGGTAGTATATATTTTCCCCCTTTTTTTCCTCCATTGAGCTCTGAAGAGCGATGAACGATAATCGGTTATTACCTTTTTTGTTGTTTTTATTTCTTTATTATATTTTTCGATTCACTGCTTTACCGTTATTAATTTGTGTTAACCTTACTCTTCTCTCATTTGGTTTCATATATTTCCATACATCAAGTTGATATATACTTTTCTAAGAGGGCTTTTAAAACCATATTAATATGCTATCTCTTTGCTCAAATTATTTAACAGATCGCGACACCGATTAAGGGATATATATATATATATATATATATATATATATATATATATATATATATATATATATATATATATATGCTCAAATTATTTAACAGATCGCGACACCGATTAGGGGATATATATATATATATATATATATATATATATATATATATATATATATATATGCTCAAATTATTTAACAGATCGCGACACCGATTAGGGGATATATATATATATATATATATATATATATATATATATATATATATATATATATATATATATATATCCGACTCCAAGAAAGAATACTCTGACTTTAGAATTTCAGTTTTTCTGTTTCTGACTAGTTCTGTATATATCGTCTCTTCATCTAACTTAAATCTAATATAAATATGTCTCCATTAACCATGTCCTGAAGAAGGTCTATTTGACCGAAACGTCTGACGTCGACAGAATAGCAAAAACAAAATAAAAAAAACCGTAAACTTACATATTCGGATTTTGCTTTGTCTTTTCCACATTTTCACCATACCGTCGGATCTACATCCACACATTTGCTTACATATATATATATATATATATATATATATATATATATATATATATATATATATATATAGGGGTTGGACAAAATAATTGAAACACTTGTTAAATTCAAAGAAAATTTATTTAATATGGAGTTGATCCTTTTTAGCCTCACATACAGCTTTAATACATCTAGGAATGGAATCATACAACTTCTTGACTTCATCCAAAGGAATTTTCAGCCATTCTTCCATTAACATCTGCTCCAGCTCTTTAAGACACGACGGTGGAGGATAGCCGCTCCTAAATTGTCGCTCCAAAATGCACCACAAATGTTCGATAATATTGATATCTGGAGATTGGGGAGGCCACTCCATGTGTTCTAGCTCACTTTTACGCTCTTCATACCAATTCTTAACCACTCGAGCGGTATGTATTGGAGCATTATCGTCTTGAAAGTTGCAGTCACCTTTAGGGAATAAAGTCCGGGCTATTGGATGAACATGATCTCCCCAAATGTTCTGGTAATCTTTGCTGTTGATTATTCCGTGCAGGGCAACTATTGGACCGAGACATTTCCATGATGTGGCGGCCCAAACTATCACTGATCCCGTCCATGCTTCACTGTTGGAAGAAGGGAGTCAGGGTTGTAAGCTTCTCTGGGCTGCCTGTACGCATAAACTCGCGACACCGATTAGGGGATGTGATTATATATAATTTATTGTTTAAAGAAAAATTATTCAGTATTATAATTGTTTAGGTAATAAGCATTATAGCATAGCACTAATAGCTATATTGTGGAAAAAAGAATATTCGAAAATATACGCATTTTTTTTACATATTTATGGTTGTCTTTAAAAATTTTATCAAACACTACATTCTTATACATGTAGTTATGGATAATATTATACATTAATTACTACGTTTGTTAATTAATAAATATTTATGATCAGCTGTTGACTTTAATAACTGTCTACAGATGTGTTGAAATTTTGGAATAATGAAATAATAAAAATTTAAATTTCATCTCTCTGACAGATGTCGCCATCTGCAAATAAAGTGTATTATACACCATATCTCTTTAAACTTTCTACAGTACACCCCCCGATAAGTTAATTAATAGGAAGTGTGTCAGTAAAAATCATTGTTATTCGCAATAAATTGTTAATGCGATATTCACTTAAAAATAATTATTCCTATAATCTAATATATTTTGATTATTATTTTTATTAGAAAAATATGGATATTATACATACAGTAATTGAAAAATAACTGCCTATTTTTATGTGTGAGTGGCCAGCTAGTAATCCTGACATAAAACGGTGTGACGTTTTTTTGTGAGTCAGAGGTTAAATACCAAACCAAGAATGTGGTATAGTAGAACTTGTAGGACAAATAAAAGAAGTTATGTCTTCAATACCACAAGAGTTCCTGGGGGAATCAGTTGCCTTAAGACATCCAGTGATGTTGGGGACCACCGAAGGAGCATTCACATCGCGGTCCCCATCAGATGAGTTTTCTCATTTGCTAATTCATCCCCCACGTTGCGCTACACGTTAAACTTACGTGTAGATAATGTGATTTCTATTTAAAGGCGACATATGATTTAAACATGATACTGGGCGGCTCGAGAAGCTGGTAGTGAAATCTGGTGCCCATATCGAAGTTTAAAGAAAACCTCGAAGTAATGTTTTTTTCTCATATCCATCTCCCGTAAAAATTATAGATAATAAATGAATAAGTATTTTAAAATTGGGAGTTACTTGTTAATCAGTCTGTATATTCTTTTTGTTTCTGCTAATCATGTGGGATCTGTTTTAAAAATTATTGTTTGGATACGCAATTAATAGAATTGGTTTATTTTTTCAATGTAATATTGAACATTTGAAGCGGTCTTGTATATTTAGAAAATATTTCTAACAATAATATCTACAGGAAAAAAATTCCTTTTGAAATCTATAAGTTAAAGGAGAATTTAAGTCGGAAAAATATCGCGATTAATTGTCAAAATTGTATGTCCCTGTGGTGCAACGACATTAACAATGGGGAACACAGACTCTCTCTAAGATCTACAGAAACCCTCCTCTGCCTCTACAGATGCTTAGCTCTTCTGGCTCTGCATGAATTGCTTCTGAACAGCTGTTGGCTGCTGTAGAGCCAACCTTCATTGTTATGTAATAGTTTAGCAGAGTATTATTTTTTGAGAAGTGTATTTCTGATCTGACTTCCTCAGTTTGACCTAAGGCGTCAGATACAAGACAAAATAAAGGAAGTTGATTTTGATTGGATGAACTAGCGTGGGAATGATAGTTAGAGAAAGGTTTTTCGGGGAGTTGAGCCCAAACCGTTAAGCAATGTAGACGTGTCTTTTCTTGTCGGGTAAGCGGCTTCCCAGTGTAGTGGAAAAACAACCCTACTGGCTAGTAGGTGCATACGTCGACGTTAATAAATTAGCTCAGTTTAAAATTCCCTTTGTCCATGTTTTTCATCACTGGACCCCAAAAGTATTCTCTACCTGGGCGGGAGAGAAGAAAGAGAAGAGAGAGAAAATACAGCATTGTATTAATTGGCGCATTAACTCAGAGACCCCAGCATGAGTGGGCTATTCAACAATATGCCACCGATGGTGGTCTCAACAGTCAATGCGCACAATCATACGTTCTAGATTGCTTCACTTTTGCAGGTTCATGCACATTTAGCGACCTTCATATCTTAATGCCTCAAACAAGGCTCTGGCTTCAACACTGGATCGGTGTAGTATCGCTACTCGATAATATTAAAACAATCTACACGCTCTAACCATTTAAGGTTTCGTCACCAGTAATATCTGAATAAAGCAACCAAAGGTCAAACGATAACCTACTCACTGAAGTATATAGCTTCCTGTTTTTTTCCGATACATTAGTCAGATTATTCTCGTACGTAGATTCAGTTGCTGCTAATCGTGGTTCGCCCCCCGGATGCTTTATTGCTTATATCGTCCGTTTGTTTGCAAAGAGGCTTGTCAGTTATAAGAGGTAAGAGCGAAATGACTAGAGTTTTCTTTCCTTCAAAGACAGCCTCTTTTTTCTGTGAATCTGGTGAGACTAGGTAATCATCTGCGTACTGATTTGACCGCTAATAGATTAAAACGCTGCGCTAATCACCAGCTGTTTCGTGTTACGCCGATTTCATTACGATTTGCAGAAGATAAACATCAATCTCATATCAGCTGCAGACGATTACATTAACAATCAAAATTCATAACCTAGCAAAAAGTCACCGACGATCTCGTACGTTTTAATCATTTCACCCCAAGCAAGGCGAAAATGTCACTAGTACGCAGGTGGTTACAGTGAGTGAAAGCAAATGAAAAGACTGATTATAGGGAGGATTGAGGAAAGAACAAATAATGAACATGACTCAGGGAGATAGAAGATGGCGATTGACGTTGCATTTAAATTTTGGAAGATTGTAGGGAAGCAAGTAAGAGGAAGAGACTTCCACAGGTGGGAAGTGCGAGAAAAGACTATCTTGAAGTAGAAGTGGCGCTTATATTTAACTATTTCAACAGTAAAAGTGTGGGACCTAAATGCTAATCTAATAGCACGCTTAAATCTTTGTATTCGTGGCACTAGAGAAAAGAAAATACTCGTCAAAGCAGTTGTCATGGAAATATTTGTAGAAATGACAAAAGGAAGCCACGTTATATCGGCGAGAAAGTGACTGATGTCGAGATGCCAAGTCAGGATCTATTATATTGCTGATCCTTCTTTGGAAAATTTGCGCTGGGTACTACTATATACCCATGGTTAGTGTTCTAGGGTTAATGCTAAAGATTCTTTGTAGTATTTCAATTTAAAGAGAATATGGAGTTTCCAATTCTTCTAAATTAAAATAAAATAACCTGAGTATAATCAGCCCCAAATGACGTAAACTTACATCATGTGATTTTCATGATCTATTAATGGCAATGGTTATAGTAATGGTAATAATATTAGCCATTTCCCTATAAGGAAACATTTGGCAATCATTTACCGAACAGTCAGTACTGTTTTCAGTTGAGATTCATAAAATCTTTTACTTAAAACAATTTTCAGGAAAATAAGTTTTTCATGTCCGGTAGCTGGTATCGCTTTTTTCCAGTAATTTTAAAAAAATTATTTCACCCCCAACAAGGCGAGAATGCCACTGGTACGCAGGGGTTACAGGGAGTGAAACTGAGAGAAAAGGCTGAATATAGGGAGGATTGAGGAAAGGACAAATGATGAACGGGATTCAAGAAGATAAAAGATGGCGATTGACTTAGCGTTTAAATTTTTAAAGATTGTATTTATCAGGGAAGCAAATAAACGGAATTGAGTTCCACAGGTGGGAAGTGCGAGAAAATACAATCTTGATGTAGAAGTGGCGCTTATATTTAACTATTTCAACAGTAAACGTGTGGGACCTAAATGCTAACCTAGTAGCACGCTTAAATTCATGTATTTGAGCTACGAGAGAAAAAAAACTCGTCAGAACAGTTGCTATGAATAGCTATAATTCTTTATTCAAAATGGTAGTATCGTGTAATCATCACCGTTCAGATCCCTAGCTTCCTCCCATCAAGAAGAACCGTTCGCTCTCAATGAGGTTCTATTCTTTGAACGTCTACTTGACCTCAAGTGGACTCAACTTTTATATATTAAACTTTTATATTGCTAAAGAAGCCAGAAAATTGTCGGCTCCTTGTACGGATCCAGAATTTTCCGGATTCCTTCTTTCATATGTCTTCTTTACAGTAAGCGTTGTAATAAATGTGGGAAACTAATACAGACAGAATAATAAGTTATTGACATTTGGATAAACTTTCATGAAAGTAGATTTCAAAAATAATATCCGATGAATGAATTTCGCCTAAATGGCCTCATCAGATGGATAACGAAAAATGTAGTGTGTTTATGCATGTGTGTGTGTTTAAAATAATTAAATCATATGTTATTTTTCCAAGCTGGCGTTGCTCGAGTCTAAAAAGAGAAAACAAATGAGTGACTTATAAAAAGTTTTTTAACATTTTATATTGTCCGCCTTAAGGTTCTTAAGGCGGAGATAATAAAATGTTAAAATATTTCTTTTAAAGTCACACATTTTTCGTTATCCATCTGATGAAGGCATTAGAGGCGAAATTCATTAATCGGATATTATTTTCGAAACATACTTTGATATACGTTTTTTCAAATGTCAATAACTTAAAACAGTAATCTCTACAAGAGTCAGATTAGACAAAAGTCGTATTATACAAGAGTCAGATTAGACAAGCAAAATAGACTATTGTTCACATATCTAAGCTGTAGAAACTACATCCTCACTTTCCCAAGTTTACGGAATTCCAAATCGTTTATTTGGTTTTGACTGGGAAAATTTTAGCCTCTTCTAACAAGCATTACGTTACAAGACTGTCGTTTTTCTGTCGCTATTTCCAGGGCAAATATTCTCCAGTCTTCAATTCAACCAGTTTAGAGATTTACTACTAGGAAACGTTATGATACTTCCACGGAGTGAAATCTCTATCGTTTCCTCGGTATTTCCAATTTCACACAAAGAGATTCCTCCCCGCCCAGAAAAGCACGGGACGGATTCTTTAAATCAAGATTCAATCGGCATATAACCTTCATATAGTAATGCAGTTATTAATAAGAAGTGTTGCAATTAATGCCAGCAATACTACCCACCTCTAGAATCATTCCCGCATAGTCAGCATTAAAACTTTTCAGCCTAAACTCGTACGGGAAAGACACAATGCAGTTTATAATAAGAAGAGGTGAAATTAATGCCTACAAGATTTCACAGCTCTAGCATCATTCCTTGATATTCAGCCAATGAGATTTTCAGCCCATTCTAGTGCCAAGAAAGAAAAAATGAATTTATAAATAATAAGAGTTAAAAATTAATGCCTAGATTTCACAGCTCTAGCATCATTCCTTCATATTCAGCCAATTAACGATTTAGTCCACCCTCTTACTGGGAAAGAAAAAATGCTGTTTAAATTGATTCTTATAAGATTTTTATAGCTTTAGCATCATTCCCTCATAGTCGGGCTATAAGCTATTCATCCCAATCTCGTAATGTAAGAAATGGAGAACATTGGGTCAACTTTTGCATGGGATATCTGAATTTTACTTTACTGTATATAACAGTCGTGACCATATTATTTATATATAGGAGATGGGGGAACGCCAGCACAGAAAAGCGTTTATTTGAAGTACCGTTGAGGAAGATACTAATGACCAACACGTGTGAAGAGAATATAATCATACTCCCTAAGTATAATAATGATATTTACCTAGGAATCAAGTCCTACGTATAGTATCTAGTGAAGACTGGGGCCAGCGAACTCCAGAGCATTTTTCTATATTTTAATTTTTGTTCTGGTTGCAAGGTATTCAGGTTGTTAATTTGACATGACTTGACCACCGCGCATTTGATATAAGTTTTTTTTTCTTTTTTTTTTAAGCATTTCACTACAAGCAAGGCTGGAGTGCCACGATCACGCAAAGGGTTACAGAGAGTGAAAGTAAGAGAAAAGATGGGCGTTTGAGGAAAGAATAAAGAGAGGGATAGGGAACAAGAGCAACGCGGCACGACATGTCGACTGGCATTACATTTAAATTTTGGAAGATTACAGTTATCAGGGAAGCAAGTAAGAGGAAAGGAGTTACGCTGTTGGGAAGTGCGAAAGAAGAAGCTGTTGGAGTAGAAGAGGCGGTTACATTTAACTGTTTCGACATTAAAAGGGTGGGACCAATATGCCAATCTAGTATCACGTTTAACCCGATTAGATATCTGTTTGTCAAGTGTCCTCTCATTTTTGTCGGTCTTCGGGTCTCCTAAACGTGCTATTTGTTTAATCATTTCACCCAAAGCAAGGTAATGAAGCTACTAATAGGCAAGGGGGTTACTGAGAGTGAAAGAAACTGAGAAATCGTTACTGATGAGAAAGGACAATAAAAACGAAATTCAAAGACCCAGAAGATGATGATTGATATTGCATTTACCAGATTGTATTTGGTAAAAAAAAAAAGAAAAGAAAAGAAAACACGAAGCTGCAAGTATGACGATAAACTACATCCGCGTCCTAGGTAACACGATAAACTACCTCCAACAGCAAGGCCTCTGATAAGGAGGTTTTGAAAAGCGTGAAAACATCTCTTAATTGCTGATGTTCCCTGGTCCACCCTGACCCGGGGTGGTAGTACCTGTTAGGTTCCCAGCTACGAGCAAATAGTTAACCCACAAACTGAGGCCAAAACAGTATGAAAGTGTAAAATAGGTCTTAATACTAGAAATGCTTTGTAAAAAGTTATCAGTAATAATGTTGTTGAAAATACCAGCAATATTTTTTTGTAAATACATTATTACCAGTAATACATTTTAGGCAAAAAACTATTACAGGGTAACCCGGATATAAGAGAGTTGTCGGGACCGGAGAAGAAGTCTCTTATATCCAGGTTTCTCTTATATCCGGGTTTGGTCTATTATATATACATTAACACAGGCTCTAATTTGGGACTAGAGAAAATCTCTCTTATATCCGGGTTTCTCTTATATCCGGGTCTCTTATATCCGGGTTACACTGTACGAGTAACACATTTTAGGCAAAAAATATTACCAGTAATAGATTTTAAGCAAAAAAAGTTACCAGCAATACATTTTAGGCAAAAAATATTATCAGCAATATTTTTTTAAAAAAAATACCAGATATGGATTATTTGAAGGGAAAATATTACTAGCAATACATGTTCGAAAAAAAATATTACCAATAATAAAAATGTTGACATTAAATAATCCGTTGAGGTAGATATGCCGGAAAACAAACCAAACCAAACCAACGAAGATAGAGAAAAGACAAGGTTAATCGACTTACGACAATGGACAAAAGGATTTAAGGCGAGATACAAGGTCAGAATCGCTAATATTTCTATATCCTCCATTAGATATTGTTAAGAAAATTTGGAACATAGCAGAAGTACCAGAGCAGATTTGGCAACCATATTGCCTCTTTTTCCTGTCCATATCCGCCTTACCAGTCGTCTCGGTATATGAAGTAGAAACATTTGAGGAGACTTAAGCTGGTCACTGTGTATCTCATTGAAGGTCTTGACTTTAAGGTGGCCCGCTTTCAGACTCTGTCTTGGATCTCTGGTTCCTACTTACATATCGATATTCTAACCACGCAGTAATCTAAATTTCATATTGACATCTTGTCAAAACAACAATTTTGCCGTTCGCCCAAAATGCCTAAAAGCGGAAAACATTGAATCTTTAACTTGATCAAGACAAAAAGGCTTGTCAACATTTCTGACAGATGAGAGAGCGCTAAATATTCTGAATATTTCATCTTTTCTATCCCAATCTATCAATGTTAACAAGATATCAAATCAATAGTGACGTCTGCGTGGCCGTCTCCAGTTGATTTTCATAGTATTCTCATAACGCTTGCCAGACCAAATATAGCTTTAATTTTTTAACCGGTTTTAAAGTAATTCAAATCTAAATTCAAGATGTTGGTTATCTCCACACGATATACTGGTCGGATTATGCACAAGCTATAACGTAGAGATATGTTTTAATTCACGAAGATTCTGTGTTCATTCTTTCGATAGAAACTAAGTCAAATAAATTTTGATTCTAACTCAATGAAAAAATCGTATATGTCGTTAATTTAAAATTGCGTCATTGATAAATGAAAACTAATTCTCTCCACAGTTAGTCTAACTCCTCAGCGCTTAATTTTATATTATAAAGTTTGATTTTAAACATATTATTTATTTATTTAATTATTAAAGGAAGATTTAATTACCTTGCCACTTATAAGATTGGATTTATTTTATATTTTCTCAAATTCATGGTAAATCAAATTTAAATTCAGCGTGTGAGTTGAACCGTACTAATTAAATATATGTAATTTCTACTAAGATTACATTTAATCTTTATTGTAGAGACGTTTTGTTAAGAATATTTGGCAACAAAATATAGAAATATGCATTAAAATTCGATCATTTACTAATGACGTCTCAAGAAAAAAATGCCTATTTCAAGCACACCCTGTAATCTAGGTTGTTCAGTATGATTCACTAGCGCATAAATTTTCTACTGCTAATTATTATTAATTGACAATCTTACCGTTGTATCTTAGAAATGATTAAAGATATCTTACTGGAAATGGAAAAACGGAAGTGGAAACGATGATCCCTCTTTCCGTTGTGACATCATGATGCAGTTTTCCTCTCCACTGTTCCTTCTTTTTAAAATCATTCACCGCTCTCTTGATGGTTTGTGAATGGATTTTGAAGATAAAACCAGAGGATGAATGTCATTAATATCAATGAAGGGCTGAATGATCTTTTCCTCTCACCATTGCTCAGTTGGGAAGACATGGGGCAGGTATATATAATTGCTGATACCCCCTGAAGAGTGGACGAACAGGTCCATCTACGAAACGTAGGATGCTGACGGTAATATCAATGAGCTAAGAGACAAATTTTATTCAGATTAATCATATATATATATATATATATATATATATATATATATATATATATATATATATATATATATATATATATATATATATTTACGCCCAGTCCCACACTGTTCATATATGTTTATGTTTGTGAGAAACAATGCGTGAATGAGCGTGTATGTATGCCTGCGTACGTATGAGTGACGTTCTTATGACATTTTCCGCCCACTACTACAAATCACCGATATACGCAACCATAAATAAATACAAAATTTTAAAATTAATTAATTTCTTTCTGACGATCGCAAATAACGTGAAACCCAGGGTCACAAACTCACATCAATCCAACTAACAACTGTTTTTCTTTTCAGATAATAAATTATATAAAAACTGTCCGAATTTTCTTTTTATCCGAGCGCTTTCGGCTATATATTTAGTAATTTTCAAGGATGAAATATTTAAACTGTTAAATAAGAAATAGTTTGTTGCATGTACATATTTATATAATGTTTTCATTTTTCAAAACACGGTCAAGATATTGTGTCCATGTTCATAGTTGATATTATTAAGTGTTGTTTTTTTTGTTTTTATTAATACGGCTCCCATTATTTTTAGCCATTTTTGCTGTAGATCATGCTATTATATTCGTGTTGTCAACAAATTTTTATATAATTTATCATCTGAAAAGAAAAACATTATTAGATCGCATGAGAGATTGTTTTAAAAACAAATAAAAGCAACTTGTCTGTCGTGTTCAATGAAGCATGCATGAAATAAGGATTGCTGCCTAAATACACACATTATATATATATATATATATATCCAGGCTTTTCTTTCCATATTTCCCCCTTGATTTTAATAGCTTTTCGGTGTTTTTCTATTCATCCTTTCCTCTTTCCCGCCTTTTTACTCTTGCTTCCACTGTAACCCCTTGCGTGTTGGTGGTCCTCTTACATTTCATGGTGTGAAAAATTTATATATATATATTTATATATATATATATATATGTGTGTGTGTGTGTGCGCGCGCGTGTGTGTGCGTGTGTGTGTATTATTTCAGAAAGCAAATATATAACAACGTAAAGTTTAAAATTCCCCAAAGAACATAAATGAGAAAAAATATGTGCAATTAATTTTAAAAACATAATATTACTTTCTCATATGAAATCATTTTAAATTGCAATCGCTGTCATCGGACATCGATAGTTTACCATTCTGCAATCGCTTAAGGTGGGATGGAAGCACTGGCGATCGTGTTATTTTGAAGAGACACAAGTAATGCCGAATGATGGCGATCGCATCAACAACTTGCTTGATTAGTGTATTGATCTCGGGTAAAGTAGACAGTTTGCAGCCGACACATCCGGCCGTCTCTTTCCTTATTACTCGGAACCTTCAACCAATGAGCATCTTAAATCTAAATTAACACCGAAACCTCGAAACTTGTCGCTGAACAAACACTCATACTTGACGCTGCCGCCGCGAACTATCAATTGGACATCACGTTATCCGGCCATTTTGTCACCTTGCTGCCCTGTTTGTATAGTTACTACCTCACGTCTTTCCCGCGTCTCGTTAACTCCCAGTAAAACCTCCAGGCTTTTCTTTCCATATTTCCCCCTTGATTTTAATAGCTTTTCGCATCTTCTTCATCTTTAACATTCATTCTTATTCCTTTCAGTTCTGCCACTTGACTTATTTCTCCTTTCTTTATTTCACTTTCGTTAATACTTTCACCTTTATTATTCTGTCTCTTTAAATTCTTTTCTTTCTCGTTCAACCGCGAGATCTCAATCTCTAACGAGATTTTAGCTTGAACGTTATTATTTTTTCTTTCTTTCCCGTTCAGCCGCAAGATCTCACTCTCTAACGAGATTTTACTCTGAACATTATTATCTCGCCCAATTTAATAGGTTCTCTCCACTTATTCCACTAGTTGGTGAGAATTTCGTCTTTGTCAATTTCAACTGCACATTTCAACCGTTGCACTTTTCGACCTTCTTCGAATGTATAACTCATCGACAAATATATTTTTCTAATTATAGATCAGGTGTTACAGAAGGCGACCGAATACATAAACTGAAATGGAAATATAGAAACCAAAATATATTAGTTCGTAATGCGTTAATGGCAATGAATCGTTTCAGACAATATTTTTTCTTAATTTACTTCCTAATATTTTCGATGAGAATTAAAATGATATGTTATTCAAATATGAATTATATTTAAATTTAATTCACATAAAATAAAGAAAATGAACTTCTCTACAAAGTTACATTATATATCAGTGGTAGGTAATAACGAAGCAGAAATCTGATGAGAGTATGGTACCCATTATATTTTCTACACCAACCGGATCTTCACCGCTCGACGACCGAGGCAGACTTCGTAAATACGTTTTCTGCGCATCAGCTCCACGCAAACATCCACTTTAAACAAAAAAAAAATGAACAATATATTAAGAACAAACAGAGACACTCACGGTCAAAAGATCAAAATATTAATTTCGAGCCAATTGACGACTATATATATATATATATATATATATATATATATATATATATATATATATATATATATATATATACATATATATATATATATATATATATATATATATATATGTATATATATATATACATATATATATATATATACATATATATATATATATATATATATATTCAAATACAGGGTGCGATAGATAAATTGTCGTTTATATTACGCAAAAATCAAAATAACACTGACATCTCATTTTAACAGATATATTTACTAAAATGAAGCAAACATATCTTGAAATACTAAAGAGTGAATTCATTCAATAAAATCGCCTTTGCTTTCACCACGGCCTCTAGATGACTTCAGAATCTCTTGCAAGTCTTCTGGACGGTTTTATTGTTTAATTTGGCGAATGCTGTAATAATCCTTGCATTCAATTATTCTTTGGTGTTACAAGGAGTTTTTTTTTGTCTCTCGCTAAACTGCGCCCCACACATAATAATCAAGGGTATTGCATTCTGGAGAGTTAGGTGGCTAGATAGAAGAGGGTGATGTGTTCGTTTACAAATTTCTGGCAGAGTGGATTGCGTCATGGTGCTCTTTTTCTCACTGACGGTGCCCAACTGACCCTAGTATTCTGTGCAGAATCTGCGCAGGCGCAAAATTAAAGATATAAGATAGCAAAAATTTTCCCATCGAACCCTGTAGACCCGAAACAGACCAGTGTTTGATGTCATCACTGATAGGCTGAGAGAGAGACGCGACACAGATCAATGTTTGATGTCAACACCGACGCGCTTAGAGAGAAACGCCACCGATGACGACAGCCAACACCAATGTAATTTCACCTCCTAATTCCACCACTCTCTGTCTCCCTGTTTTACTGTGAAACATTAACAGATAGAAGTTACTACGTTTTTGTATGCATGTAAGTAAATTATATATTTATTTACCCACATTCTATGTCCTCTTATATTTGAAACTTGGATTTACGTTTGCGAAGGTGGAGAAAGAATTAACCTTCATAAAAGTAACAACAAGAATCAAGATCGCCTACGTCCATTATTTTTCGAACTGCCATTGCATTCTTGGCGTCGAGATCTCATCAATTTACAGTTTAGCCGCAAGTTACATCCTAACAGTTGCACTTCTCGCTTGTGGAACTTTCTTCTGGATTCATGCCTTCCAGTCAACTTTAATCTGCAAAAATGTACATGTATTGTCAATCGCAGTCTACTGTCCTCCTGATTAAGCTCGTTGTCTTCCTGCTGATTATTAATGTTTCTGTTCCTAATTCTTCCACACCCTGTAACCCCTTGCGTCTTAGTGGCTTTACTGCCTTGCTTGGGGTGATACCGATTAAAATTCTTTGAGGCGACACAAAGCTGAATGTATAATTTTCGAAGTGTAGCTTAGATGTGACATTAGGCCGAATGTATGTGGTACTCAGTAAGAATGGAACTCACTACATAAATGCAATGTCAATCGCTATCTACTGTCCTCCCGATTACACTTTTCTCTCCCTGCTCATTAATGTTTCTGTTCCTAATACTCACACACCCTGTAACCCCTTGCGGTCAGACCAATTAATAATTGTAATAATAAAAGATAGTGAAGAGACATCCAAATACATTCTCCGAGGTTTGAAATTTAAAGATTTCCTACTGGGTGTCATCCGAGCTTAGTCACTATTTAACCCATAGGGAAGAAAAGACAAACTCTCGCCTTTCTGAATGTAAGTTGTGTGAAATCGAATGCAGCGCGTTGGTCTGAGATGTGATACCATTTTTCCAGGACCATGAAGGTAACACTCTCAGGACAAGAAAAATTATTACATGCCCTTCCATTCCGATCAGCATTGTCGTCATGGTTATTATACTTACAACGTTTCGGGCATTGTATCATCTGAACTTCTTCAGGTATATGCCGTAGCTTTCATGTAATGTTGAGGCGAAGCTTCTTGCAGTGCATTGAGGTGAGAATTTTTTTAACGATCTGACGTCTCGGCTTCTGTCACTTTTCCACCAACATAAAGTTGCCTCCACGCGTCTTTTCTGTTAATAGTTTCGTGATAATTGTTCGAATGAGATCTTCACTATGGTATCTAGAATCTATGATTTTAAGCGCATTACTAGACTGGCAACTGGTCTCACAAATTTACAGCTGAGTCGTCTAGATGTAACCGTAAGTTCTATGCTAATAGTTTCTTCTCTCGCACTTCTCGTTTATTGATTCGGTTTTATGTTCTGCGGTCAAATTTAATCATCAGGAATTTAAATGCAATGTCAATCGCTATCTACTGTCTTCCTGATTGCTCTTCTTCTCTACTCGATCCTGAGTAATGTTTTTATTTTCTAATTCTTCAACGCTCAATAACCCTTTTTGTCTTAGTGACTTTAACGCCTTTCTTCGTGTGAACTCGATTAAAAAACGAACTCCATTAAAAACATGAGTATATATATATATATGTATATATATATATATATATATATATATATATACAGATACATATATATATATATATATATATGTGTGTGTGTGTGTGTGTGTGTGTGTGTGTGTGTGTATATATATATATATATATATATATATATATATATATATATATATATATATATATATATATCTGTTAATTTTTTCTAGGTAATCTGTCTTTGGGATATCTCCTCTCTCTTCCAATGAACCAAAGTCTTAGAATTGTTCGGCGCAGGTAGTTTTCATTCCACTACCACGCGAATTTGGACTGTGGAATAACACGCGGATTGAATAGATTAAAATTCCGAGTGAAGGAATCATTTGACAAAATTAAAAGACATTTTATTGCCACCTAATAAATTGTAATTTGAACTTTTCACGGTACCAATTTTAGAACTTAAAACCCGAGCTGATAAACGTTACTACCGTATATTCTTACCCGGAGTTCGACGTGGATAGCACGGTTAACAAGTACTACTGCATAGAGCGTATAATACTCACTCTGCGTCCACTGTACGGGGCTAACTTTAGAAAATTAGAAGACTTAACTTCATTAGATCTAACTCACGTCGACAGAAGTAGAATTTGTCCAAAAGCATTTCAGGTTATTCTTTACATTATTTACATTTAGACTAATGTCCCTATCACAACGTTTCGGTTGTTCTCTCGATCTGTGTTATCTTCAGGGAATTTCAAACTGTACTCACTATTTTATTTGGAATTGGCGACAGTAATTATGTTCTCATGGCTGCTAGTACAGATTAAAATGGTAGAAACATGATTTAATTAAGTGTAAAAAAAGATTTACCATAACTTTGGCGCATGTGCAGGAAAGGCAAAATTGGAAAGCGCGCGCAAATCACGCCGTTGATCATATATCTCTAGACACAGACAAAACAAAATCTGTTTGGCTAATGCAAATCTTGATGCCATTATAAAAGTAATATCTACCTTCTGATATAATAATTGTTTTTGAGAATTACGTCATGGAGCGAATTATGCGAAGAGGCGCCCTGTCAACAGGTTGAGGTACTTGGTAGTACGGATCTGTTGTTGAAATACCTGAAATCCGTAAAGAAGCCAGTGTAACTTCACTGATAACCTCTACCATTTCATTTTATAATGTATTCCAAGAAGAACGAGAGAAGGTATGCATAGAAAGATTTTATATTTTTATATTTCTATTGATTTTAGTAACTGATTAAAACAATTGCTAATGTCACAAATCAGCTCACAATCTCTGCTCAACGTTTACATTGTTGGACAGTATTTTGTAATATGAGCAACGTAAAAGAATCTCAAACGCAAATGAAATTAATCAAAATTGTCAATTCAGTTTAGAGTATCAGCCTTAAAAATGAAAAACAGCTCAGTAGGACATTTGTCGAAGTTGGAAGGCCATTCACTTAGAAATATCAGATTTTTCTGTCTCACAATACAATGATGACAGGCAAGCATGCAGGCATTCTTCAAAAAGTGAATCCCGTCTCCTGCAGTATTGACAACTGCAAGAAAGGAAGAATGCTGCTGCCAGGTCGGTTTTTAAGATATTCCAGGTGAATGTTCTCACTGAATACATCCGCAGACTTAAGGTGGAGGAGGGTAGACGGAAAAACGAAATAGCACCTCTTCCAGACCCCAATTCCACTTTTGTTCTGACAGCTGAGACATCTCTCTGTTTTGCGAGTGTTTAGCAAATTACAAGCGATCATGGAGACACACCTTGTATCTTTGTTCGCAAAGTAAAGCTGAGACATCTTCGTGTTTCTCGCAATCTAATTATATAACTTTTCATAGTCACTTCACATGAGGGAATTCTGTTTTAACAAGTTTTGCATTCTAAATTACCTTCTTATATATTCCTTCATGTCGGAAACATTATCTGTTGTTAGACAAATAGTTATAATTTCAGTACATCTGCTACGGAAATCTCAAATCTTCTATAAGAATCTGATTCAAAATAAATTTTAAATCAACCTCCCCCACTAAGTGTTTCCAAAACAGAATATATGATCGAGAATTGGGATGGTAGCAATGATGGCAACTAACATGAATCAATGGCAAAAGTTTAGAATGTGAAATTATGAAATACTAAACCCGTGGGTGTGTGGATCAGTTATGACAAATTACTGTAGGAGATAAGATAATTAAATTCAGAATAGGTTGTATTCGATAGAAGAAACTGTTAGCATAGAACTTACATCTAGCCATTTCAACGTCAAATTATGAGACCTACGCTTACATTCATAAAATCTAAATACCACACCGGAAAGTGTATCAGAACAATTACCATGAAAGCATTTATAGAAAAGGCGCAGGGGAGATATGTCACGGCCGTGGGAAATGGACTGAATCTGAGGTGCCAGGTCAATATCAATAACATTGCAATTTTGGATGTTATCAAGAATCTCTAAATATATAGCAGGATCACCATGCAGTGTTCAGACAAGTCGAATGGTAGACTTATATATATATGTAAGATATATTTATCTAAAACATATTTAGGTTTTAAATAACCCACTAAATGTTTATGAGCCGTAAAAATCACACCCACTTCTATATATATATATATATATATATATATATATATATATGTATGTGTGTGTGTGTGTGTGTGTGTGTGTGTGTGTGTGTGTGTGATTCCATCTATACAAAAAAACAAAGCATTATTCAGCTTGAAGAAGTCTTTTTGAATGACGAAATATATCAGTTAGTATTTTCCGCCATTTTCTCATTCAACTCATTTAAATCAGAATTATTCGGCATTAATATAGAAACTACCGATTCACACAGCAACAGTAAATTTCTTTTAATTATAGAATTAGCAGCTGTCCATAAAGAAAGCCCCGCTGAATGTGTCGATTAAGAGAAACGGAAATATTAGTCTCACTTAATATACAATTTCGGTTAGTGTCTGGAGGCTTGTAAGATCGACAAAATAAGTTTTGAAAATGTTTGTGACAACGAACAGAAATGAATAAATAATCGGAGGAGATTAATAGCGACAAGATGAAAATAACCTCGAATAACATTTATGTAAGTAATGAATATTTTATTTTTAAATGCTTTCAGACTCTTGGATATTCATGTATTTCTCATATACAATTCATAGAATGAGGCAACTAACCCTCAAACTATCAACGATTTAATTCCGTTCAGCCTTTTATTAATCAAAGTTCATATTATTTAACTTTTTAGTCTTTTATAACTATATAATAATGTCTATTGGAGTGAGTGTTACCATAAGGCAGCAAAAAGGGTACGACGTAGTGTAATATTTGATAGTGCAATTCCACTATAATTCGATCTGAATGAAGAAAGAAATGATAATATAAACTAAATACTGCATAAAATAGTGTAAACTACAAATAACAATATATGTATTTCATTCTAAACATACGTAAAATTTGTTATAAAAATAACTTTCTACATTTTTAATATAAAATCATTAAATCCTAACAAGCTTTGAAATAACGAAATATGAATTCCAAAAGCTGAGCAAAATAAAAACCGGAATCTTTCAATAGAAAAACAATAAAGATTAGGGAAATTCTATATAATATCAGTCTTGCTCTGTGTCAGTGGATAGTGGATAATTTCCCCACTAACGAATATGAGAGATGAGGAAAAGGGAATGTGGTTCTACAGAAGGATACTGAGAATAACATTAATTG
Organism: Acanthosepion esculentum; assembly: GCA_964036315.1. Classification (NCBI taxonomy): domain Eukaryota; kingdom Metazoa; phylum Mollusca; class Cephalopoda; order Sepiida; family Sepiidae; genus Acanthosepion; species Acanthosepion esculentum. The sequence continues at coordinate 98,029,785 of OZ038487.1, forward strand.
AACATGTGAATGTCGAAGAAATGGGCAATTAAACATCGTATCAGCAAAAGGACAGATTTCAGGGATACATGATATGGAAAGACGGCTAAGAGAATTTAACACTCACTTGAAGGCAAAAGGAAAGAGGGAAAAGTAAATAAAAGATAGGATATAGACTAGCAGATATATTAAGGCGACATACATTAACAGCTAAGAAGGATAGGACGTTGAGGAGAGTTATTGTGGCCTACGTCTTGGAAGTAAACAACACATAATAGAAGAAAACACTAGAATGTGAATTACGCCAGTAAATGCCAAAAATCGAAATCAAATTTAATGTCATTAAGAGCGTGGGTCTAAGAGGAGTTGATATGTGGTGATCCCAGTATGTACCGGGCTCACTCTCAGAGGTACAAATGTAAGCTTTTTACGTAGTGTCAGTCTGGAGCATCAAAAGAGTAAGGCGTATTAGAAGATTAACCTCGCAAGGCACCTCATAGCCACTAAGTGCAAAATCGGTCTTTAAAATAATCTCAGTCACTGTGTGGACATAAAACAGGAGTCGACCTTGTTAAACTTAGGACATTCACACACAAGATAACGGATAACAGCAAGGAATACAAAAGTCAATAGGCGATTAAGAAGGTAGTACCGACTGTTTTCTCGAAAAGTTTGGACTTTCGTTCGAAGATTCCGAAAAAATCCATATCCTCAGGCTGACGGGTTTTTTTTTTTTAACAAAAGTTCAGAAATGACTAAACAGTAATTTACACTAAGGATTATATATTCTTAAAATCTTACCATCTTTTGCAAACCGTACGTTACACTATAAACCTGATAATTATGGATCAGTTGGATTTGAAGTAAAGCAAACTTTCAAATTTAAATGCAGTTTGCGTTTACTTACGGATCAAGCCTCAGTAAAATCCGATGAAGAATTTGAAATTTTTTTGGTCCTGACCTGGCATCTCAGCCTCAGCTACTTTCCCACCAGCGTAATGTAAATATTCATTGGGTTTTCGTTTTTAAATGTTGTTATTTTTTTTCACCCACCCCAACAGAAAAAAATGTACTTATGGGAACATGTTAGGAGTACATACAGAGTTTGAAATATTATAGTTGCTGCAGTAAGAATCGTAAGAAAGAACGTGTTAGTTTGGTGTAAGGAATACTGCGTTATGTTTCGGTCAGTAATCGTAGCTAGCTAAGTTAAGATAAGACCGATTGAAGCCCATATATATACCAACCGTTACCCTTGTGACACATTTCTGTATTTTACAATGTAAATATTACTTTCCTCTGTGGTACCTAGACTTTATGAATGTAATCGCAGTAGTAGATTGGCAGCTAGGTCTCATTTTATAGTTGAAATTGAATTTTTCTGATGAGATTTCTTCTTTGATACATAGACTTTATGACTTCAGAGTTTTCCTTCTCCTAGACTGGTTGCCACCCAAGGCTACAGAACCCAGTCGGTCCTACTATTTATTCATAACTACCACTTTTAAGTAAATATCACAAAGAAGAAGAAATATGGAGAAAATGTGTATGAAAAAGTATATGGTGAGACTACATATAGACTGATTCATGGAAATACTCAACGAATACAAATTAGATTACAATGGGTTAAATGGGGGAATAATGTTTCAAGTTCGTATTTTCAGCAGCAAAGGTATAGATCTTTTTAGAGTTGATGAATATATCATGATAAATGCAAAGAATTATTGTAAGCTTTTGGACAAGACAAATAGTGAATGATACTGGTCATCATCAATAAGTTTTAAGCTAAACAGTCTATAAACAGAAACAAATGTGCTTTCACATTGCACACATCAGACTATTGTCCAGCTTTCCAAATAAGTTTCAAAGACACTCTATTAATATAATAGTCTCTAACCTCAGTGGATATTAATCCAATAACATCTCAGTTTCAGTCATTTTCCCATTGCCATAATGTAGCTTCTCTGTGCCTTTTCTATAAATACTTTCATGATAATTGTTCTGATGAGCTTTCTTCTTTGGTACTTAGATTTATAAATTTAAATGCAGTACTATATTAGTGGCAAGGTCTCATCCTTTGACAGCTGGAATGACTAAATGTAACCATAAGTTCTATGCTGATAGATTTTTCTGTCATATTTCTCACTTCTGGAACTCTCTACGAGCTTCTTATTTTCTAGTTAACTTTGATGTTCAAGAATGTAAGCACATGGTCAATTGTTATCTTCTGTCTTCTCAATTCCTGTTCTTTTATTGTTCTCTCTCTTTTCTTTTTCTTCTAGTCACTCACCCTCAGTAGTCCCTAGTGTTTAAGAGATTATATTGCCTATTGGTGCTAAACGATTAGAAAAACAATCTATTGTAAGTTTGATCGTTCTTATTCCACTAACCATACTCGTATCAGTTAATTTTATCAAACTTAAGACTGGAGGCAACGTGGTTCGAAAGAAGAATGCCGATAATTAGCATGGGCTGAACATGTGAGTAACTAGGAAGTTTTAAGGATAATGGAATCAAAAAGGAAACATACTTAGACTCGGAAAGAGACAATTATAATTTCTAGGTGGGCACATAATGAAGAAAAAAGGATGGAGATGTTTACACTCAAAGAACTTTCTGGAGACAAGTGAGAAATAATATGTAATTGGTTGGCAGAAAAGGGATTAGGAGAGATTGTAAAAAGACAAAACTTATTAAGAGCCACAAAAGAGAAGTTTGGGGGCATGGCTTCATTAATTTACAGTTGAAATTACTAGATGTAATCGTTACTTCTATGCTAGCAGCTTCTTGTTCTTTTGAACTTTACCCTCGTTGAACTCACCCCCAGCTTCTTGCTTCCCAGCAAACTTTGATGTTCAAAAGTTTAAATCCAGTGTCGATCTTTATCTTCTGTCTTCTTCATACCTCCTCTTTTATTGTTCTCGCTCCTTAATAACGTTTCAATTTTTCTTATATTATTTCACATCAGTATAACATCCCAGTGTCTTACTGTCTTTATTGCCTTGCTTGTGGTGAGATGATTAAAAAAAAAAATGGCTTCTGTAAATGTAAAATTACGAAATGAAATAAAAATCTTAGAAATTACTATTTTTTGTAAAAGTTCAATTCTTTTTGAACGATTTATTTAGCGATATTTTTTCTGCCAATGTTCCATCGTGATTTCAATATTTTTTTTTTTTTACTAAAATTTCAAAGCAAACCTTTTCACATTCTTTACTATCGGTTTTTGTATTTCCAATACTTCATTGCATATTCAGAGGACAATATCTCTTTGATGGAATTTTGTATTACTTTTACGGGCTTTTATCGATTTTTTCCTCTTTTATGATAGTGGCCTTGGTAATGTCACAGTTAAAATAGCTATCACAATTATAGGCTATATATTTTTGGCACTCTTTTCTTTTTTCTTATCTCTCTCAACGGCTACATGTTCTGAAAGTGTTTGACAAAAACAATGTTCTATGAAAGTTATAAGAATTTACACACTATTAGGCTGAAAAGGAATGCATTATAAGCAACTTTTATTTGATTTAATGAAATCAGTTAAATGCATATTAATCATTATTAACTTAATATGACATTAGCTGTTGCTGTTGGCGACGTTTTCTGTTAGGTTTTAAATTTTAAATCATAACACTTCAGGTGCAAATGGGAATTATTTAACAAAATGGAATCAAACATCGGATACTGTGTTATATCCAAGTCCTTAATACTGTTTCAAGAAATAACAGACATATTTTATGCAGTAAAACATGCTCAGTCAACTTAAATGCATTCTCTCGACTCTCGCTCCCCATTCTCAATCACTCTCTATCTATCTCTTCATATATATATATATATATATATATATATATATATATATATATATATATGTAACCAATTCTGATAGTGTAGGATTATATAGGGACGATAGATTATTAGTAGTTAAGAATTCCACTAAAATTAAAGTAGATCGTATTAGAAAAATGATACATAAAGTATTTAAGGATCTAAGTCTCAGAGTAATAGTTTCCACTAATGTTAAACAAGTAGACTTCCTAGACGTTACCATAGACCTCACCAGCAACACATACCAACCATATGTAAAAATTAATTCCAATCCAATATACGTACATCCAAATTCTAACCACCCCCCTGCAATCATCAAACACATACCCTATTCTATTGAATGTAGGATCACTAATAACTCTTCAAACAGAGATATTTTAATAAACATAGAAACCTTTACAATTCTGCATTTAAAAATAGTGGATACAAAAATATTAATATTCAATATAAAATCCCTATAAATAGCAACAATAATGGTAGAAAGAGATATAGAAAAATCATATGGTATACTCCCCCTTTTAACATTATGGTTAAAACTAAATTGGGGCACCTGTTTCTAAACCTCATTAAAATACATTTCCCCAAATCTGAAACCAACACACTTAGTAAAATATTTAACTCCAATACTCTTAAGTTAAGCTATAGTTGTGCAGATAACCTAGAGAAAGTAATTAAAAACATAAAAATAGTATATTCAGCAAGTATACGGATTCGGAGAGCCTGACACCGAACAAGGTTGCGAAAAGCAACACTAAGCAAAATGACACAAATAATAAATCATGTAACTGTAGGAATCCCAATAATTGTCCACTAAAAAATAATTGTTTAACTAGCTCTGTAGTTTATCTCAGTACAATATCAACACTAGAAAATCCAAATATAAAGAATTCTACATAGGTTGCACCATGAGACCATTCAAGGAACGCTGGCGGGGTCATATGCAATCTTTTAATAATAGTAACTATAAATATATGACTTCATTATCCAAATACTTTTGGAGTCTAAAAGAAAAAATAAAACACCTACGGTTAAATGGAAATTAATTAGAAAGGCCCGGACATGTAACTCCGTATATGCCCCGTGTTACCTATGCCTTAACGAGAAACTTGAAATTTAGATTTAAAAATAAGACTGATCTTTTAAATCAAAGATATGAACTAACAGTTAACTGTAAACCTCGTTTTAAATTTAACTTAGTATAGAGATCATATACTTTCAATGATAACGATAAGTTAAACTTAATAGACTATTACCTTTTTAGCATGATGGTCGCCAGATCGATATGAATGTGTACTGTGTACTTACAAAGTATTATACGTGTCTGTATTTGTATGTATATATTTGTATGTTATGTAGGGTTGTTTCTACTGTTGGATGTGTATATGTGTATATAGGGGTATATATATGCAAGGTTTTTTTTTTATTATATGAAGGTATATGGTTGTGTATATTGGCATCAATCATATGTTAACCTGTTTATGTGTACGAGTAGGGGTGTAAATTCTGGTAAGTGTCTACCACTAAATGTGCAAGTATATGTTTGGGTATATAGAGAAATATATGTGTACTTGTGTGTGTGTAAATATGTGTATACATATGCATATGTATGTATATGTATGTGTGAGTGTGCATATGTGTGTGTATATGTAATATGTATGTATATATGTGTACGTATATGTTTATATATGCATATATATGTATAGGTGTGTATGTATAAATGTGTATATATGTATGTATATATGTATGTATATGGGTGTACATATATATATGTGTGTAGGTATTTATATGTATACGCTCCACTGTTGGTGTACTGTATATCTGGATGTGTTGATATGGGTATCTATATATGATTAGATATTTATGTATATATGTATGTATGTTTGTGTGTCGTTGTATGTGTATTTGTATGTATGCTTTAGTGTCTTGGAGTGTATCATAGATACAAACTAAAATCTACTTTTGTTGATAAGGAACCTTTAATTGCTTATAGACCGTTGTTCTTTTCTTAAATTATGATAAACTTTTAATATATTTTATCATAATATTGTTGGAATATTATTAGAATATAAGTTGGTCTCTGTATACTTATTCCTTTCCCTTTTGTGTGTATGTGTCTACATGTTTATGTATATATGTATATGTGTTTGTATATGTATGTGTGTATGTATATATATATATATATGTATGTATGTACGTATATATATATGTATGTATGTGTATATGTATATATGTATGTGTGTATGTATATATGTATGTGTATGTATATGTATGTATATGTGTATGTATGTGTGTAGATATATGTGTATATATATGTATGTATGTGTGTATATATATATATGTGTAGTTGCGTATGTATGTGTGTATATATATGTACAAGCTGATGTGTATATACATTTGTATATTTATATCGTTTTAATTTACGTTTGTTTGATTTTTCCTGTATATACATGTATTTGTAAATGTCTGTGTATATATTTAGTTTATATGCATATATGTATGCGTGCGTATGTATGTACATCTAAATATGTATGTGTATGTGTATGTATGTATTTGTATATAGTTGCATCTTTATGTATATATTTCTTTACTTGCTTTATTTACTTTTCTGCGTTGACGTATGGGTCGATATATTTATTGTGCTTATCTATATGTATGTCTATGTGCGTATGTCTGTATATGCGTACCTATTATGCGTATATATGGATATGCAGGTACATGTGTTGATTTTTATGCGTATGTGTAAATGTACAATTATATATGGAGGTGGTTATTTACTTTTGTCTGTAATGTGTCGAAAACTATATGATTAAAAATGTATATATATATTTATATATATTTATTTGTTTAAATTTTATCTATATATATTTGCCCAGATTAGTTATATTTCAAGTTAAAATTCGTTTAATAACATATTAAGCCACGAATATATTCACTTTTAGCTATGACATCTGACCGTCTAGGTCATAGTGAATTTGGATGTATGTGCTTGTGTGTATTGATGTCTATGTGTAAGGAAAGTGCATTTGCGTACGTGTGGTTGTATGTGGTGTAGATTTTTTTTTTATCAAGGGTCGTGTCTCGTCACCGTATTTTATGTGTGTGTATATATCTAAATACGTCTGAGCGCTTATGTATTATAACCTGCGTATGTTCGAATGATTTCACGTGAGAGGCGACTAACATGTTGAAATGAAACTAAAAGTGTATACATTTCTGTCTGGGGTTCTGAACATCCCTTTTAACATAATTTCAATGAAAATATAAATTAAATAGCATATATATCTTTTATTTTTATTTTTATATTTTTTCTCCTCGGTAATTCTACAATTTAAAACTTAATAGAGATTTGATTTAGATTTCTAAATAGGTAATTTTTAATTTTTTACTTTTAATTTTAATTTCAAATTTTATAAATCTTTTAATATCTATGATAACCTTGCTTAGTTGTCAAATTTTTCATATTACCCTAAACTTCTATTTTGATTGGTCATTCTAGCTTACGTAACAGCGTTTACTCCTAGCTAAGGATCGTTAATTAATTTGAAACTTTTGAAACCATTTATTCTATATTCTACATCATCACTTGATAAGACACCAGAAGTGTTGAAACAAAATGGCTATTTTTGTCGTGACTTTATAACATATTTATGTTGTAATATTCAAATAAATAATTATATATATATATATATATATATATATATATATATATATATATATATATATATATATATCACAAAGCCACAAGTCAGGGTTTGAGCGTGCTGGCCTTATTCAAATTATTCAAAAATCACGCTAGATATCACGTGCTCTCCCAGAAACTATAACTAAAGTCTGCTCAGCATAGTTGCAATATAAAGTACAGGTGGGCTCTTTGGGGGTTGAACAAAGACAAAAGTGCCTGAGCAAGCATCTACAATAGGGATTGTCAAGCTGCCCTAATAGACGGGTATCCTCGAATACGAGTGGCCAGCTATATATATATATATATATATATATATATATATATATATAAAGAGAGATAGAGAGAGTGAGTCAGTGTGAATGGTAAGTGGGAGACGACAGAATGTATTTAAGGTGACTGAACGTGTTTTATTACATAAAAATATGTCTGGTATTTCTTTATGTACTCTTTAGTAATTGAAAATATTTTTTGTGCAATTTTGGTAAATATATCTATTAATATGAGAGCTAATATAGACGACAATCTATCCATCAGACCACACATATATATATATATATATATATATATATATATATATATATATATATATATATATATATATAAACACTTATAAATACGCACACACCAACACTACCCCATATATATATATATATATATATATATATATATATATATATATATATATACACACACTCACATATATATATATATATATATATATATATATATATATACATATATATATATATATATATATATACACACACACACACACACACATATATATATATATATATATATATATATATATATATATATATATATACATATATACATATATATAATTATATTATATGTAATCTAGCCTCTCTCAGCTGACAAGGTAATGTTTTTTATTTATATTTTATGTCCGTATAATTATCTTGTTTTCTGAACATAAATTATGTATAAATTATAATAACAGAAGAAAAATTTAATAACACTTAACCGCAGTACTGTGTCAGCTGTTTTTTAATGAAACTTGTTTGTATATATATATATATATATATATATATATATATATATATATATATATATATATATATATATATATATATGTATATATATATATTTGTGTGTATGTGTGTGTGTGTGTGTGTGTGTGTGTGGTAACGATAATGGTAATATTAGTCATTTCGCTACAAGGAAACATTTGGCATTCCTTGACCTACCAGCCAGTACTGAAATTCTATTAAAAATGTATGCATTTTTAGCATTTCCTCATCTTGTCTCCATATAGAATAAAATTATACCTTCTACGTTGACATTACAGTACCTCATACCAAGAGTCTTCCCTTTCTCGTCCATTAGAAACCGTCTTAAAATGCTCAGACTCCGCTGAATTCATAGATCTGATCGAGGAACAGTATCGCGCCACAAACTCGTATCTCTCTGCTGGGGGCCCCAATAATGACTCATTTCAGACGTCATCTATATCATGACCATGATGAAATTAAAGACCCAATCTATGTAATCCTTTCCTAGACTATGCTCTGTCTATATACAACCACAGATGTGTAGAATCGGACACTGATATTTTAAGCAACCCATAATATATCCCAAAGTAATTTACTAATAGAAAATATCTATCATACTTTTCACAATCGAGCACATCCTCCTGATAATGATGTGCTTATGCTGATGATATAGATTTGTGGATTTGAACACAATTCTTGAGAACATGACTTGGACACGTCCAAATAGCATATATACTGCCGCTGAGAATCGTCAGAAGAGAGCTAGCCGAGAGCGAACCTTATATTTTTACTACAGAATTCAGTAATACTTCATTGACTCTAAGCAACATTATATTTCATGATTGTTATCATCATTCAATGGAATGAAGGCATAACAGTGGCAACGGGGATACAAATTCACACGAAAAATAAAACTATTTATCTCGCTTAACATAAACAGCTGCCGAAGAAAATTAAAAATTCACGGAAAAGAATTTTGTGGAGTTCGTGAATATTCATAGGTCGAAGCGAAAGTCGATAAATTGCAAGGTTATATGACATTGCTTTTAGGAAAGAAAATCCTCCTAGTCAAGGACTACTTGTACGAAGATAAAAAAAACTGTGGGAGAATTGAAGATAATTATTTAACAAATATTACAACAATTTCTGCAAACTGAATATCGTGAAAAGTTGAAGGTTTATCCTGGAAAGGCAAGAACAGGCAATTCGTCAATTTCATTTTCACCGGACTCGGTTGCTAACTTAATTAATGAATTTAATCACGTCCTAGAAGAAAACATTACATTCCTATCGTATTTCAGAAGGTACGAAGCCATTTTCAGGGAAGAATGTCAAGAATGGTCGCATGAAAACAAAGTAAGTCTAATGTTACGAAAACTGTGACCCGCTGAACATGAAAAACATCTGAACTGTATTTTGCCGAATACTCTAGAAAAAGTGTCTTTTAACAAAACAGTGTTGATATAATAAATTGTTTTGGTGAAAAGAATTAACTTTTTTTTATACACGTTGGCAATGCATAATTGGGATAAGAATGAACTTGAAAAATCAGCATTTATACCAAATATTTCAAGAAGTAGGACTCGATATAAACATTTCCAAAAGATAAATTATTTTCAGGAATTGGAATAGAAGCAGTGATGACATATACCCTGAATACATCATAAAACTACAGCATAAATACTAAAAAATTTAAATACCTCTTTTGATTAGTTACAGCAAATTTAGTAATGCTGGGGAATTTCTTCCTAATAATGTTGGCCAACATCTGGATTATGTTATTAATCTTCTTGCTTTTGCTATCCATTTTAGTTTTTGCTGTCGATGAACCTCTTCCACTGATGTGTTTTCTGTGATTTGGTACTTTTTTTGTGCTTCTATAGCAACAGCTCGTGAGGTGCAAAGAAATATGGTGTTCGTTAAGAATTACTGGATTCATTCTCAAGAAGCTACCTCTTTTGACCATCAATTAGAAAATCAAAAACAAATGGTTGTGTACAGCAGACAATTTAGATATACCTGAGTGAATTTGACGCCATAGCTGACATCCATATGACAGCCTCGATCTGATCTGACTATTAAAGAACATTAAGAACTTAAGTTAATGTTTTGTTTTGCTTTATTTTTTCCAATTTGCGGTGTTGTATGAAACTATTCATGTTGAATTTCCTTATCTTCTATACGAAATCTTCAATAATTGATCCATGCATTGGTTAACATTGTATTGGCTCAGTACCAAATATACGCCATTTGTATTCAGTTGTTGTGCACTTGTTAATGTAATTTTTTCCTCTGCCTGGTCATGCAAAGCCTATTCTCTAGATTAGACATTAGTTCATACCCATGTCACGCTTAAAATCTCAGTTATCTTCGGTTGACTGAGGCAGATAACATTAAGATGATGTCGCTGCTGACAAGTATAAGGTCTGATTGCATTGTTGTTTTTGATCCTGTCGTATACGACGCGCAACATATACCATATGGGCATTTTAAGTAAAGATATTGGAACTCCGCTAAAACATTTTACAAGCATTTGGCGACCGCTCCACTAACCATCCCTGCCAAATTTCAAGGTGGGATCAACAGAATTATAAGGGTAGTCGCTTCCTTGTGGAATCAAGGATAGTTTTTAAAACCTATCGTGTTTTTGCTTCACGAATATTGTAACTAAACGTCGTGTCTAATATTTCATTTTTACAGCTTCATCAGTTTAGGTTTTGAATTCGCGCTTTTAAGTTTCCTAGACAGATTGACAACTAAGGCGCTGTCATTTAACCCATAGCTAGTGGGGATGAGGAGAAGGATGCATACCTTTTCCGAAAGGTGTTTATGCGAAAGAGAATGTGAACTTATTTTAATGGTTAGCTGCTCGGAACAAGATTTCGGCAAACCGATTTCGAACCGTAATCATACGCATTTTCTGCTGGCGTTCATGTTAACAAAAATCTGCTAAGCCTCGCTCCATGCTCATAATATGCTTATAATATTTGGCCCAATCCGAGACTTAAAATACTGTGTCTTCCTTCACAGTATCTCGGATAGTTTGCGTCTAATAAAGATTGTAATATACTAAAAGGCACATACTAAGACAGAAAAAGAGAGAAAGAAAAAGACAGACATACAGGTGTGTGTGTTTGCGTGTTTTTCTTTTTTTGTTGTGTGTCTACGTTAATAAAACACCGATTAAAATAAAAATAAATAAATATATAAGATAAGAAAAGAAAAAAAAATGAAAACAAGCAAAATTAATTAACCCAAATAAATAAATAAATAAAAAAGACACAATGCACCACTGACCCGTATATATAAATAGCCGAGTAAAAACAAAACAATTCACGTGGCCTGACGATTGCGTCTAGCATGTAACAGCTTGTCGCCTCTCAGTGTTGACTTAAATGTTCACTTTTATATTTACACACGCTATACCTCTGACATTGAGCACTTTATCCCATAAATATAGCACACCTTAAGACTCTATTTCTTCATACACACACACACACACACATATATATATATATATATATATATATATATATATATATATATATATAGAGAGAGAGAGAGAGAGAGAGAGAGATAATATGTGTATATTATTCTAGGATCATATGCCAACTTATTCAAGATCATTCTTCCCCTCTCTACATTTCTAACTTTCTGTCCTGAAGTATCAAGTTGGTTCACGGGTTTCATTTTCACGTTTTTTTCAATGCTCTTTGATCTGTCATATCTGAAACTCTTATGTGCCAAACATTTTATGGATTGTGTTTTAAATTGATCCCCTTAGCTCTAAATTGAAATGATTAACCCTATTCCTGTTGTGACCCCCTGATCCAGTTTTTCTCTCTACTGTGCCCTCTTTTTTAAACTTATTCACCGTTCTCTTGGTGGTTCTTGAATGGACTTTGAAGATGAAATCAAGAGTATGAATGTTGGTAACCATTATTGATTTTCCTCTAACATTTACTCAGTGGGGCTGACACAAAACAATTTTAATCTGTTCTCTTTCTAACTGAATAACTCAAAGGGTTTCTCAGTGATTCATCCAAGAAATGATATCAAAATAGCTAAACGTATTTTCTGAAAACGTGGAAAAACGGAAACTCAATTAGTTTAGTGGTTTTATTTAGATATGAAACTTTTTGTGAAATGGACAATTATACGGTAACACGAATTGGACAATTTTGCGGTTACACCCGGTATATATATACCCATTGGATATCAGTTGAGCACTAGAGGACTCTTAATAAAGAAAGTATGCTTTACGGTATCGTTCGAGCCTGCGTTACACTTTCTAGGATAAATTTCGTGATCTATCGGCAAAAAATCAAAGAAATCTATCCATCAGAGTTTCAGAAATTGCTTTCATAGTGTTAGCGAGAACTAGGGTTTTGAATTCAGAGTCGTTCCCCCGCCAAGACTAGTTATCAAGCAAATAAACTTGAAATAGGTATAAGTCCATATCTTCATCTTTCAGCAATGCGAAAATAGTAGGGTAAACTGGGCTCTTCATCTTTGCTGTGCAAACTGTCTAGAAATATGAAAACTGAATTAAGAACCAGTTAGACATTTAGCTAGCAAGTATGATCTGTTATCCTATATTTCTAAAGAGTGTGAGCGGCTATATCTTCATAAACATAGTGTGATAGACTGACAAATATGTATAACCTGTACTTGCTGACAATAACTAGTGATTTAAAAAATTCTAAATATTTCTTTGTTCTTCTATCAAACAGTGTGGTCTTACGCCAATTAGCATAGAGACATACATCTAAACTTAAAGGGATATGTTAGCTTCGCTTCGGGGAATGTGAGGATGCGTACAAAGGAGAAGTAAAATCGAATAGAAACAGAGAAAAATTTTAGCATTGCACGCTATTAAAAGCAATTGGATATAATTTAATTAAAATCATACTTGTTTCTTTTTGGCTCTTTAAATTATCTGCACAGTAGAGCAGCAATTGTATTCCCTCACGACGATAAATATAATTTTGAAACTATTAACCAATGAAATATTAAATCCTTTTTGGGAATTAAAGTCTTCTGTAGATTATCCGTCAAATAGTTATGCTTTTTATATGCATTGAGATCATTGACTTTGCACGCCTCGTACCAAAGTTCCTTTGAATGTAAGTAGTAGAGTGGAATGCTCGCGGTTCTGAGCATGAATTAAGGGTTCGAATCGCACCATGCTTGATTTGTCGAAGGAGATGACTTATTTATAATGGGAAATATCCACAGCGTGCGGAGAACAACGTGCTGAAAAACATACCACGAATTAGTCTAAGTAAATTTTGAATGAAATTGGATATGCGCCCGAAAGCCGTCGATGGTTGTACTAGCTGAAGCCAAAAGTCATCGTGACAGAGGGTTTGAAGTTAAAGAACTGCTTGAGCTGCTGATAAATCGAGATTCAGATGGTCTGCTCTTTAAAATTGCAATATAAACCACTGGTTGGTATAGTTAAAAAAACAGAAATGTCCCTGAGCAGGTGTCTTCCATAGGGATGAGTTAGTTACTCTAGCAGACTTCATAGTCATCCGAGACTAATAGATACCTACTATATGGATTCTGATTCCATTCGGAATAAGCTCTAATAGCGCTATGGGAGAAAATTACTGTGAGGCATCTAATGCCTCCAAAATAAAGTTATTAACGCTTCAGCACCACCAGGTAGACCCTAAATTTTCTCCCGTCACGAGAAGCGGTTGGGCTCTGAATGTGACTCCTTTTATTGCACACCTTTTGTAACAAGTTCCCCCTCCCAGATCTCACTTCCGACTAATATATACGATCACTCGCTACAGATACTTGAAGAATAATCTCTTACTTTTGACTCTGCAGGAAAAAGAAATTGACTAGTGTCAGATCAGCCCAGAAAGAGAGTATTACTTCTATATACGTCCTTCAACTGTCCAATTGACTTTCCAGCCTTGATAGATTTCAAAGGCGTTTAATCGACCTTGTGGTCGATGAATTATTTCCAACGCTATTCCCCCTAATCCCAGTGACGAACCGTTCTCAATCTATCGCTACCCTATCGCTATTTCTATGGCAAATTCCTTAGTAGCACCAATTCAGTATTTCACAGCTAAGATCAACGATTCTATATGTCTGGTTTGAGTAATCCTCATTCTCTTCATATTTTGTTGGACAGTTTCATTCCGAGGGCCGCTAAATTGTGTGACATACCCCCGGGAGAATGCTTCTCTCCAAGACTAGGGTTAACCGTTATCTATCCTATATATCTTCATAAAAGGTACTTAATTACCATTGTTCTTTTTGTTTGATCAGTAATACAAAAAAAAAATAGTAACGAAAAAGAAATGTCGATTTTTTGCTGTTTCTATCCTTCCAGAGTTTTCCAGATACATTTCGAGACGATTCCAAATGCTACTACTATTATGTTGTTGAAAGGATTTTTTATTCGAATTATTTCTTATTCCTATAAACATTATTTTTTAATGTGTACACGTGTTTGCGTTTTTACCATTGTATTTTTTTTTAATATTAAACCGTGAAATTGAGCTAATTTGAGAAGTCCCACAAAAGAAAATTGCGCCTAACAGAAATTGAACTTGCATCATATTTGTACTTTAGAAAAATAACCCACTTAAGCGTGCCTCAACCCGTTTGGTGACGAGTCTGACTGCCAGTAAAAAGTCAGAATTTTTATTTTCTAAGCATAGCTGTGGCACAAGGCTGAAAACTTTGGATACTTAATGAAGCTTGAACCTAATACTCAGTAGTAATTGTCCTAGCGAGACAGCTTATTAAACATTACATACCGTGAAGGTGCCCACACCAAGTCAGAATTACCTGTTCGAGAAGTCATGCTCTTCTCGTTGATAAACCGTGAAAATCATGACTTATTTCATAGGTAATTCTGACTCTGTCTTGTCAGTCAGAGCCCGGGCATATCGGGTATGGTCCTGATATGTATTCTCGCTGTGATCCGACGATACAGACATGTTCATGACAGATCTTATATTTTATTATTGTTGATTAATAGTTGTTTTTGTGGGGTTTTGGGGGTTTTTTGTTTGTTTTTTTACTTCGCTCAATCAACAATTATTTTCTAACGTTTGTTTGTCCTGGCGACTCTATTATACGCTGATATCTATGGTTTCGCAAGTTCAGACACAGTTTTCACATATGTCTATATATAGATGTTGCCGCCCCGTCATGCTTCCTTTTTATTTTTTTTGGATCACCGTGATATATTCAGTGTATCAATTTTGTTTCCGGGATTACATATGCTGTTTTGTCTCGGCTTTATTAATATTGATTTAGACGTACATCGTCCTGATACAATTGTTCTTGGCTTGGACGACGAAGCATTTCATTCATCTCCTCATGTTTCCTCTGCATAGCCATCTACGAGATTTTTCGTCCGCTATTTTTTCTCTCTGTCTAATAAATTCATTGTACAAAGTTTTTTTTTTTCATTTTACATTGTTAAGGTTTTTAACTCTCCCTCGTTGGTGGTTTTCATTATTTCCATTTTTTTAAAAAATGTCCTTTCTGATTTTTCTTCATTGCCGATGTAATTATATTTTTACGAAGACGCTGCAATTTATGCAGTAGCAATTGCCATCGTCATACTAAGAATTGCATTATAAAGCATCAGCTGATTAAAAGTTCCGTTCTCGTTTTTCTTTGACATACCCGACGTATTTGATGCATATTCTTATATGTAAAGCAAATCGTATGTTCTACTTAATAAATATTTTGTGTCTGATGTTGTAATCAACAGGTACCATGTTGTTATATTTTGTTTCCTTTTCAAATAACATTAACTGATAGAGTGATATATTGTCCTTCATGTAATGCCAATATTTTGGATTGCGCCTGCAGTGTGGCAATATTCAACAAAAGAATAATTATTGTAATCACCCTGTTACAATGGGGAAAAAAATTCTCTAAGTCGTATTTAAAAGCAGAGACGGATATCTTCTATTCGTTGTCACTATTTCGCAGCCATTTCACTGTCGCCGACTATAAATGAATATTGCTACCTTTTAAATTTTAACAATGGTCAATATTTCACGTTGAGTCATTGCAATTATTTTCTATTATATATGTGTGTGTATGTTTGCGTGTGTGTAACGTCGATTTTACTGTATAAATACATATTTGCTCTTTCCAACTATGTTTAAGGTAAGTTAATTTAATTCTATTGAATGATTATATAGTGCTTAATTTTTTCAGTGTTTAATTTCTTTAGGGTTTAATTTATTTTTGGTTTTATTTATTTAGTTTTTAATCATTTAGTGTTACCCTAAGAACTTTCGACTATAGAAGTTGTATCTTTATTTTAAAATCGAGTGTCCAATGACAATACACAATTTTGCTCTCGAGTAAAAAATTAAATATCTATTGTCCTCCAGATTACACTTTTTACTCCCCGCTTATTATATATGTTTCAGTTCCTAATTCTTCCACACCCTGTAACCTCTTGTGTCTTAGTGGCTTTACTGTCTTGCATGGGGCGATACCGATTAAAAAGAATATTTATTGATATGGTTATTCATTTATATTTTCAATTTCTTTATATGGTTATTTATTTATATTTTCAATTTTTTTATATGGTTATTTATATTTTCAATTTTTTATATGGTTATTTATTTATATTTTCAATTTTTTATATGGTTATTTATTTATATTTAAAATCTATATATGGAAAATTCTTCATAATTTAAAATTTTTATATGCCTATTTAATTATATCTTTAAATTTTATATGGCTAAATATTCCTCAGTAAAAAAACATCAAGATATTTACATAAGGTTTAATCTAATAATAGCACATAATGCTTTTAATTTTATATTATATCAATGAAACCTTTTATTTAAGATGTTATGTTGCCCGATAAGTAACGTCTGATTTTAGAATTAACTTTTATTCCTGAAGTAAGGCATCAAAGCAATGTTTAAATAATTCAAAATAGTGACCCTGAACATCGAATTACAAGTTTATTTATTCTTTTACGATTAAACGCTAAAGGTTTCAAGAAGTCTTTGAATGCAGTTTCAGCGTTTTTTTGGGTTTTTTTTTTTTTGTAACAGAATGTCTTTTGACTTAAAATATTTTTTCAAGATACTTGAATATATGGTAATCAGTTGGCGAGAAATGGGAGAAATATAGTGGATGTGACAAAGTCTCGTATTCTAAAGTCGGTATAGTTCCGAAGTGCCATCCTGCCATTATACGACCAAGCATTGCCAGGAATCGGAATTGGATCTCGTCGATTGCACAGTGCCGGTCGTATTTGCCTTAACTGAATGCCTACTTCTTCCAGTTTGGGGGAATAAACTTCGCCAGTGATTCTTTAATTACCTCCCGGAAAGCTGTAAAGAATAGCACCAATGTAGTGCAAAAAAAAGTTCACCATATTCTTCGCTTGGTGTAATTTCAGGTTTTGAAAGCGTTTTTTTTTTCAAGTTCATTATGAAAAGCATATTATGTTTTAAGTTAAATTCCTAAAGAGAGTGATATAGAATTAGCAAAAAAGATAATGTACTCATTAGAAATGAGTAATATATTTTTTATGTAACTATCATAATAGTATACTAGAACACAATTAAAAAGGCAATTCTAAAATCGGATATTATGTTTCAAAAATGTCAATTTATGCAATCTTTAATATGATATTAGAAAATAGTTGACACAGTTGTCAAGATAATCCCCGTTGTAGACTTCCGGCCATGTATATTTCCATTTTTAGCATTGCCCAAAGAATTAAACTGTTAGTTATACTGTATCTATACTGAGCTGGCTTTGGTTACAGTTTCTGAGAAAGAACCTATAATCTGGCGGTTTTAGTAGTTGAACATTGCCGACACTCTCAAAATGTCGGTTAAAATGGCATCTTGTAGCACAGCCATCGATAGGTTCCGAACAGTTTCTTCTCTTGAAATTCTCTTACGAGACTTGAGTCAAACATTGACCTGGTTTTCGCTCACTTCCTAGTACCTTACTCTAGCATCTTATTTCTAGACGGTTATCAAGTCATCCCCTGGCTCGATTAGTATTTGAACAAAGTCAGTACGCTCATATGCTCGGTCACGATGACTTGTGATAGCAGAATCATCGACGGCTTACAAACAGTTCAGTCTGTTCAATTTCACTCAAAAAGTCTTTGTCAGGCCCTGTTAATTTTTCGACTGTGCCACACCCTGGGCATATCACTCCAGTCCGTTTTCATCGAGAAGTAATCTACTCAATAACTGCCATATGGTAAGATTCGAATAAGGGCTCAATGTGCTATGAAATGGACCTCATTGTCGACGTTTTAGATAAAGGAATTCAACATTAAATTTGACGACGAAAACAACTAAAACCTCATGAATTTAACACTTTTACATATGTCTTCTTTTAGGTCCCTTGTTCATTCAGGGCGTGGTCTCTCCACAACTTCCAGTTATTTCTATCTCAATATTTGTCCGTTTGCTATCATTCCCCGTCCATGTACTGACATCTGAGCTCGATGCAAGTTCGATGACTCCCTATATGTCATGTTCGTGTCTGATTCTCTAAACCCTCTTTCCTCATAGTATCGCCCAACACTTCCAACTGTCTCTTTCGTATTTTAATTATATGTGGAAATTTTGTTTCCATTTTCATTAAGCATTTCCCATTTTGCTAACATAGAGTCCATTTTATTCCCAGAATATATCCGTAAAACGATATATCAAGGTTTATAAACCTGGGTTCCGTGGACCCATAGGGGATCAATGGATGGATTTCAGGAGGCCCGTGAGAATCAGATAGAACTTAACATTTATATTTGCAAGACAGCTCTTGTTCCAATCAACAGTTTCCCATTGAAGGAAATATGAGAAAATGCATCGGGCCACTGCGTGACAGAAAACGCAGCTAGCCACTACTTACAGTGCCGACAGCTCGTCATATGTCGACTTCATGTTGATTCCATGTTTACCATTTAAACGCGGGGCATCATTTCTGCACAGCCACCAACATTTGCAACTCTAAAAGAGCAAATGACAATTCTCATTTCCCGTGTTTTATCACAGATTGATTATCTTCTCATATACTGGTGAGAATTGACAACAATTTTTCTCAAGCGTGTCTAACTGAAAAAGGATGTGAATGCATTGTGCATAAGGGTGCAGTAGAGATAAATGCACGTACAAGAGTTGTGAGAAACCAATCAGACTGTGAGTATCTATCTGTCTCTCTATCTGTGAATGGCAATTTCTTATAGGCCGCCGTGTCACAAGGAGTCCTTGACTAAAGGGGTTCGTGACTCATAAAAGGTTAAGAATCGCTGCTATATATCCTGCATCAAGTCACCTTTTCATCTATGAGGAGATTATCCTGTATTCACTGCCATATTGATGGATTGGCATTACATAGCAGTTCAGCGTTTGTTTCTTTCTTTCTAACTATTTTAGAGTAGCTAGCAACCCTTAAGTATTCTACCAGATGGCCTTAAATAGTCTACGATTAAGGACTTCAACAGTTGATCAATAAGTTATTAACCAGATTAATATTCCGACTGATCTTACTTCGTTTGGCTATACAGCAATTGACCCTCCTCTATTCCTTGTAAGTTGTCTTGTTGTTTTGTAACTTAATTGTTAACTGTGCTTTTTGTATGTATCCATTAGCATCGGATACTGGTGCTGAATAAATATATTAAGCACTCATTCTTCTCTGTGTATCATTCACATCAACGATCCAACGCTAACAAAATTTCCCTGTTTCTTAATACGCTTTCTAGCATTTGTAAGGTAGCATTCTCTATTCCAATGTGTCTTCGGATTTCGGAGTCATATATTTCTCTAACTATCGAAACACTTCCAGAACGTTAGGAAGTAATTATTACTGAGTGAAAAATTAACATATCGAAAATATAAATTTGATGTTGCATCAGCAATGTTAAGGTAGTTAATGAGTGGTCGTCTTTGCATCTTGAACAAAGTAACTCGAGAACATGTAGTTGTCTGCATATGAAGTCACCGCCGTTCATGAGGATGGGTTAGTTATACATCACCTTTTTCTTCTATGTCCGTTCTCTCTTAAGAACGTGGTGATCAGGCACCTTAACAAAATCCTGTCCCTTGTCGCCCTTAGTAAAATGTGTTTTGTTCATATATCCCCCAATCAATCTTCTGCCAGCCATTTGCACAAACACCTTATGTAGCTTACGTACTGCTTTCCTCTGTCCGCCTTCTCTTAAATATGTCCTGTAAGTTTCAAGTCTATTTCCTCGATATGTGCTCTAGATGTTTCACTTCTCTTTTCCATGCTACGAATAAGTGTCCTTTTTGTTTTCATCTTCTCTAAAACTTCAACGTTGCTAAGGTTTTTCAGTATATTTTATTCTCAGCATCTTTCTGTAGAAACATGTTTACGTCGGCAAAGTCTTTATAGGAGTATTGAAATTAAATAACAACTCACTACTCTTTTCTATGTTTATAATTAAATTTTCCTGTTTCTTGATACTTTGCTTAACTTTCGGAAGGCACTATTTGTTGTGCCAATGTGCTTTCGTATTTTCCATCCTCTGTTATAACGCTTCCTATATAGGATTAACAGGAAATAATCATATATATATATATATATATATATATATATATATATATATATATATATATATATATTAACTAAGGTAAGACTGCAGGAACATCATAAAGACGTAACACGAGGGGAAATAGAAAAACCATGAGTAAATGGCCACATATGGAGGGAAAAGGGAGATCACCCTGTGGAATGAGGTTGAAATAATAGACAGAGAACGTCACTGGAAATACGGAAACTTAAGGAATCAGCACATATGCTAGGCCATAACATGTCCTAAGCCATCCAAGAATAGAAATGAATACAATATGGGAGCCAGTAATGCAGCAACAATAACAACAAAATTGCAATATGAGCTATGTTAAAAAAACGGTTATTGAGACATTAAGTTTATAAATCCTAAAAAATACACTGATTTTCTCATTGTCAAATGGATAAAAGCGTTGGTTAGATCTAGTAAATTATCCCACAGAGGTGTCACTTCAGTACCTGGCTTGAAGAGTTGAGTTAAAGGGAGATAATTGAGACATCTGGGAGAGGCATGGCACGTGAAACTAAAACAATCTACCCCTTGGGCGAAATAATGGATTCGGTTCGGAATTCCAATCACCTAAAGAAGACCGGAGAGTACAACGACTGAAACATCGTGAACATGACAATAATGACGAGGACAAACAGTCCGAACAATATTAATAATGTAAATAGTTACAATACCACGTCTCAGAAATATATACAAATATTAAATAATTACCAGTGTTTGGTGTGCGTAATCATATAATTTAAATAATGACATCATCGTTTGAAGTAGTTAAATATTCAGATAAAATCCTCAGTTAATGTTTCAGAAGTTATTGAGTACAGACAGGCCGTAAATCTATTTTGAGCGGGTTTTTACTCTCGGCGTCGGCGAAAAAATTGCGAGGTTTGGAAAAATAACGCAGCCTCTAATTGTAAGCAAGGGGCGGTAATCCGACGGAAGGTGCGAAACTGATATCTCTAAAGGATTTCTTTTAAAGGTTTACGCACATTAATACGCTTCATAATATTGTTGAGGGGATACTCGGTGACACTCGGGAGTTTGGACTAACAATTTAACTCTTCTTGGGACGGAGCTGTCCGAATAGTACTTTTCCTTCTTACCAGTGGAACAAGAAGAAAATGTGGATGATTCTTCCGTATGTGCATGACGAAGTCTTATCTTTAAAGGTCTGATCTTGTGGAACGCCACAATGAGCACGTCAGAACATTTTCTGTAGATATGGTGCTAGAGTAGCGACTGGATTGCTCCTTTCGTCTAAAGAAAAAAAATCTATTTGCTGCAATCTATCGGTAAAGTAGAAGGTAATTCTTCTTTGTCTACGTGACGCCTCCCTGCAGAACACGGGTGGTCTTGCTCTCCACATCTTCTATTCCTTGAGGAACTTAGCAGTTTATCTACTGTTTCTAAGACTTCCTCCTCACTCAGTTTCGCCATACATTCCCATGTCTCCCTTGCCGACAATAGTCCTGTGAGTGTTAAGTTTTCCAATCCCTCTTTCTTCATTGTGTCTCGAAGGCATTTCAAATGTTTCTTCCTGATTATGTACAATGACTTATTTATTCTTAAGTTTTTTTTTTAATATACCGGTAGTCAAGATATTCTTCCTCTTATGTCGCCAATACAGTAAAGTCTCTATCTTGAGTTGCTCTTCCGCCTTAAATTGGATGAACATTAGTAAAAGTATTTTCCCACGTTTGCAGTTTTTTTTATCTTCTCTCTTTCTCTCTCTAACTATTAGTTTTGTTTCAACAGTTCCGATGATAAAATGGTATTATTCTACTTTGTACCATCCCCAAGTCCCTCGGTAACAGGTCGTCAAAACTGAGAAGTCTTATAACAGCTTGTTGGCTTTTAATATACAGTCTATCAACGCTATCTCTTGGGTATAGACCTAGCGTGACACAACAAAATCAAGCACTTGATGCGTGTCTCTTAGGAACTCAAGTGCAGCTGAAATGGAAGAGTCGCCAACCGAAAAACACGGAACGTTGTAAACATCGCGGCCGGAGTACCTGGCAAACACTCTGTGCCAAAATATATCTGCCAAAAAAGAATACGGGATCTAAAATCAACTCTCAATATGAAACGATATATATATATATATATATATATATATATATATATATATATATATATATATATATATATTCATAATGTATATATATATATATTCATAATATATATATATATATATCTTCATAATTTATATATATATATATATTATATATATATATATATTTATATATATATATATATATATATATATATATATATATATATATATATATATATATATATATATATATATATATTATGGGGATAAGTAAAATGGCTTACGGCCACATCACGTTGAAACACCGGTTCCCGCGTGATCAGCGAAGTTAAGTAACGTTGAGTCTCGTCAGTACCTAGATGAGTGAATTCTTGGGAATACTAGGTCCTGTAAGCTAAATGTGCATATGGTGTAGTGGATAATGGCTCAAAATTTTTAACCGGACAGTCAAGTTCAAATTCTCGTTGGGTTCGTTGTATTCACCTACGCGCGAATACCCTTGGCAAACATATCAGTCCAGCTCTCTTCCCCCCAGCTATGGGTTAATTAGGAACAGATTTATCACTAATCCATTATTATCTTAAAAATATCATTTTGACAATCTAATATTTTGTCTGGCTTTAAATAACCTGTAAAGTGTTGATAAACCGTAGAAAACGAATTAATCAATAAATAATAACGTAAAGTCAATTGGCATACAAAACGTTTGTTCCCGCTGATGCATATGTAACCTTTAAACAACATCACACTGCACCTCTGTTATCGTCCAAGCAGCTTCTTCAGCATTTTGGAAAAGAAGCTTTTCGTCTAAGTAAGTTGTTTTTGGGGCATCCAACGCACACAAACTTTACAGTAAACCAATCATCATGCATTATGGCTTTTGTAGACACAAAACTAATACAAACGATTTCCGTCAATTGCGCTAACGTAATATTTCGGTCTTCAAGGCATCTACCCTCTGGATATGTTCTACCGTGTGCGACCAAATTGGCTTGAGTCCCTTAAACTTGTTCGTTTCGATTTAAAGCGATCTATCCACTCTTATACTCTTCTTTGATTAATGGTGCGGGCACCAACTGCAGCAATATACGGCAATATATTTCTGCGGGTTTATTCCGTCTACTCCTAGAAAGCACACTACAGCTACGTTTTTTTTCCTTGATGTTCAAGCGCTGAATGAATCGTACATACGTCTGACATCCCTGCTCCATGACACTTAATTGAACAATGAAAACCTGTGCGCAGCTAACTTTCCGTCATCTGATGCGCACGCTTGGACAAACAATATCTTAAATATTAAAACAAATTTGGCATATTTAAAAACTGTTTTCAAGTGAAAATCATTTAAAAAATGTTGGCTTATTAAAAAATATTTTAAAATTAATCTTCTTTAAAGTTCATAAAAAAAGTCTATTCCTATAAAGTGCTGTAAACAATCAGTAAAACGATAAACATGAACTTGAAAACCAGACCAATGATGACACGATCGAATTGAAATATTTAACTGAATCATAATAAAATTAACATTCATTTCAATGGAACGTTGAAATCAACTTCAGTGTTTTATAACCTGAACCGTCAGTGATCCAACGGAACACATGTAGTCTAGAATGTACTAAAATTCTTCCATTAGATTCTCCGAGAGTAAGACCATGTTACAGTCAAATCTGTTTTGAGAAATGATAAGAATGTATGTAGAACTGAAGATGATGACAATAAAGAGGATAGATAACGCAATTGACTCTTGAGCCGAAGAGGTCAAGATTAAGGTTCTTCAAAGTGTCAGCCATTGGCAAACACTGTAAAAACTCTTTAAAACTCTACAAGCTGAAATCTCTTCTTCCCCTTGGAACACGGACGAAATGTAAGCGGGGTCGATTCAATGGATTTATCCTGGTGGGTCCTTGTTGTAAATAACTGAACTGGTGAAACCATTGAATGGATCCCATCTGAACATTTGCCAAGGAAATAGCGACAGAGTAATGTTAGTTGTAGCAGTGGGATACATGTGGAGTGGGAAAATAAAACTCCTCCCGCAAGACCGCGTCAACGATTCTAATCTCTGTCACTGATGGAAATTGAGGATTGAGTAGCACCCACTAAGGCATGGTAGTAATACTCGATTTTTGATATAATCTGATTCTTAGCTTGGAAGAAGGGGTCAGATATCTACGGGGACCTTTGAATGAGCCGATCATTTTTGCAGCGAAAAGATTGTATATATGAGCTGCTCTTAATGTCTATAGAATTCTTAAAACCAGACAGACGCTCAAAACGATTCTTGTTGCGTGTGCAATCGTTTATTTTCAATGGGGAAAACTCAGGGTCTAAACGATTATGATTAAATGATACTAGTTTGTTTTTCCTTTTGGTATTACAATTAGCAAATTATATTTCCCTATTAAGCTGTACATGTTAGACCAAAGGATAGAATAGCTCATGGCTCAAGTCATCTTCATTGCCCTTTTATGTCTACTATCATCTCTACTTCTATACTAATCCTTTTTACATGAGGACTTCTATACTACTACTTTTTACATGAGGACTTCTATACTAATCCTTTTTACATGAGGACTTCTATACTAATACTTTTTACATGAGGACTTACTTCATCTCAGTTCAAATTTCAATTCCAACGTTGAGCCACTATTCAAGATAACTGCCATGACAATAGAAACTTAAAACACAAAATGGCGGCCATGTTCTGACTCTAGCATTTATTGTGTCCTGCACTGATTTCAACAATAAGACGATGCAAATATGGCTTCCGTTGACACCTGAAGGCGCGAAAGGCAAGCGTAAGATTGAACAAATAAAATAAAATAAAAGCCTAAAAGAGCTGAGGAAAAGATTATTGAGCAGAAACAGACTGGGAATTTCCAGATAAAATCTTTCGATAACAATCAAGAGCCAGAAAAAAAAAGGCGAATCATTTTCTAACATCTCGGATCTTACATAGACGAAAGACAAATACAACTACCAAAAGTCGTCTTATTGTTCGTATGCGTGTGTGTGTGTGGTTAGATGCTTAAAATTTGCAGATGTGTTGATGCGCTGGCAAATTTATATGTGCGAATGTTGCACATTTGTTGAATCTCATTTTGCTCGTGAGTGGCGACATTTCTCCTCGCGGATCAGCACGTGGTTTTGAAATGATGAAGATCACTTTCCTATCGGTTCGTTTTTTTTTCTCAATAAGCATCAGATACAACTTCATTTCTTCGTCATTTTCTGCATATCTCAATTGTTGGCCCTGATATTCCCAGATGACTTCGTTTTCATTTTTACTAAACCGAATATATCACTCTTCAAACTATCAGTTACTCGTCTATAGATAAAATATTAACTCACATTGGACTGATGGTTGGCTTTTTTTCTGTTGTTTTACAATATATTTTATGAGTATATAGACTCAAGACTCTCTCACTCTCTTCCCCATACATACAGGGTGATTGAAAAGTGACTCCCTATTTTCTTTATGAGTGGCCTGTCAGCAGTTCTGACTTAAAATGCTGTGACATTTTTTTTTGAGTTTGGCTAAATAAGCAAGTCTACTATACCAAACCCAGTATTTGGAAGAACTAGAAGGGCGAATACAAGAAGTTATATCTTACATACCAGAAGTGTTCCTGATGAAATCCGTTGACGCGATTTCTCGGCTGTTCGAGAAGCTGGAAGCGAAATCTGCTGCCGATATCGAATTTTAAATAAAACCTCATGCTAAACGCTTTTGTCTCATATTCCTTTCTTGTAAAAAAAAATATAGTTAATAAATAAATTATAAGTATTTTAAAATAGGGATTACTTTTCAATCACCCTATATAATTTATTACGAATGTAGTAGTAACGTTTTAAAATGCACTTGACCAACACCTAAGGCCAATTTGCATTTTTGCTGTCTCTGGTTAGCCTCCTAAAATTGTGGATGCATATCTAGAACAACACCAGCGCTACAACGGAAACATTTAAAATTTAAAAATAATTATAACAGTGCGCTTACTCGTATTTACAAAAATAACATTTACACTAATTTTGCCTAAGCAATTCACCCCTGAGAATGATCACGGAGCAGATTGAAAGTACTTAGGTTAACCAAAACTACGACGCCTTTTTAATGTATTTCAACTCAACATCAAGAAGCTAATTATTGAACCAGAAATGCTTATTATAAAATAAAAGTGTAAAAGTTTACTTATGGCTCGTTTGCTCCTACAGGAATTATTCGGACTAAATCTGTTATGTTGGTGCGACTACGCATGCGCTCGAACGAGGTATGCTGGGATATTTTTTATTTAATTTTTTTTAAATCGAGCCGATTTCATTTAATATTTTTTCTTTTCCATTTTGTTTCAATCACTTTTATTATTCGATATTTCACGCCGTGATAAAAGACGTTCTGCAAGCGATGGTGTAATATTGTAAGCGTCAAAAGAAAAAGAATTCAATTGAAATTGGTGAGATTAAAAGTAGGAATTAAAATAAAATAAAAATTCTGACATGACACACTGACCCAAATTTCCTTGCAGCAAAAGCAGTTTTTGATTCGATGTATTCGCTCCACGTGAAGACAGTTGAAAACGTGAGGCCAAAATGGCGCATTTTTTTTTTTTTTGGTAGAAAGGTGTAAATGATCATGTTGGTCTGACGTGAAACTGACACGCATCATGCAATATTTAGATCCACATGAGCGTACTCTCCGTCTCTCTCTAATTAACGAATCCTAAACGAAAAATGTTCTCTATTACAGTGACCTGAGAAATTTTTTTAGCCAGGAGAAATAAACTACATCCAAATTCAAAATTTAATTACATAATCCCAACGCAACATAAATAAACAGTATTTACAACTAGTATGGAGTACGTCTTCCATTTGCAAGTTTCAGTGCTAATATTCGATTTTTCATGGTTTTGATCTAATTATCAACAATCGTCTGATCCGTATTTTGCTACTTCTTTAGCAATGTTTCTTTACGTGCTGCCACTGACGTGATTTTGGTTGCACACTCTCGAAGTTTTAGGTCAAGGTTCTCCTAAACGTGCTCTATTGGATTCATGTCAGAAATTTGGGCTACCCATGGCTTGATTCCTTGCGATTCCTTCCAGTCCTTCGCTATTTTGCCCATATAACATGGCGCTACATCTTGACAATGTAGGCATTTTTATCAATCTGATTGATTTCAAATAGTGGGAGTAGTCCTTTCTCTAATATTTGACAGTATCTTGGACCATTTAACTGCTCGTCAACACGAATCATGTCAGATTTCTCTCCAAACCAGACAGCGCCCCTTGCCATTACACCAATTCCTCCATGTTTCACGGTCGCCTGCAGAAATTCAGTGCACCAAGTCTCATTCTGATTTCTCCAAACACAAACCTGTCTCGAATTCAAATATTGGCAGAATTTACTTTCATCTGACCAAATTTCAGACCGTCAAATTTCATAATCTTTGCTCTCGAATTCTCTCACCCAGTACATACGCCGGTTCCTGTTAACCTCTGAAATCAAGGTTCCACTTTCTTGCAAATCTTCTTTGATAGCTTATCTCTTTCAGAGTTGTTCTCACCGCATATGACGACATTTCCATGCTGTTGGCGACATCTTTGGCGATCTGACAACGGTTTCTGATGACTTCCATCTGCAGCGGCCTTTTCCTTCGTTCAGTCATGATGCTTCGTCTTCTGACCGTTTTTCCACACGACAATGTCCTTTTTTCATTAAATTCCTTGACAATATTATTAACCTTTTAATGATTAACTTGGCAAAACCTAATAATTTCTCTATTTTACTTGACACACTCATGCCATCCTTTCATTTGCCCTCGTCGAAATTCACCAATTTCTTTACTTTCTTTCATTGTAAAATAGAAGTAGCTTGATACAAACACGGTATTGTCGGAAAAAATACGAGAAGTTATTATACGAGCCAATATTGCCATAATCAAGGTGGCTAAAAACTTATCATAGCCCTCTGTACTCGTCTGAGAAAAACCTTTCTGCCTTCCATCAGTTCACCCTTGTCTCCAGGAGATTAACTCATCACAACTTCTCGGATTAACGTTTACCGTTGAAATGAAGTGGAAAAATGATAGTGAATCAATTAATAGCTGTTTGGAAAGTTGACTCGCTGACTCAGGTCAGACAATTTTGCTCACCTGAATCTATCTTACGTATTTATAAGTCTACCATTCGTTCATGTTTAAATATACTGATGCCACTCTCTTCTACTGTTCCGGCTGTATATTTTTCTCGAAACACCTAATAGTATCTGTCTATATTTCTGAGATGAGGTATTATGTACACTATTTAGATTATTCGGACACATGACACAGCGGATAAAGGCGTTAGTTAGATCCAGTGACAAGACCCAAAGAGTTAAAATCAGATATCAGTGTTATTTTCATTTTTGTGTAATTTAGACAAGAATTTCTCCGTCACGCCTTTTAGATAGATTTTGATAATCACCTCGCTTGTTATAGTGATTTTCCAAGCGTAGCTTAGATGTGGCACAAGGCTGAAATATGGAGCACCCAGTGAAAATCGAACTCACTACTCAGTCATAATTGTTCTAACGAGACAAGCTTGCTAACCATTCCAACAACCTCTCTTCTTATATATGTATAAACATAAACATTATTTACATTATTCGGATTATTGTCCTCATCTTTGTCGCCATATTTATTACAACGTTTCGGCCGTTGTACGCTCCGGCCTTCTTCAGGTGGTTGGAAAGTCCAATAGAAACCTTTATTTCGCTTACTGGAGTAGACTGTCCTAGTTCCACGTGCCATGTATAATGTATGTCAGTTATCCGTTATCTCCTGTTAATTCCCCTCTCTAAGTTCTCCACTGCCTTAAACGGGTAGTGAACTCACACTCTTTGGGTCCTATCACTGGATCTAACTAACACCTTTATCCACAGTGTGACAAGGATGAGATCAATAGTCCAAATAATGTAAAGAGTGCACGTAATAGTAGTTAAGTACGTTATTGCGTGCCTTTATATGCATAATGAGACGAGCGGAACTGAAATAAAAATAACCAAATGTTGCTAAGTCACAAACACATTTCTCTGTATATAAAGTTTTGCTTTTATTCACGAGTATCTTTTAAACAGCCAGCCGCGGCACATGACAAAACCCAATAATGAATTTATTTTCAAAGTATCTACTGACCTGAATTCGAAGTTTCGCTGTTAGGTTTTAATATAATCAGTTTGAAGAAACAAAAGACAATTTTGATAAAAAGAAGAATGAATGGAACTTCAATTAAAAATAATTTTCGGTAAATATCATTAAGTAGATATGTGTCTTTTTAAGATAATGGGAAGAGCAAGAATCTGAAATTTATATTAAATTCAACAAAACCATACATTCGACTTGGAGACAATATCTCCTTGAACAAACATGTAAGATTTTAGTTTTATCGTGTAATATACTGAGGCTTTCCGTGTGTGAAATTTGCGGGTCGAGTTCGAATTCTAGAAAATGTTTGTTATGTTTGTTTTGTAAGAAATACCACTGGGGAAATATTAATCAATATTTTCCCCCTGGAAATAAATAGTTGGGTGGTCTGGGCCCTCTACTCTCGATGACAACCAGTCTAGAATAATGTTAACGCCGATTTCACAAATTAGACAAATAAAGCTGCACAAAGATGGTAAAAAGGGTTCAGCTACTAGAACTGAAAAACAAAACCTGTAATATTTCAAGAGTTGTGAGATTTTGAGCGAATTATCCAGAAAGCGCTTCACAACTACACTAATTGCACCAAAGAAAGTAAATGGGTTAATGCTTCCGAATTTACATTAATCCGACTATTGTGCTCATCTGTGTCGCCATATTTATTACAACGTTTCGGCCGTTGTACGCTCCGGCCTTCTTCGGGTAGTTGGAATGTCGAATTGAACCCTTTATTCCGCTTACTGGGGTAGACTGTTCTAGTTCCACGTGCCATGTCTAATGGGTGTCATTTATCAGTTAACTCCTGTTAATTCCCCTCGCCAAGTTCTCCACAGCCTTAACGAGGTAATGAACGCACAGCTCTTTGGGTCCTATCACTGGATATAACCAACGCCTTTATGCTCTGTGCCATGCGTCCTTAAGGACATCTGTATATGAATTTCGGCATTCCAACTACCTGAAGAAGGCCGGAGCGTACAACGGCCGAAACGTTGTAACAAATATGGCGACAAAGATGAGGAAAATAGTCCGAATAATGTAAAGAGTGTACATAATGCTTCACCTCAGAAATATAGGCAGAGGTTTAATACGCTGTCTGCTAATGTCGCTACGTAATCCTTGTTCCAGATGCCTGTTCGGCTACATTTCTATTCCATTACAATCCAGAGAGCCCACATAAGGATTATATTGCAGATAAATTCAGCGGACTTTAGTTACAGTTTCCCGAAAAAAACGTATTTAAACATTTTTGAACAATGACTACACTTAAGGCCTTGGTAACATTTAGAGCCGCTGTTTTGAATAGACTGAAAATATTTACTAAACTGTCACAAGGTTTCTGCATATCTTCACAATGAATGGCTTCCATGGTGCCTTCACAATGTGGCTGGAGCACAAGAACTAAGGCATTTAAGATTCTACATAGAAAGAGATTAAAATTTTGCACTTCTTTGAAATTAATAAAAATCTCTCTTGTAAAACTTTGAAAACACCCGTAATATACCTTATGTGTGTGTGTGTGTGTATATATATATATATATATATATATATATATATATATATATATATATATATACACCCTTGTGCAAATTAATTGAAACAAGCGAGCGCTTTAGTTTCCTTCCTTTCGCCATACGGTCCCTTTTAGAACCACTGGAGTGACAGGACGTAATCGATTTCTATTTTTTCCTCAGATTAAGTCATTTGCATTGGTGTGCAGTAATATAAATTTATATTCGGGGTCTTTGATGAATTTTGCTTAACCCTGGAAAATATGTCATCCGTGATTTCATCAGATTTTTTTCACGCTCACACACTATTGTCTCGACTGTCGATTATTGTCTGCGATGGACGTTATTCCAACGAAGCGTACAAAAATTGTAACGCTGCACGAACACACTGGCAAAATTTTACCAGTGAGCAAATCAAAGGACTAGAGACTGGCACGGAAACTCTGCTTCCAATCGAGAATCTGTGGTCAGCCTGCAAGGAGCGATTTCGTTGAATGGACATAGGATGTACTAATATGTGCACTGGAGTCATGGTTTATTGGGAAACAAAATAAATAATAACGGAATTATTCGTTTTGTTTCAATTAATTTGCACAAGTGTGTATATATATGCATAGTCATCCGCAGAGGGATTGTTTCGCTGTATCACAGCTCCTCGGTGTGGTTAGACGTCCAGTTGGTGCAAGCCAGGGTCGAAACCCGACTCATTTTATAATCAGTCAGTTATTGTCGCACGACAGAAAAAAAGGGGAATTTTAACATTTTCTCTATACGAAATACGCTATATATATATATATATATATATATATATATATATATATATATATATATATATAGCGTATTTCGTATAGAGAAAATGTTAAAATTCCCCTTTTTTTTTCTGTTATATATATATATATATATATATATATATATATATATATATATATATATATATGTATGTATGTATGTGTGTGTGTCTGTGTGTGTCTGTCTGTCTCTCTGTGTGTGTATCTGTGTGTAAATGGAGTCACAAGCTTGCAACAAGGTCTAAATTTATATATATATATATTTTTTTCTAGTACTGAAAGTCGAGAGTCTCAGCCAATATCTAAAATTGGATGGTGTCAGTATAGTAGACAATATTTTGTTGGCTATATCCTGGCATTTTTCTGAATCAAGTTAAAGAAAGGTAGTGGCATGTGTAAAACCGGTACACATGTACCTATACCCAGCCGGAAAAGTATCTATCAAATACCTATTCTGATAATTATTTATTTTTACGCATGTTATACATTTTATAAATAATTGATGATACAGTTTCGTGTAGACAATTTAGTTTGGTTTGTTTCTTTTTGTATAATAATAGCTTCTCGTATTTTACATTCTTTAATTGCTTTGAGTACACTATTCTGTTTGTTTCATCTTAATTGCATGTTGGTTAATTCTGATATGATGATTGACAAGTCAATCATGCGGGATTAATATATATATATATATATATATATATATATATATATATATATATATATATATATGATAAATTTGAAACTGTGATGATTATAATGTGATGGTGATGATGATGATTTCTTTGCTGTCGAAAATGACATAATTAAATGTATCTACATTGAATCTGATCATTCCCCTCACACGCGCTTTTTTTTTTCAATAGTTCAATCCTTCAATAAAAAAAATCATTTCCAGGTCACCCTATCAGCTCATGTTTAATTCTTTCTTCTTTCCTTTCTTTCCGTCCATCTCTCACTCTCTCCTTCCCTCTCCCTCCACATCTCTTCCCGATCTTTCTCTCTCTTTCTTCTTTCGCGGCCCTCCAAATTTTTTAACACCTTATATTGAACTTTTTATTTTTCATTCTTCCTCTTTTAATATTAAAACTTTTTCCTTTTCTTTTTCTCATTCCCTTTTCCTTTCGTCTGGATAAACTGACTCCATTTATTAAGAAAACATCAGCCTGAAGAGATGAATAAATTCTTGTATATTTATGAACCGAAAGGATTTTTAAGGGTCGTCCGTACACACACACACACACACATATATATATGGGAGACTACCGTCATTTTCGATGTATGTGTGTCCTGTGGCTCAGTTCATAGGACTAAACAGCGAGGCTACTAGCACATGTATCTATCAATATAATGGTGAAGGCATCTGCAGCCTTTTCGGAAGATCGAATACAGAGAACTGATGCACATATCATGCCACGTTTTTCAAACGATCCGCCTTAGATTTTGAATTCAGAATTTTCCTTCTCATCTACTGGTTAGCTACCAAGACATTACGGCCCAGTATATATATACTAAGTAGACACGAACGTTTTTCCGCTCAGACAAAAAGACCTTTCACTTCAAACATCTGGCGCCTTATTTTAAGTAGTTGGTGTGACATCTAACTTCTCAGTACTTTCTCATACACAGTTGAGAAAATCTCAGTAGTAATTTATTATAAAAATTATAAGTTAATGATCTTATTGGTAGAAAACAAAACTGCTACGAAAATAGACTATATATATATATATATTCTATTTGAGGGCTTTTTTTCAGAGTTTTGGATAAGAGCATTGTTGGTGTTCTGTTTTGTTTCAAGTTTTTTTCTAAATCTTTTTCTTAATGGGATTCATAGTCATCGGTTAACGGCTTTCTTGATCTTTTCTGCAAAGGCAGCCATGATCTTCTAATTGTCTTCTGTTGAAAGGGACTTCCTGATGTTTTGCATCAGGGCTTTTATAATCTTCTGTTTAAAGTCTTTCTTGATTTTTTTTTATTCAAGTCTATACTGAACTTGAGTTCACGGTCTTTCTTGATCTTATGCTGAAGGGCATATCTGATATTCTATTTGCTAGCTGTCTTTTTCTTTTGCTTTTTTGTTTTTGGTTGCGTAAGGTCTTTCTGGATCTTTTCTTTAAGGGAATTCTTTATTTTCTATGTTAGGTTTATTCTTTCTTTTGTGTACGTGCTTCATTAATCATTAGTTTAAGGGTTTTTTTTCTTCATTTTTAACATTTATCGTATTTTTTAAAGCGCATGTCCATTAAATAACAACTATTGTGGTAGACTGGGGTATTTGCACAGTATTGATCTATGGCTATTTTCCAAGTCAGACAGTTATGTGCCATGCGCGATACACGCTTAGGCGATTATATATTTTTTGATACGTGAGTGACGAATCAAAATTTTCCCGCAGTAGGTAGCTATTTCTTCCCTCAGTAAACGAGTTGCCATCCAAGGCTATAGAACCGGTTCTGTCCTGCTATTTACCCAAAGCTTGCGGGAGAAGAAGCGGATTCATACCTTCCCTGAGGTTATTAGCATGTAAATGAATGTAATGGATTCGCCTGGAATTCGAACCCGGCTCTCTAATTCCTCAATCCAGTTAATTGTAATAGTAACGGTAATAGTAACTATTTACATATAAGGAAATACTAAGCAGACTGTTTATACGCAAAAGTGTTGTAGAATAAAAAATATCATAGTTTTTAAAATATGACTAAAAATAAATTAAATTTAAGCTATGGCGGACGGTAAGTGATGTAATTTTAATGTCTAATAAAAAAGTGTGTAAATGTCGTTGTTATTGAATTTCATTTTCTTTTTAACATAGTAATTTATTCCTTGGCATTATATTTTGTATAATTATTTATGTATTAATTTGTTTATTTTAAAATTTAGTTCCCAGATTTCTTTTATTGTTAAATTTTGTTATGGTCATATATTTTAGCTTGTGAAAAGAGTATTTAATTTAATTAAAGCGTTATTTGAAAAAACAGTATTTAAGTTACAACTAATGCAAAAATCTATTATTGTACCCTTAAGAAATTTTAGTCTAACCAATTACTTTCACTTTTAATAAATATAGCATTCTTTAAATTATGGTTGTATAAATATATATATACATGTGTGTGTGTGTGTGTGTGTGTGTGTGTTTGTGTGTGTGTGCAGAAAAATAGGAAGGAACACGTTAGGTAAATAATCCGGAGTTCTTTAGTATTTTTGTTTTAATTTTTAAAAAGACAGTGCTCCATACAGGAGAGCTTATATTATATTATTTTTTATTTTTTAAAATTTTTGGCGAGGGAATCATATTTTTTAAAAATATTATAATATATATATATATATATATATATATATATATATATATATATATATATATATATATATATTAATATTATAATATTTTTGTTATTATATTTTAAATCGCTACACAAAAACTTTTGTTTCGGAACTATAATATTCCTTAATAGGGCGGTGACAGATAACATGATGAAAATGGTTTATTTGTTAAACTAGAAAACAAATCGTTACCTTATTTGAAAGTTGAAAAGGAGGAGGGGAAAATCTAATTTCAGAATTAAAAAAACATACATGTGGGCATGTCTGGATTAACCAATTAAGAGACAGATATGGGCTAAAAGGGAAAATGTAAAATAAGGTCAAAGGTTGTAGGTAGATGGCTTATTAATTCAAGTCTAAATAAATTGACATTTTGACAGTAAACAAACTGTTGCCAACAAAGTTTAGAAAAGGTGATGTTGACAGATTTATGAATTAAAAAAAAAATATTATTAAGGAATTTCAATATTTTTTATACTACAAAACCACCTTAAAGGAGTCGCTAGTATCATACATACATATATATATATACATATATATGTATGTAAGCAAATATGTGGATGTACATCCGACGGTCTGATGAAAATGTGGAAAAGACAAAGCAAAATCCGAATATGTGAGTTTACTGTTTTTTATTTTGTTTTTTATTTTAAACAAAAACAAAAACAAAATAAAAAACAGTAAACTCACATGTTCGGATTTTGCTTTCTCTTTTCCACATTTTCATCATATATATGTATGTATGTATATATATATATATATATATATATATATATATATATATATATATATATATATATATATATATTGAATAAAAATAAAAACAGACCACTTTAAGGTTCCATGTAATAAATTATTTCACCACAGCCCTTTTAAAGGACCGTGCGTCATCCGTCTTTACTTCCAAAGGTTGAAATGAAAAATGAAAAGAAATTTACACATTTTTGACGGGCAGTACTAAGCATATGTAAATTAACGAAGTGAGAAAGTGAGGCGCGGGAGAGAGACATGATTGAGTTAGATGTAAAATTTCTATTCTCTCAAATATAAATTGTTTGAGGAAATCCAGACATTGACACATTAATATATATATATATATATATATATATATATATATATATATATATATATATATATATATATATATATATATTAAATATAAATATATATTAAATTTATTATATTAAATGGGCAATGCAACAAGGCAATATTAAAGTTGGAAAATAAAAGAATTAAGTGAATATTATGTGAACTATTATATACTAATAAAATAATGCATATATAATTGTAATGATTATTTTTTTAAATTCTTTTTGTGAATTCTTAATCTGTTTATTCTTTATCTTTATTTACATATATATATATATATATATATATATATATATATATATATATATATATATATATAGATATATATATATATGTATATAATTTATATATATATATATATATTAGAATATATATATACCATTTAATATGTATATATATATTAGTTTAATACATATATATATATATTATTTTATTATATATATTATTTTTATATATATATATATATATATATATATATATATATATATATATATATATATATATATATATATATATTATAAAATATAATTGTTGCCATATTTATTACAACGTTTCGGCCGTTTTACGCTCCGGCCTTCTTCAGGTGGTTGGAATGTCGAACTGAACCCTTTATTTCGCTCACTGGGGTAGACTGTTCTAGTTCCACGTGCCATGTTTAAAGGATGTCAGTTATCTGTTATCTCCTGTTAATTTCCCTCTGAAAGTTCTCCACTGCCTTAACCGGGTACTGAACTCAAACTCTTTGGGTCCTGTCATTGGATCTAACTAACACCTCTATCGACTGTGCGATGTGTCCTTGAGGACATCTGTGTATGAATTTCTGGGTATTATAAACCTAATGTCTTCAGAAACCATTTTTACCAGTGCTCATATTGCAATTTTTGTTGTTATTATCGCTTTTTCTCTGGCACTCCTTATTACTGGTTCCCATATTGTATTCATTTCTATGCTTGGTCGGCTCAGGAGATTTTTGTGGCCTAGCGTACGGGCTGAATCTTTAAATTTACGAATTTTCCCAATGGTGTTCCTCTTCTATGATCTCAACCTGATTCCAAAGAGGGCGGTGATCTCCCTTTTCTCTCCATATGTGG
Source organism: Acanthosepion esculentum (assembly GCA_964036315.1). Lineage (NCBI taxonomy): Eukaryota > Metazoa > Mollusca > Cephalopoda > Sepiida > Sepiidae > Acanthosepion > Acanthosepion esculentum. Next base: position 98,067,900 of record OZ038487.1, read on the forward strand.
TCAGCCACACCTGATTTTTCCACTTCCCCTCGTGTTACAGCTTTCTCGTGTTCTTGAGTCCTTACCTTAAGGGGACGGCCTGTCTCCCCTTTATATTTCTTTCCACAGCTGCACGGGATAGCGTACACACAGTCTTTAGTCATGTTGTCCTCTAGTGGGGGGGGTCTTACTCGGGAGAGATATCTGCGAAGTGTCGTCAAGCTTTTGAAGGTAGTCCTGATGTTATATAGACCGCAGATCCTTTGTATTTTCTCTGATAACCCCTTCACATAAGGCAGGCAGACTGTTTTCTGAGTATTGTTATCCTCCTCTTGTACCCGCCTATCCCAGTTTTTTTTAGCTGCTGCCATGTACCCAGGGTAGTTGTTACCTTGTAGGGTACTACTTATACTGACAAATTATTTATCTAATGACTCTGAGTCGCCACTTATGACTTTTGATCGGTGTTGTAAGCAGCGGACGATCCCTTTCTTTACACTGTATGGATGGTGGTAGTTGAAATTGAGCCACTGTCCGGTGAATGTCGGTTTACAGTATACGGATATCTTGAACCCAAGCTCTGTTCGATATATTAGAACATCCAGGAATGGGAGTGTGTTGTTACTCACTTTCTCCATTGTGAACTGTATCGAATGTCTTATTGAGTTCACATGGTCCAGTAGAACCTGAACATCTTTTTTGTGTGGCCATAGTATGAAGGTGTCATCTACGTACCTTAAGCATATAGTTGGCTTTAGAGATATAGATTCTAATGCCATTTCCTCAAAGTATTCCATGTATATATTCGCCATTGCTGGTGATAATGGCGAGCCCATTACTATGCCCTCATCATGTCGATATATGTGTAGTCCCATTCCGAAGTGTGTTGTTTGTGTACATAAAGTCAATATCTCCATCAGATTATCTATTGGAATACTGCTTCGTTCTTCTAGGGATGAATCAGAGGCCAATCTGTCTCTGACTACTGAGAGTGCCTCCTCCATGGGTACCTTGGTGAACAAACTCACTACATCCAAGCTCACCATCTGGTTGGATAGGATGGCAGGATCTTTGATTGTTTTCCACGAAGTGGGCGGAGTTTAGGACATATGAAGGAGACTTTCCGATCAATCAGTCAATTATATCTACAAGGAAGCGACTCAGAGGGTAGCACACAGAGCCTTGGCAACTAACAATAGGCCTGAGTGGAATCTTAGGGAGACCGTATATGTGAGGCAACTTGGTGTAACGCTGCGATAACTGCCTATACGTCTTAGGTGCGAAGTGATCCTTGTTCTTGATTAGTGTCTGTGACTCTTTGCGTTCCGTTTTCATTGCAGGATCCTTTTTTACTGTAGGTATCATTGCTACTGAGGTCTTCCACCTTTCTTGTATAATCTGATTTGTCCATCACTACTCATTATTTTAATACACACACACACACACACACACACACACACACACACACACACACACACATATATATATATATATATATATATATGTGTGTGTGTGTGTGTGTGTGTATATATGTATGGAAGGCGTCCTCAAGTTGGAATAATAGAAGAACCTTTGTGTGAAAAAGGTTGATTATATACTAATTTATGCGTACTCAATCTGGTACGGGAGACATGAACTGAAAGTATACTTGAATATCTTCTCTAATTTGTCACAAGTCTCTATCTGTATGTGTGTTTTTTGGGGGTTTTTTTGGTGTCTGTGTATTAGGCAGCAATCCTTTTGTTATGCAAAAACCGCACGCAAATCATGTTGGTCACACGAAAATTCTTTAGCTATTTAGAGATAATGCAACGTGTATCTTGTAAAAAACATTTGAAGATATTAGAAGCCTATTCTCATTTCCATCACATAAGACCGTGGTCAAAAGGTCCTAAGCACTTAGAAAGTTGGTTCTCTGTCTCGTGCCACCAAGTCTTTTTTTTTCTTCATCTGAATTTTTCTTGCATCTTTATACGTCTACCATTTATCCGTGCATTAATTTCTGTTGTCACATGGTATCAGGTGCTTCTGCTATGCATCTTCAGATTCTGGGCAAAATCCAAAAATGAACCTGCAGTATTATCGATACCAATCTCGGCCACAATCACCTGCCCACCGTTGTAACGTATCGTCCCTGTGATGTTTTTCTATGGCACTTGTTCTGATAAACTATACTCTTTGTAATTCGACTTCATGAATTTATACGCCGTACCAAATTGGCAGTTAGGAATCATCATTTTACTTATGAAATTACTAATTTTAATCGTAAACTCTATTCTACTAGTTTGTTCTCTTCCAGCATCTTATTTCCCTTTCAACCACAACCTATAAAAAATTAAATGCAAAGTAAATCGTCATCTCATGTTTTCTTGAATTATGTTCTGTTTATTGTCCTTTCTCCTCATTTACGTTTTCTAAATTTTCTTCAATCTGTTGTCTTCTGTCCCCATTAAAACCTTGTATTTAAGTGGCTTTGTCGCATGATTAAAATAAATCCACGTTACCCTGAATATTAAGCACCCCTTTAAATTGGTTATAGTATTAGTCGAAAACACCTGACATAAACAACATTCAATATAGCCAGTCTTTGAAAACAGAACATGTAAGGCCAAAAATATATTAAAAGAAAATACATAAAATTTATACAATTTACCACACACACACACACACACACACACACACACACACACACACACACACACACACACACAACCACACACACTGCATAAAATTTTCATAACATCGGCATTTTTAGAATGTTCATCCTTGACATTTTCAGTAAAAAGGTGATGACAAGTATCTCAGTTCATATTCATTTATTAGCAAGAAAATATATGAAATTTTTAATGTGCATAATTAAGTTAGCGATTTTTTAATTGGACATATCAAGGAAATATCAAGATTTCATTATTTTATTTCTCTTTGAACTAGTTTAATTTTGAAATGCAAATGTATTTCAAGATTCCACTCGTCTTTTGTGCGTACATGTCAATTAAGCAAATATAGATACATAGGTAAATAGATAGGAACAGGCTGAGATAGATAGATAGATAGATAGATAGATTGATAGATAGATAGGAACAGGCTGAGATAGATAGATAGATAGATAGATAGATAGATAGATAGATAGATAGATAGATAATAAAGATAGATAGATAGATAGGAACAAGCTAAGATAGATAGATAGATAGATAGATAGATAGATAGATAGATAGATAGGAACAGGCTGAGATAGATAGATAGATAGATAATAAAGATAGATAGACAGATAGATAGGAACAGGCTGAGATAGATAGATAGATAGATAGATATAAACAGGCCGATATATATATATATATATATATATATATATATATATATATATATATATAGATAGATAGAAACAGGCCGATATATATATATATATATATATATATATATATATATATATATATATATAGATAGATAGATAGATAGATAGATAGATAGATAGATATGAACACATCGAGAACGATAGAAAAATAAAAAGGAAAGTGTTACATGTCTGTTTAATATTACACACACAGACACACACAGACATACACTATATTCATCAACACGCCCACGTGTGTCAAATGTGGCACAAGGCCGGTTTAATGTGGGCTTTCCGAGCCCGTAGGCTCGGGCAAAAATTGCCCGTAGAACCCGTATAAAAGGGATCGGGGTGGTCAACCTCCTCGAACGAGGCTCTGCCCTTTGGCGGAGCCTCGTCCGAGTTCCTCTCTGCCTCTCTGTCACACAGCCACACACACACACACACACACACACACACACACAAACACACACACACACACACATATATATATATGATTAGAGAGTAAGGGAGAGGGGGAGATATAGAGATCATAAATTAAGATAGAAAGAATGAAATTATTACATGTACGTTTAACATAACTAGTTTAAACAATGGAAATTTCAGTTTCATATATTTGAAATGTCTGATTCATTTAAGGATTGAATAATCTCCTGGCTCGTTCTGTAACAATAAAATATCCGTAGGAATTACCCTATCGCATCGTTACCTATTTGTCCTTAACAGCTTTAACAAAATATCGCAATAAAAATCATAAATATGAATGTTGGTCGTTATTTTAAGACCTAAAGAAGTACAAATGAAAAGATTAGTAATAGACAACTTTTTGCATTCAACTGAAACAGACCTTTAATAGGTTTTTTGTCTAACCCGGGCGATCAAAACGATATAGTCCATTATGAGGCATTAGCCGGAGATGCTTAAAATTTTCTTTCTTTCGTTCTTTTTTTCACTAAAACAAGTTAGCGTCTCTTATATGTTTTTTGTCTCTCAACGTGATCAAAACGGATTAGTTCATTATCTATGTGGTATTGGCAGGACGAACGGTCGTGCCATCAAACGAAGGGTGGGACAAAGCCATTTATTACATTTAAACCTTATTTTTAGCGGAAATACATATTTGAATGGAGGCATCGTTTATTTATTAAACAGTATTTTTTAAAAATCTCGCCTACAAACATAAGTCCCCGTTTTTATCAAAAACCGTCTTCAAATCCGAGGATTTTTTAGTCCGAAGTGTCTCGCCGATTTAGCGAAGCCGAATAATGCGTTATTGTAGCAGTGTCGGTTTAAGTCAGGTCTGAACAAATAACGGTTTCTCCAGGAAATATACTATATAATAAATAAACGGATCGTCTATTCAAATATGTGTATCAACTAAAATAACGTTTAAGATGATACAATTTGTAGGTTTAATAAATAAAATATCTAACATTTATATACAGTGTGGGGAATATATATTCATACACAAAAAATAATTAATAATTAATTAATAAACATACTTTTCATATAATTAATTGTACACAGATGGATTATATCTAAATATGCATAGAAAACAGAAAAACTGACTTAATGGAAATAAATCCCATCTATCCATTTTAATAGGTAAAAAGTATTCTTACAATAGAAAAAATACATAATCTTCATTTAATACTTTGTAGAATAGCCATTATTCACTTCTACAGCAACCAACCACTTCTTGTATTTCTCAATTAATGATTTGCAAATTTTATTTTTTTTTTTTTAATTTTATTCCATTCTTCTTTGCATATGCTCTTCAGACCCAAGATGATTGTTGGAGTTCTCGAATGGATTTGAATTTAGAATAACGCCACAAATTCTCGATTGCCTTTAAATCTGGGATTGACTTGGCTATTTCAAGATAATTACATTAATTTCACCAGCCATTTCTTCGTAAATTTTGCAGTGTGCTTAGGATCATTATCTTTTTCGAAGACCCATTAAGGAGGAAATTAAAACTTTTCAACCGAAATCATTAAAATTACTTCCAAAATATTTCAATATGCTACGACATTCATTCTACCATCTATTACTAATATGTTGCCAGTACCTTTTGTAGAAAAACAACCCCAAACCATGAGGCTGCCACCACCAAATGTCACCAATGGAGCTATGTCCTTTTGTTTGAAGGCATCGCCATCTTTCCACACTTCTAGAATTACGTCCAAACAACTCAATTTTTGTTTCGTCTGTCCATAATACGCTTTCCCAATTTGTCCTTATCCTTATGTTCACGAACGAATTTCAAAATGGAATCTCTGTGTCTTTTCAATAGCAGTGGAGTTGCCCGAGGATAACGTGATTTTAGATTGTTCCGATGAATTTCATTGCTTATTGTCCGTTTAGGGACACAGATTCCTGATGAAAGCAAATCATCCTGCAACTCTTGACGAGTAACGATTGGATTTTGTTTAATTTGACGCATTAATTTCCACGAAGATCTTGAAGAAATCTTCCGTGGAACACCTGTTCTTCTTTGGATTTCAGCAGGTTTAACTTTTTTATACCTTGCCGTGAATTACCTAATGGTAGTAAATGGAATATTCGGGTTGTCTGAGATTTTCCAGTAATTTTTACCTTCTTTCCAGGGCTTAACTATCAGTTCTTTTTGCGAATTTGTCAGTTCTTTAGCTCTTAACATGATGATAATCTTCTTGCACGAATATCAATTACAGAATGTTTTCTTTGTATTATTCAGGCTAAAAATAACTTCTAATAACATTATTGGAACGTTCTAGAATATTCCACTTCAATAATCTAGAGTATGAAAGCAATTTAATTGTTTTAAAATCTGAAATTTGCATTGTAGGAATACTTTTTCACACATTAAAAAGAACAAATGTGATTCATTTCTATTAAATATTTTTTCTGTTTTCTCTGCATATTTAGTTATTATGCATCTATGTAAATTATATTAAAATCATGCTTATTCATTAGTTAAAAATACAATAAATTAAATCTTTGTTTGTGTATGGATATTAGTTTTCACACACTATATATATACATACATAGCGAGAGAGAGAGAGAGAAATCAAATCAAATATGGCTCGGAATTCGACAGGATGATAAAATAAAGTACAAATAGGAAAGGTTTATCTACCCTACATGTTTCCATTTTACCAAAGCTTAACCAGAGGCTGAGTTATGGAAAAATAGAAGAAAGATATTCTGTTACTTATCTTTCGTGCTGTTTGATTTTCATTAGACAATCAGGTATAATATGAATCCGGCACTTTTAAACTAACATCAGTACAATGTTTGGCGTACCGAATTGAAAGTGTGATGAATGCCTCCATTCAAAGTTTCAAGTAAATAACTGATATAATAATACACAGATAGATAATCAATATATATATATATATATATATATATATTATATATATATATATATATATATATATATATATATATATATATATATATATATATAATTAAGTAATTCATCTAGTCTAGACGAAACCTCAACAGAATGCAGAGAGCACTGGACGGCCGTTTCGTCCTATATTTGGGACTCATCAGTAGTGCACATCCACTAACAAGAATTGAACTTGGACAGTAACGTTTTCAGGCGAACGTCATACCAACTGTTCTAACGGGCCTCGGCAACGAACAGGCAACCAATTAGACTCGATATAGCGCCGTTCGATCACATATTCCGTGGTGGAACTCATCCGAGATTCTCTTTAACCACAGGACTGTGCGCCTACGAGCTACGACTACTATCCCCAGGCCGCTCAATCCAGAGGATTTGAAGCCGTTTCAAGGAAGGATATACAACTGATAGCAATTAGGATGCCTTGAGATAATTATAATTAAGTAATTACTTAATTATAATTATTTCAAGTCATCCTAATTTCTATCACTTGTATATATATATATATGTATATATATGTATGTATATATATATATATATATAGATAGATAGATAGATAGATAGATAGAAATGAAATGTCTTATAATATAGATAGATATGTAGATAGATAGATAGATAGATCGATAGAAATGAAATGTCTTATAGATAGATAGATAGGTAGATAGGTAGATAGATAGATAGATAGAAATGAAATGTCTTATAGATAGATAGATAGGTAGATAGATAGATAGATAGATAGATAGATAGATAGATAGAAATGAAATGTCTTATAGATAGATAGGTAGATAGATAGATAGATAGATAGATAGAAATGAAATGTCTTATAGATAGATAGATAGATAGATAGATAGATAGATAGATAGATA
>OZ038487.1:98080469-98085469 GCA_964036315.1 Acanthosepion esculentum
AAAGGAAGCCTTAGGAATCATTTTTGCGGTAGCTAAATTCTATAAATTTATTCATGGAAGGGACTTTGTGTTGCAGCCAAATCATCGTCCACTCCTTACTATCTTTGGATCAAAAATGGTCTGCCAACACGTACTGCTAGTAGACTGCAAAAATGGGGAACCATTCTCCTCGATTATAATTACAAAATGGAGTTTCTACCATCTACTAAAATCTGTCATGCAGACGAGTTATCGAGATCGTTATCTCAATATGCTGAATGCCTGGAAGACACAGTCATTGCTGCCACAAGAACAGAGGTCAACGTAAAAAGCACCTTATGCAATATTGTCAGAGAGCTTCCAATTACGATCAACGAAATAATAGACAAAGCCTCCGAAGATGACTTCATAAAGGAAGTAAAGGACAAATTAAAAAGCAAACATCAGAGTATTTCAGAATTCTACTCACTCTGTAACGACATATTAATGTACGGAGTCAGAGTAGTAATCCCATCTACACTTCAGAGTAAAACACTAACGGAATTCCATGTTGACCATCCGGGAATTCAAGGATGAAGAGTCTGATGAGGAATTATATCTACTGGACCAACATGGACAGGGATATTGAGAACACGGTAAGATCGTGCAAAGGATGAGTTTTGACTGCTAAAGCACCCCCGATAAAATTCAATCCCTGGCCTGAAACCGATCGTCTGTGGTCGCGGATACATATTGATTTTGCTGGACCGCTTGATGGTTTTCTCTACCTCATAGTAGTTGACAGTCATTCCAAGTGGCCAGACGTATTGAAATGCAAGAAGCCGTCCGCGGAAGTCGGAGATCGGGCTTGAAATCAATGCCTATTTTATTGAATAAATTTACTCTACTACTTCAAGATATTACTGTGAAATTTTGGTATTTATATCTGTTAAAATGAGATGTTAGTGTTATTTTCATTCATACGTAATTTAGATGACAGTTTATCCATCGCACCCTTCATATACACACACACACAAAGATAAACATAAACACACATGAAAACACACACAAAATATTCAGTTTGAGCGTTTATATGACGTCACCTTGTCTGACCTGAAATTGTTTAAATCAAACTACAGAACACAATAAATCAGTTCGTTAGATGCAATACGGTGCCTCATTTTCTCAGCAATCAGAGACTTAGCTACTTCGTTTAAATTTATTACGTACAGCCACGAATATGCATCTGTTGTGACCGGAGATGTCACGCTGGTATATCCGGAAATAGTGGTTCCTTCGGCTATAGCGGCAGAACATGTTGCTGATTGAGATGGTGATCACGGTGATGACTGACGTTTCACCTGGTATTTCAGGAATGAAAGCATCTATGCCGATTTTGAACCAATACGAGACCACTGTGGCGCAATTATAAGTTTGAAAGATAAAAATATCACTCCAAAATAGCGTCTCGAAGAAAGTCTCAAAGAAAGGCACGGAGTGAGTCCCACTGAGCATGCTGGTTACCGAAAGTGGTCTTAAGAATAGGAAGTTCCTGTTTACTGAAACGAAATATCAATCGATACTACAAACTGATCTGAGTTTTCAACAGCACACTGTTGTGAAACTCCGTAAATGCGAGCTGAAATTAGAAATAAGTCAAGTAGAGAAGCCTCTTGCTTGGATTTGCTAGGGAAATGCACAATTTGAGTAAGTGATAGAGAAAATTAAATAATTAATATCTGAATATAAGTAACATCAGTAACATTAATATGTTTAATCCACGTGTTGTGGACCATTTGAAAATCGTCGAAGACAAAGATGTTCGCAGATGGATGGAGTTAGAGAGAGTGAGAGTTACGTTCCTATAATGTCAGATTCTATGTTTAATATACTGCAGTCCTAAGAAGAGTCGTCCTGGGTAAGACGTTAAACTACATCCGCATCCTGTGTAAGACGTTAAACTACATGCAGCAGCAAGGCCTCTGATCAGGAGGTTTTGACGAGCGTGGAACCACCTCTTAATTGCTGGTGTTCCCAGGTCCACCCTGACCCGGGTTGGTAGCACCTGTTAGAGTCCCAGCTATGGGCAAATAGTTAACTATTACCAGCAATACTTTTTTGAAAAGAATTATTACCAGCAATACAATTTTGAAGGAAATATATTACCAGAAACAGATTTTTGACAAAACAAAATATTACCAGCAATAAAAAATTTTGTCGGCTTTTATTTAACCCTTTGAGGTTGATATGCCGTAAAACAAAATAAACGAAACCAAACCTCAGAAGAGTGCGGCTAATAAAGGAAAAAGGTATAGTAACAGAGCTTAATAATGAAAGTCGAAATCAATGAATGATTTGTCTGGTGACTCTAGTGAAGATTCCCATGGTATTGGAAGATTATCCCAGATGTAAATTAGACCATCCTTGAGAATGATCGAATCATTTCAGCAAAGAGGATGATAGCCTGGATCAGAGAATTTATTGGTAGCAGTGGAAGAATTTGTTTGTTTCGTGAAGTGCAAAGATATCCGGCGACCGCTCCACGAGAAAAGATTATATACTTCTGAAGTTACAGTGGCTAGCATGAACACTGGAGATAGAATAGTTCGGGGTAGATTTTTTTTTATTATTTACTGGTTTTCTCATATTTCTTTTTATTAGGTGTGTGTGTATGTGTGTGTGAGTGAGAGAGAAAGAGAGGAAAACAGATGGTGAGAGTGGTAGAGATATAGAGAGCCTCTGTGTGTGATATCCAGGCGTCCTCTAAGCCTACTGGGAGTGAGAAACCTCTCGGCTTAAGACATCTCTCCAGGAGAAAAACAACAGCTGCGACGTCGTTTACGTCACAGGATGTTGACCGGTTATTCTTTGTGGAGAAATACACACGATGTCCAAAGAGTGGGATTGGCTGTGTGCAAAATCGTTCCCCACTTAAAAGAAAGCTTCAAGCGCAGGAAAACTTGATTTTTCTTTCTTTAGTATGTGCCGAATAGTATCATACCCGAAAAAAGCAAAAAACTTCTGATTAATTACGATAATTTGAGAACGTAAATCCCTATGTAGAAATTAGATAGAGACCGTCCAAGAGCCGAACCCATCGCTACCACTTCACTTTGTGTATGTTGCCATAGTGATAGTAAAAAGGTACATGTGTGGTGCAGGAGAGAATTTTATGCAGAATATTTGGACTAATTTTAGAAGTTTGGAATAAACAGAAATCTTATTAAAGAAAAATATGCTCTGCCGGAGAGCCCATTTTTTCCCTTTAATATGGTTTCTCGAATATTCAGGCCGATAGACGAAAATAAATCAATACATATTTTGTTTAATAAATAAATGGAAAGTCTATTCAAATATGAGGATCCACTAAAAAAATAACGCCTAAAGGGATAAAAATTATATAGGTATAAACCTCAATTTTAATTATCCACAGAGGGCAGTTGCTGGATAATTTGGAACGCTAAATTTTAATTCTTAGGCATTATAAATATTAGAGTTTCATTATTTTTTTAAACTTAAAAAATCTGTGCCCTATCTGAGCTGGAGACATTTAATCGGTAAAGTATATTTTCTTTTAATCTTTTAAAAATCCCTAATGGGTTGTATGCCCTGTTTTACAAAGAATACGTTTTCATTTCAGATTATTCTTTTCAAAACTTCATTTTAGATAAATTGTTCGCTACAGTGTTAGGTTTTCTATCATAATCTATCAATTGAAAAAGGACCAATTAAATTTGGCCCGGTCTAAACTTGTCAAAAACTAAAGAAAGTCTTAACTTGTACTGCAAGGTTGGAGTGAGAATTTTGATTCGGGTAGTGTTGAGGAAATATGATATCAGTCAGCAGATCTGATCATAAACATAAAGTTCACAGGGAGATATATAAACACATGAATGCATACACATATATACAAACACACACACGAGATAGCTACACACGTTTTTTTTTTAAATATATCTGGTTAGAGATTTTATGCAAATATGTATTTTAGTTAGAGTAAAGGAATTATTTTACCATCAAAGTTATACCAAGAGTATATTTTGTTAAATATTCTAATGAGCCCGACAAACATTGATGACCTCGAGTCGCCAACAATGTGTGTGTGTGTGTGTGTGTGTGTGTGTGTGTGTGTGTGTGTGTGTGTGTGTGTGTGGATTAATCAAACTTCGAAAAATTGTGCGGGTAATATTACAACTACTACATCTATAGGGACATAAAAATGCGCAAAACTTTCGTCATATTAGACAATCATTTTCTACGTAAATTTCTTTTCTTCCCGTGTGACAAAAGTACCGTTTTATGATCATTACGGTAAAATTTACACACAGACTGACGGTGTAGACATGAGTTCGCCTCTTGGTACTACTATCAAATTTCTACATGACTCATGTATATATAATTCATTCTCAGTAGGCTTAGACAAAGCTGAACCCACCTACACACACACACAGTCACACACGCACGCACACACCCTCGCACTCACATATATGTATATTCGTGATACATGTCTAGACACACAGCCTTGCCAATCTCATTTAGTTTGTCTACGCTTTTTTATTGTTGTTTTCAAATATCCCATATGGCGAGAACAGAACTGACAAGAAATGTGAAATGTTGTAAAAACATTAATGCAAATTTAGCGTGCTTGATTTAGCATTTTATACACTTTCGCCTTAGTGCATTTCTTGCTATTTTAAGTGAATCAAAGTGTGTTGTTTTGTAACATATACCATTTTTTCTTCATATGGCCTTTTATGTAATTTCCTCGAGATATCTCCTTTGTATTTCTTGTGATGTCTTTTCAGGCTAAAGAATAATTTCTACTTCATGTCTTAGATTGTTATTTATCTGATTTCTATTTATTAAGTCTCTAATTGTTTTACAGGAACTTGTGACAATTGTAATGTTAAGTTTAGGTAAGTTCTTTTCGATTGTCATTGTCGTAGGTAGTGTAATGTATTACTTTTTAGTAAGTTTGTTCATATCGTTCAAACTTTTATTCTTAAGAAATCTGATGGGCTCGTGTTAAATAAGATATAATT
>OZ038487.1:98087969-98177969 GCA_964036315.1 Acanthosepion esculentum
GCGACAGTCTTGCGAAGTTGTGTCTCTGGGAAATATATTATAGAATAGAAAATGCTTCCCTTCGTGGCCGCATACAGGGTTTAGAACTATGCCAAAAAAGCGAGCGCTGAACATCTTCACCCCCATATATGGCATCGATTTTCTATTTCCCGTCTACACTGAATCCTATGTAGATAAAACCGTTAAAACGGTGTCATGTTTATTTCTTGACCGATATAGTGACGTGGACACATTTACCGCTTTATTTAGCAAAGGGTTCTAAATATGTGGGTGTGAAGGGAACTTGAAACCTGTGGGTTACCTCTCTTACCTCGGCCAAAAGCGTCCGTTTGATAGCGTTATTTAAATCTATAAAAAAAAGGCAACCATATTCTCTATCTTTCGCTTTTTAACTTTTTTCCAGGTGTCGTAGAACGTAGATAGAGAACACCCGCTGACTGACTTTTGAACTCTCTCAAACACGCACAGACACAAACGTGTCAGAGTTAACTCCTCCTTAATTTCCTAATTGTTCACTAAGGCACGCTTTCCCGAAACTATAAATACTGGGCGATTTATTGCCTTGTTCTCTTTTTCACTTTGCATTTCAGCGGACACATTTAAAAATGTGATCTCGTAGAGATCAGCGTTTTCGCCCACTTCTGGGAAAACGCCATGAAACACACATACACGTATGACCGAACATTCACGAATATACAAACTCTTTATGTTCACACAAAAACACAAATGTTGATGTCTTTGTCACTTGTAAATTTGTTGTTTAATACATATATTTGTTTATATATATATACATCGGTCTTGTTTGTTTTCTTTACAGATTCGTTTGGATTCAACTTGAGTGCGCCATTGTTCTTGTAGTTGGACCTTCTAGCAGGAATAAACAGCACGTGTTCCTAACAACATTCAAACCCACACGGTCCTCTACAAAAGTCTCTAACACATACACTTGTTTCACAGACACACATAATAATAATAATTGGCCACTCGATATCGAGGACCCCCGTTGCAATGCACAGCTAGCTATCGCAAATTGCAACATTTGCACAGGCATTTTTGCAATTTCCCAACTGGGAAATGCCCACAGAGCCCACCTGCAGTTTATACTGTTATTGGCGTGTGCAGAGCCAATTAACAGTTTTAGAGCGTTGGTGCGAACCCAGCGTGATCATAAATGAACGAGGCTGGCTACCTCAACTCGCAATCACGGTGTTTTGTGATATCGTGCTAGCTTTGGCCAACGAGGTCTTCCACACAGTTTCCTCTCCCAAATTCCCTCACATGGTTTTGGCGGACCCGTGGCTATGGAACAGACACTTGCCAAAGGTGCCATGTGCTTGGAGTCCGATAGCTGCTGAAATTAATTCCAGCCAGGATTCGAACTCGGTGCCTCATGATTCTAAAGCAACGCCTTAAACCACTCAGCCACACAGCCACACTGCTTACAGTACCAGGTGCTCCCAAGCGGTCCCCCGTCTAAGTACTGACCTGGCTCTACGATGCTTAACTTCGGTGATCGAACGAGAACCGGTGATTTCAGCGTGATTTGACACACATACACACATACAGTCAAACACATTTTTCTAGCTAGTTTCAATGTATTATCCTTTCCTTTCAATTGTGTACACAGGCAATTACTTTTATTAACCCATGCATATAATTACTGTTTGTTTTTTATTCATTGTTGTTTTTGAGTGTGTACTTACCGGGATTCACATGTTTCCGCCATTATTGTTTGCGGTAGAAATATTCCAGCAGCTCATACATATCTATTATAAAGCCTCAACACACTCGTATCAAATGTATCGAATCCCAGAAAGAAGTGGCGACTTATTTTTACGCGAAAAATATAGAATCCGTAAACAAACCCAATAGTCGTTCAAAATCTTTCTGCGTGACTGAATAAAACACGGGGTCGGAACGGTTCGGATGAAAATATATTTAAAAAAAAGATATCATGTCACCCCAAGCAAGGCGTGGATGCCTTTAGTACGCAGGATGTTACAGGGAGTGAAAGTGAGAGAGAAGACTGAGAATAGTGAGAACTGAGAAAGAGACAAAAGATGAAGTGGATTCAAGAAGAGAGAAGATGGCCAATGATGATGTATATAAATGTTTTAACATTGCAATTATCAGGAAAGCAAATAAACGGAAGATAGTTCTGCAGGCGGGAAATGCGAAACGAGAAACTTTCGGAGTAGAAGTAACGGTTGCATTTAGCTATTTCAACATTAAAAGGGTGGGACCTAAATGCCAATCTAGTAGCACACTTAAATTCGGAAACCAGCTCGTCAGAGCAGTTGCCATGAAAATATTTGTAGAGAAGACAAGGTGAAGCCACGTCTCTTCGGTGAGAATGTGACTGAAGTCGAGATTTGGTCTGTGAGGTATTGAAAGCTACAAAGTTTTTTTTCCAATTTAGGTTTTAGAGCGGGATCAGAGTTGAGATCATCTGGAAGGTGTCTTTCATCTTAGTTATTGCATTTTTTTTTCTCTATAAAACGGCGTTATCATTTGCAGGAATGTTTACGATAGTTTGTTTAATGTTACCTGACGATGTTAACTGAGCCTCATCAAGTAAATCTCCCTTGTGCTGTAAAAATACAGGGAATTTATAATTTGATTTGAAATCTACAAAAAAAAAAAATCAGTGGGAGCATAACCGTGAAGTATTGTTTTGACAAAAGACTGAAGCGTTTTTAATATATATATATATATATATATATATATATATATATATATATATATATAACCTCTTCTAAGTACTGTATTGTTTCAAATAAGGGAAAGATAATGAAAGAACGATTGTTTTGCGTCAATATTGGAAGTACTCTGATAATAGTCATTTTGAAATCGATCAAATTCTTAACTATACATCGATTAGAGCACTCCACTCCGCACTCAGTCGTAAATGCATGTAATATATATCTACTATGTACCGTTCCGCTTCAAGACGTCGATGATCGTAGGTCTTCACAGCTTCCTTTGTAGCCCTTAGTAAAATCTGTAGTTTTGCTATTTCTCTTCATCGCTGTTCTGCAAAAACATTTTCACACGATCGTTCGATAAGTTAAGCACTGATTTACTCTGCCCCTATTTCCCTGTGAGTCCCAATTTTTCCAAACCCTCTTTACTCATTATGAGGCCCAGAAATTTCAACTTTCTGTTTCTGGTGCTACGTGTATGTATTCTTTTTGCTTGCATTTTCTCTAAAACTTCGTTACTGCTCACGTGTTCAGTCGATGGTATTATTCCACGAAGCAATTCTTCTAAAATGTTAAGAGTTCGATAGCATTACCTTTAAAACTGATATTTAAGTGTTGAAAAAATGCTTGTCTTTTCAGTATGAATTGTCCTAAGGCAGATGCGTAGAGATACTTTCAGAAAAGCTGTTATGATACTGCTTTAGCGACATTCGCGATAGCGTATGCATTAAAATGGCATGAATTAGAAGAAAAGCTGAGAAAAGCGAACTGTACAGAAAAAGAATTAAAAAGGAAGATATATATATATATATATATATATATATATATAGAAAATATTGAAAGAGTATCAGGAATAAAATATCTATGAAATGACAAAAAATGCAAATGTCGGCTTATTCGTTAAATTTATTCCGTTTTTCGATCGCAATTTAAAATCCAAACTCTTGGAAGGCCGTTTTTCGTAGATAGGCCTTTCGCAATGGAAAGACTGACGGAACACAATCTTTATTCGCTATGTTTGCTGAAAGAATGAGTTATCTAGGTCCGTAACACTAGTATATTGTCTTCTTAAGAACATTCTAGAATGGCATAGAATCAAGTCAAAACTATTTTCAAGGGGTGCTTGAATTAAATATTAGATTAACAATAAAATAAACATAACAATTTCCATAGTGCAATATATTTTCATAAGGATAGGAGTCTGGATCAATGTTTTAAAAAACTATAGCTGTCTCTGTTAAAATTCAGGTTGTTCTTCAATTCTTTATTTATTTAGTTCCTTGGTTCGCCTTACAGTTACGCCCTGCAATCATCTCATAAATAATAGTCATTCCGTAATGACTGCTTAAAGAAAAAAACAGAATTGATAGATCCGAGAGGCTACATGGTTTCAGTGAGAAAATAAAAGAAGGAAAGAATGGCAGATTGAGGTGTTCAACGTCTGCTTAATTGAAATGGAAAAATGTTTTCAATGTCAATTTTTTTTCATTTGTAAACACTTACTTATAAATCAATGTGTTAATAAAAAAAATAAAAAATTGCACGACAGGTTTTCGGCTTGTGAATATCTAAAACATATAAAAATGAACGAAATTTTGTTTAGTGAATATCGAAACTTCTAAAAATGAGAAAATGAATCAAAACCAAACACAGAATACATTTTCTATGGTTAATTCACTAGGTGCTTGCAAATATTCTGATTTCCTTAGAAAATATACAAATAGATATGGAGATTGGGAATTTGACTGCAGGTAGGTATAAAGAAATAACCATTATTAAAACTGAGCGTTTATTCAAATACGGGTATCCAATGAAAGTAACGTTTGTAGCAATAAACATAACTCTCTATATTTCTGAGATGAAGTATTGTAGTTATTTACACTATTCACTTTTTCGGACTGTTGGCCTCATCGTTGTTGCTATATTCAGAACGTTTCGGCCGTTGTACAACTATAACACGGTCAACCCTGCCCAATCCTGGTTTGTTCCCACACTAATCCGTGCTGGTGCCGGTCAACTGATAATTATCTGATGGCCGCTTCTTTTCTTCATCTGCTTATCCCACGTTGTGTTCTTTGATTACAGTGCAGTGAAGGTCGAACATTCGTTCATACTTAGGCACTGAATCAAGTTGGCGGAGCCGTGATATGAAAAAGGACAAGAATGACTCCGACAATGAAAACACAAATAACGTAATAAATGACGAAGAATGTCGGTGCCTTAATTTTCAGTTAATTTATATAATCATTGATCCAAGAAAATTAACCTATTAAAAATACTAGTATAGAATAAATATGGAAAGGCTGAAATTGCTCAGTACTTCGATAACAATATATTGAGAAAGAGCTTATGGGATCCAGACCCTATATTGTTCCCAAAACTTCTAAAATGAAACAAAACATAGGCTCCAAAATAAATTACACAACTAACGTAATTTGATTTGTTCAACTATATCATATAGAATGTCGTCCCCACGTCTTACCTTAAACTGATCTGATCGTAGGTACATTTGCGCCAAAATTTTAAACATTTTCTGGAGCCTATCACGTGATATATATTTCTTATATAAGCAAACAATATTTAAGAAACTGAGAAGTGGGAAATCAGCCGAAAAGGATACACGCTAGGTGACGACACTCATAAAATAACTTTCAACTGAAGTCTAGACTATAAGTTAAAAATCCTTTTTAACATAACCACAGTCAATTTCCTTCATTCAATGCAAACTAAACTGACGTCGGCAAACACCGAAGAGACAGACACTGAAACGTCAACTCTCGCTTTTGATCATATTGACGATGTTCTCGTTGCCAGTCGAAATAATACAGAACATCCACAACACGTAGAACAAGTTTTCCAGATGCTAAAAAATTCACTTTTGCCATTTCAAAACCAAATTTTCTAGATGTTATAGATGAAGATAGGATCAGACCTTTCCCACAGAAAGTATTAGTGATTAAGTATTTTCTACAACCGACATCACTAGAACTTCAGCGTTTTCTAGGCCTAATAAATTCATATCGTAGATTCATCCCGGGTAGTTCCGGGATACTAGCAGAAATGTGCAACAAAATCAAGGGAATAAGAAGGCTAAAATCCCCATGAAAGACGAAATATTAGCTGCTTTTCATGAACCTAAAATGGACCTGCAGACTTTATTAAGCTATCCTACATCACCCAAGATGCTGATTCGACACTCACGTTCATGACGCTTCTGGCGATTCTCTTGGAGTAATACTTCATCAGAATCAACATAACTCTAAGAAGCCAGCCATTTTCTTTTTTCTCTAAAACTAAGTACTGAACAAAAAATACGGTACGTTCTCGACAGAATCTCTAGCAATCTATACGACATTTTCGACATCTACTCAAAAGACGTACTTTCACAGTTTTCACCGACCTTATCGTTCACTCGTTTAAGCTCGTTTAAACCACTCGTTTAAGCTTTACATGCAAAAACAGACAAGTATACACCCACAGATACACAATAACTGGATTGCATATCCCTTTTTACCTCTGATACCCAATTCAATAAAAGCTTGAACAATATCGTGGCTGACTCACTCTCCCGTTCCATGATACAATCTGTTGAGTCTGAACCACTTAACTTCGATTTAAAATCCGAAGAACAGCAGAAACATACAACACTAGACACGGTGAAATAGAATACTTCTTTACAGTTAAAAGAACACCATGTATCATTCGGCACAAAGACATTATTATGTGACATAAGCCTTGTTTATTCAAGACGTTATGTACCACCCTCAATGCGCATAAAATAACTGTCAACTTAAGTCCAGACTATAAGTTAAAAATCCTTTTTAACAGAACCATAGTCAATTTCCTTCATTCAATGCAAATTAAACTCACGTCGGCAAACAACGAAGCGACAAATAGTCAACCGTCAAACACAACGTGTCACTCCCTGACATGCATTTTCGACAAACTTTCAAGTGTTTATTTTGACTACAAGCAATATTCACACAAATTACCCTACAACTTGCAGTCTATGAAACTGGAACATCATCTCACTCAAAAATTTGAAAAGACAAGTTTATTTCACCATTTTAAACATAATTTAAATAACTATTGTTTTGTATATTTGTAATATAAAAAATATATTTATTTGTACAAAATCCCTTGTCTGAATTTTCTTGTTTCTTCTTCTTGTCATTATTCGGTATTGTGTTTAATATAGATTAGTGAGTGCAATTGATCCCCACATGCTCATATATATTCATCCATACATGCATAGAGAGAGACAGAGAGAAATAGAAATATATATATATATATATATATATATATATATATAGATAGATAGATAGATAGATAGATAGATAGATAGATAATATATAGGCCATAATATAATATATATTAATACATATATATGAAAGTACTAGAATAGAATAAATAATGAAAGAGTGATCGAAACATCCATAAGAACTTACAGAATAACATAGATATCTAGGAATAGCCTGGCACATGCACACACACACACACACACACACACACACACACACACACACACACACACGCGCGCGCGCGCACACACACACACACACATATACACATACATATAATATATATATATATATATATATTGAGAGAAGGATAATGAAAACGCTATAATATATATTAGCATGGAAATGAATGTCATACTATAGATATCCTAGTATTTTCTTAGATAGATAGATAGATAGATAGATAGATAGATAGATAGATAGATAGATAGCCAGGGAAATGTCTATCGAGGCCGCCGACAACTGTTTCATGTGCTTTCGTCTTTTGGTACTAAACTCTCTCAGCTATCTCTTTTTCCTTTATCGCTCCCCTCTTCCCAAGACTGCTGAATATTAGACGCAATAGCTGACAGTATAGAATAGGCACTTCCTCTCCATCCATCTGCAGACATCTTTGTCTTCGGTGACTTTAACACTCACCACGACACATGGCTAAAACATTCTAAATGTACTTATTTTTCCATTGCATAATACCTTACTCAAATCTTGGACTTTCCTACTCGTTTCCGTAGTCAAACTGAGCAAGAGGCTTCTCTACTGGAACTATTTCTTCCTCTTCTCACCTTTGCCGAGCTTTGCAATAATGCCTTCTTGGTAACTCTGACCACTCTATTCAAAACATACATTGAACCCCTTATCCATCAGACATCTTTTCTTTACCAACACGCTAATGGGGACTCATTCCAGAATTTTCTTAGTGTCGCCCCTTGGACTGTATGAAAT
The DNA here is from genome assembly GCA_964036315.1 of Acanthosepion esculentum. Classification (NCBI taxonomy): domain Eukaryota; kingdom Metazoa; phylum Mollusca; class Cephalopoda; order Sepiida; family Sepiidae; genus Acanthosepion; species Acanthosepion esculentum. Next base: position 98,095,915 of record OZ038487.1, read on the forward strand.
AGGCACCTTTTATGAATTGAGCCGTCACGCTGGTGTAGCCGGAAATAGTGTTTCCTCTGTGCTATGGCGGCCATGCATGCTGGTGTTAACCATGGAGAGGATTGCAATTTGAACTGGTATTTCTGAGAAGGGATGAAAGCGTCCATGCCAGCTTTGCTCCAAGAGGAAACCTCATTGGCGCAATTTTCATTTGGGAGGTTGAAGATGTCCTGACCGTTCTCAGCTGACATGAAAATAAAAACTATATTGAAACCATGGCTAGGTCAAATGCTCAGAAAGTCGGTTCACTGTGTCGGGCGAGATAATTCTTCTCTCCTGAATCTATGTTGCATATCTATAAGTCTACCATTTGCCCATGCTTAGAATATTACTGCTGTATATGGCCCGGTTCCCCTTCTATTTACCTGTAGCTCATTGATAAGATGCAAAGAAGAATCAGCAATATTGATGGTTCTGATCTGGCGACTCGGCTTCAGTCACTTTCCACAGCTGTAAGGATTGCCTCTCTGTAGATTTTTTATAAATACGCTCATGATAATTGTCCCAGTGAGCTCTTCGCTATATTACCGAGACTGTATGAACCTAAGAGCATTACTAGACTGGCGGCGTGATCTTATCCTTTTAGAGTTGAGCTGGCCACATGTAGCTGTAACTTATATTCTAGCAGTTGCTTTACTCGCCCTTCCCGCTTGTGTAACTCCCTTCCAACTCCATGCTTTACAACCAACTTTAATCTGCAAAAGTTTAAATACGATGTCAATCGCTATCTACTCTCCTCCTGATTGCTCTTTTCTCTTTTTAATCATTTCTAATATTTATGTTCCTACTTCCTCCACAACTTGTAACCCCTTGCGTGTTAGTGGCTGTGTTGCTTTGCTTGAGGTGGAAGCGATTAAAAAAAGAAAAAAAAATTCTCATGAAAGTTGTTTGTAAAGATCTAGAAATTATTATAAACTAATTCATGATAACAGATGCGTCAAGAAATAGAGAGTGCTATACACGTGGCTGTTGAAAATATCTCGCCTCGACCAAGATGCTATTTAAAGCATCCCTTTATACAAGATTAACTAAACATTAAAGTGGAATGGATATAAATGAAAAACAAACGTACGTATGTTGACGCAGACATTTTCTTTTTCAAAATTTCTTTTTCGAACGTCTCAAAGGAACTTACCTATCAGCTTTCGATGTGTCTCAGTAAATGAACCCGGATACAGGAGCTGTAAATGGAGATTTGGAGATAGACAGCTTCTTGAGAGAAACGAATTTTCACGATCATATCAACAACCTGACTCGGCAAGAATATTGTTTAGGAAGTCGCGAATGCGAGAACAACCAACGTTCTCACAATACGAATGATTCGTGGAAGGACATCACTGTGAACGTGATGTTTAACATGAAAGAGATCAACTTGATCCGGATATGCAATCGCTTTCTTTTATTCTCTAATCAAAGCAAGAGTCATTTTATAATAGAGAGCTAATTCTAAAGTATATATACACTACAGATCAAAATTTTGTTGCGTTACCCTGCAATTTTTGTTTTAAATTGGCCTCAAAAGTAGTTGTATTGTACTTTAAATAAGAGGAAATTACTTTAAGTTGTTAATACTGGAGACATGATCTTTTATTAGAAATTTTGTTATAACAAACAAAGCATTTTATTTCTAACATTTTGCTTTGGTCTAAATGTCCTCCTTCATTCCTGCTGCAAAAGTTTTTTTTTATATTCGCTGCAAATGTTTCTCAAGGTCTAAGCTTGATAATTGATTTCATTCTTTTTTCAATTATTCTAGGATGTCTTTTTCATTTTTTCTTTCACACTTCTGTCAACTTCCTCCCATGGTAATTTTGGGGCTAGTTAAAAACCTTTGAACTGTAGTGAATATATATATATATATATATATATATATATATATATATATATATATATATATATATATATATATATATATATATATATATATATATATATATATATATATATATATATATATATATATATATATATATATAGAGAGAGAGAGAGAGAGAGTTAATACATAATAAAAGTCTAACTGAATTGATGGTAAAATGTACACTTTATTTACAATTTACCGTTAACTTCTGATCTTTGGTAATTGTCTATATTTTTGGGATGAGGGGTTTTCACTATGGATTTCGTTAATCGGACTGACTTCCTCATCTTGGTTGCTTTCCTCACAACGTTTCGGCCGTCTGATCCTCCGGCCTTCTTCAGGTGCATCTCGAACTCGGGAACCGTCGGTCTGGAATTTCGAACCCAACCCTTTATTGTTACGGGGGTACCATGTTCTCGTTCCATTAAGGCCATCGCTGCTGCTACTACTGCTTGACGCCATCGTTGCTGCTGTGCTTCTATTATCGTTGTCACCGCTCTTGTTTGTCGCTGCCACTGTCTTTGCTCGGGATTGAACTCAGAACATCGGGAGAACTTGCAATCACTGTTTCAACGTCCTAGTCGCCTCGGCCATGTGTCACTGGGACGATCGTGTATGAATTTTTGGTATATTTAAACCTAAGTTGTTATTCTAGGTTCTCTCTTACGATTAGGGGTGCCCAAATCGTGTTCAGTTCTATACTTGGTCTGCTCAGGAGGTTGTTATGTCCTAGCATGTGAGCTGTTTCTTTGAGTTTTCTCACTTTCCAGTGGGGTTCACTGTTTATTATTTTAACTTCATCCCAGAGAGGGCGATGGTCACCCTTTTCCTTCCATACATGGTAGGCTATACCCGACTTTTCCGTCTCCCCTCTAGTCACTGCTTTTCGATGTTCATCCACCCTTACTTTAAGGGGGCGGCATGTTTCGCCCTTGTAAACCTTGCCGCAGCTGCATGGGATGGAATATATGCAGTTCTTGGTCTGGTTCTTCTCTATGGGTGGCTTTACTCGGACTAGGTGTCTTCTCAGTGTTGATTCACTTTTGAATACCGTCCTGATGTTGTAAGGGGCACATACTTTTTGTATTTTTTCTGAGACGCCTCGCATGTATGGTAAGCAGACCGTTGGAGGTTTTTGCGAGTCATTTTCTTCCCTTACTCTATTGTTCCCTTTGGTGGACAGTATGCTATCGGGGTAGTTGTTACGTCGAAGGGTATTTTTTAGCCTGGTCATTTCTTGGTGGTACGTGTGGGAATCGCTACTTATTGTCTGTGCTCGATGTTGTAAACAGCGTACGATTCCATGTTTGACACTGTATGGGTGATGGGAGTTGAAGTTTAGGTATTGTCCGGTGAAAGTGGGTTTGCGATACACTGATGTCTTGAACCCACACTCTGTGCGTGTTATGAGAACATCCAGGAAGGCCAGTTGGTTATCTCTTTCCTTCTCCATTGTGAACTGTATGGATGGTCGTATTGTGTTCACATGCTCCAGTAGTACCTGGACGTCTTCCTGGTGAGGCCAGAGTACGAAGGTGTCATCAACGTATCTGAGCCACATAGTTGGCTTTAAGGGAGCTGAACCTAAGGCCATGTCTTCGAAGTATTCCATGTATATATTCGCCATTACCGGTGACAACGGCGAACCCATAGCCAAACCTTCCACTTGTCGATATATGTCAGTACCCATTCTGAAGTAGGAAGATTCCATGCAGAAGGTCAGCATTTCCATTATGTTTGGCAATGGTACACATGTGCGCTCTTGTATGGAAGGGTCCGCAGCTAGTTTGTCCCCAACTACTGTTAGTGCCTCACTTGTTGGTACTTTGGTGAACAGACTGACTACGTCGAGGCTAACCATCTGGTGTGAACTGATGGGTGCCTCTTTGATCAGTTCTGTGAAGTGGGCAGAATTCTTAACATGTGTTGCTGACTTGCCTGCCAATGGGTTTATTATATCCACAAGGTAGCGGCTCAGTGGATGTAATGCTGAGCCTCGGCAGCTCACTATAGGTCTTAGTGGAATACCGTCTTTGTGTATCTTGGGGAGACCGTACATGTGTGGTAGCTTACTGTAATGCTGGACCAGCTGTCTATACTTGTTCTTAGGTGCTGTGAAAGCAGTTGTCAACCTCAGTAGCCGCCAGCTAAGTCACTCAGAAGAAACAGTACTGAATAATGGTCTCAACTTCGCAACAACCACCAAATGCGTTCCATACTTAGACATAATAACTCACGTGGAGGAGGTAGCCTTGAGAATCCCCACGAGCCAAGGCGATGAGATAAGATGGAAAGTGAGACAAGTACTGGAGAAAGCCAAGCCACCCAAATCAAACATCACATGGGAAGATAAGCTGGCTATACGATCTCTACAGAGTGACAGCAGTATAATAATACTACCAGCAGACAAAGGCAACGCAACTGTGGTAATGGACATGTCGGAATACTCTGAGAAGATGGCAAGCCTAATTGCAGATGGTAGCTACGGTAAAATAAAGAAGGACCCAACTCTGAAAACTGAGAGGAAGCTGTCACAGATCCTAACTAAGAACAAGGAGGACATCGCACCAGCGAAGTATAGACAGCTGGTCCAGCATTACAGTAAGCTACCACACATGTACGGTCTCCCCAAGATACACAAAGACGGTATTCCACTAAGACCTATAGTGAGCTGCCGAGGCTCAGCATTACATCCACTGAGCCGCTACCTTGTGGATATAATAAACCCATTGGCAGGCAAGTCAGCAACACATGTTAAGAATTCTGCCCACTTCACAGAACTGATCAAAGAGGCACCCATCAGTTCACACCAGATGGTTAGCCTCGACGTAGTCAGTCTGTTCACCAAAGTACCAACAAGTGAGGCACTAACAGTAGTTGGGGACAAACTAGCTGCGGACCCTTCCATACAAGAGCGCACATGTGTACCATTGCCAAACATAATGGAAATGCTGACCTTCTGCATGGAATCTTCCTACTTCAGAATGGGTACTGACATATATCGACAAGTGGAAGGTTTGGCTATGGGTTCGCCGTTGTCACCGGTAATGGCGAATATATACATGGAATACTTCGAAGACATGGCCTTAGGTTCAGCTCCCTTAAAGCCAACTATGTGGCTCAGATACGTTGATGACACCTTCGTACTCTGGCCTCACCAGGAAGACGTCCAGGTACTACTGGAGCATGTGAACACAATACGACCATCCATACAGTTCACAATGGAGAAGGAAAGAGATAACCAACTGGCCTTCCTGGATGTTCTCATAACACGCACAGAGTGTGGGTTCAAGACATCAGTGTATCGCAAACCCACTTTCACCGGACAATACCTAAACTTCAACTCCCATCACCCATACAGTGTCAAACATGGAATCGTACGCTGTTTACAACATCGAGCACAGACAATAAGTAGCGATTCCCACACGTACCACCAAGAAATGACCAGGCTAAAAAATACCCTTCGACGTAACAACTACCCCGATAGCATACTGTCCACCAAAGGGAACAATAGAGTAAGGGAAGAAAATGACTCGCAAAAACCTCCAACGGTCTGCTTACCATACATGCGAGGCGTCTCAGAAAAAATACAAAAAGTATGTGCCCCTTACAACATCAGGACGGTATTCAAAAGTGAATCAACACTGAGAAGACACCTAGTCCGAGTAAAGCCACCCATAGAGAAGAACCAGACCAAGAACTGCATATATTCCATCCCATGCAGCTGCGGCAAGGTTTACAAGGGCGAAACATGCCGCCCCCTTAAAGTAAGGGTGGATGAACATCGAAAAGCAGTGACTAGAGGGGAGACGGAAAAGTCGGGTATAGCCTACCATGTATGGAAGGAAAAGGGTGACCATCGCCCTCTCTGGGATGAAGTTAAAATAATAAACAGTGAACCCCACTGGAAAGTGAGAAAACTCAAAGAAACAGCTCACATGCTAGGACATAACAACCTCCTGAGCAGACCAAGTATAGAACTGAACACGATTTGGGCACCCCTAATCGTAAGAGAGAACCTAGAATAACAACTTAGGTTTAAATATACCAAAAATTCATACACGATCGTCCCATGGCCGAGGCGACTAGGACGTTGAAACAGTGATTGCAAGTTCTCCCGATGTTCTGAGTTCAATCCCGAGCAAAGACAGTGGCAGCGACAAACAAGAGCGGTGACAACGATAATAGAAGCACAGCAGCAGCAACGATGGCCTTAATGGAACGAGAACAATAAAGGGTTGGGTTCGAAATTCCAGACCGACGGTTCCCGAGTTCGAGATGCACCTGAAGAAGGCCGGAGGATCAGACGGCCGAAACGTTGTGAGGAAAGCAACCAAGATGAGGAAGTCAGTCCGATTAACGAAATCCATTCTGATCTTTGGTTCATGTAATCACAGAAAACGGTTCATATAAGGATCTAAATGTCCTTGGCATTTTAAAAATATCCCATTTCACCTTAGGAGTTTTATTATCAACTTTCAAGCTTCAAAAATATTTGATGTATTATTTCTATAAGTATTACTAGTAAAGAACAATACATGTTGGTATCATCTAGTCTTGAAAGAATTCTTAGTACTGCCAATATAGAACTTTTCAACCGTCGGATTCTCTATTGTACAGACAGTACAAAGATAAACAAAAGAGATAAACATTTCTTTGGCAATGGGCATTGGTCAAATTTCCTACAATTACAGTGGTAAGTATCATTAATGATTTTTGCCTTGGAATGTATTATGATTCACATTAGTAAATTGGTTTAAAATGTTATTATTGTGTACATTTATGATCTTCTCTTGGTGCACTTAATACTTTTAATGTGTTTCTGTTACAGAAATTAATTTTATAATAACCCTCGCTTTTTCCTAAAAAGAGGTTGTATTTTGATCTTGAATCTAAATAAATCGTTTACTCGCCATTAATTTACAATCATCTGATGAGATGCATTGATACGGATCGAAACACGACTGCAGTTGTGTAGCGATTTCGACATGTTTTCAATGTAATAATCTAAGATAAATAATATTGCTATACTTTGTATTGAGCTGACTTTTAAATTAAATGTTACGAACGTTGGAATTGTATTCTGTATGTTCACATCTTCCCTGGACACACACACACACACACAAACAAACACACACACACACACGCATATATATATATATATATATATATATATATATATATATATATATATATATATATATATATATAGTCCTCCCGTTCTATGTTTAGGTGTACCAATATTTTTTCTTTATCAATGGACTAAATACTTCCTTCAGATCGGTGTATTAATCATTAAGTCTGATGCAGAAATATTATCTATCTATCTATCTATCTATCTATCTATCTATCTATCTATCTATCTATCTCTCTCTCTCTCTCTCTCTCTCTATATATATATATATATATATATATATATATATATATATATATGTTTGTGTGTGTGTGCGCTTGTTTCTCTGTTTGTGCTTGTTTCTGTGTTTGTGTTTGTTCCTCTCTCTCTCTTTCTCTCTCTCTCTCTCTCTCTCTCTCTATATATATATATATATATATATATATATATATATATGTTTGTGTGTGTGCGCGCTTGTTTCTCTGTGTGTGCTTGTTTCTGTGTTTGTGTTTGTGCTTCTCTCTCTTTCTCTCTCTTTCTCTCTCTTTCTCTGTATGTGATATTAAACCAGACAAAATTCAAACCTTCCTTCTGCCATGCGTGTTTTATAGATTGACAATCAGATAGGTAGATAAGGAGAATATATATATATATATATATATATATATATATATATATATATAAATAGAGAGATAAGATAGATTGATAGATAGATAGACACATAGATAAATAAATAAAAAACCGCTTGAAATTTGGACACTGGTTGATTATTGTACAGTAGTAAAAAAAGACGGAAACACCTGCGAGCTAGTAGATTCGCTTACCTGAAAATAAAAATCGATGCTCTTTCAGCTGGGGAAAGTCTTTGTTTGTCGATCAATACTTACGCTTTATTGTATTCTTCATCTATTTGTTTTTCTCTCTGCTTTTACCGACTTCTGGTGCTTTGCAGGCAAATGAAAGTGATGTCATGGCAGAAATTGTATGAGATTCCAGTGCATTCAAACGTGCAGAATCTGTGCTATTAGACCAGGTTTCACTTGATTACAGGATCAGTCTCTCTGGCTTATTCTATCTCATTTTAAATGTAGTTCTTGAATCGTGTGTCTGTCTTTGGGGTGTAGGTCTTTGGGTTTGTGAGTCTCTGTGTGTTTGTGCGCGTACATAGTTTGTGAATTGTTTGGTACTTCCGGGATAGAGGAACGCATCTTTCTTGACAGGTTAAAAAAAGTTTTCCGAATCTCCAGAAAAAATACTGTGCTAAAATACCCATAAACAATCTCCTAAATGTGTGTGTGAGTTTCTAGAAATTGTATATGTTTTTGTGAAGATTAAAATACTAGTGAATATCAATTCAAAGATAAGAAATTATCGTTTTATTAATTTATTTTTTCTCTGTATATAAATACAGTTTTCTTATTAAAATTGTATATTCGCTTGAATTTTCCTTTTGTAGGCGTTAAATTACATCACTTAGCATTTTCCATAGTTTATTTCGACTTTCACAGTTAGATTTAGATTATTCATGAACCTTCTTAAATTAAATATCTTGGAAAACCCAATTGTATTTTTACTTCTGTTTACAAATACATTTGTCTAATTAAAATCCTTACGTTTGTCTTGATGAAGTCCATCAGAGAATCCATCGCTTCGGTACAGAAAAGCGTGAGTGAGTGAGTGAGTGTGTGTGTGTGTGTTAGTGAGAGAGAGTGAGAGAGAGAGAGTGCGTGTGTGTGTGAGTGAGTGATTGAGTACGAGTGTGTGTGTGAGTGTGAGTGTGTGTGAGTGAGTGAGTGATTGTGTCAGTGAGTGTGAGTGTGTGTGTGTGAGAGAGTGTGTGTGAGTAAGTGAGTGAGTGAGTGTGTGCGTGTGTGTGTGTGAGTGAGTGTGTGAGAGTCTGTGAGTAAGTGAGTGAGTGAGTGTGTGTGTGTGTGTGAGTGAGTGAGTGAGTGTTTGTGTGTGTGTGAGAGTGAGAGAGTGAGCGTGTGTGCGTGAGTGTGTGCGTGAGTGAGTGAGTGTGAGTGTGTGCGTGTGTGTCTGTGTGAGAAAGTGTGAGTGAATGTGAGTGAGTGTGTGTGTGTGTGAGTGAGTGATTGAGTGCGAGTGTGTGTGAGTGAGTGTGAGCGTAAGTATGAGTGTGAGTGTGTGTGTGTGTGTGTGTGTGTGTGTGTGTGTGTGTGTGTGTGTGTGTGTGTGCATAAAGATATAAATGTAAAGGGCCAGACCGGAGTCAGAGCAGACAGTCAATATTATAAGAAAGTGCTTAATACGAAATTCTAAAAATTGAATGTGTAGAGCGGATAATATAATTTTTAAAAATTGAAAAATTCGCCGTTCGACTCAGTTTTCAACCTCAAGGTTTCATCAGGTGGTTTTGGTAAATCATTATTTTGTAGCGCTGTATTTTTCCGTTTTCATAAAGTAACCTCGCGCCATAAAGTAAAATTACCAAGCAGAAGGAGTGAGGCAAGTGTAGGTAGGACCAGAAGTGAAAGAAAAAGTAAGAAAAAAAAATGTGGTAACATCCACATCCGGGTTTTTTATTGGGCAAGAGTCTGTTTATTGTTTGCATTTGGATATCACTTCGCCGTTTTTGAAGGCCGCTATCCCCACTACTAGCTATGCTGTTCCGCGGACCATGTCTCGAAATTGTGTCCCGGAAAGAAGCCGGTACCACAGCCGGTACCGCAGCCGGCACCGCAGCCTCAAACATCATCAAATGCAGAGATAATGAAGAAAATCATTGCCCATGTACGAGATGTAGGCCTCCAATGGCATCGGTAAATGGACTAAAGTGGTGAGGAGGGGAGCCACGCCTGCAACTTCCCCCACGAGTAACATGTCCAAAACGAGAAGGCTATGAAACCGGCCAAGAAACAACAGTAGCAGCAGCCGGAGCAGCTCAAGCAGCTGCAGCCGGAACAGTTCAAGTAACACCGGAACTTTTCTAGTAGCAGCAGCAGCGACAGACGGAGCAGCTCAAGCAGCTTAAATAGCAGCAGCATCAGAAACTACACCAGAAGCAACAGCAGCATATTCAAGATGAGGAGTAGGAGTTCGAACAGCAGCAAGTGCAACTGCTCGAACAGCGACATCATCAGGAGGATGCGGGGATACCACAATTAGATCTGTATATACTGGTGGAGGATATGCCTCCACACCAGTCTTCGAAAAACGTGAGGGAGGAGGACGAGATTTATACGGAAAAGAAAAAAAAAAAAAAAAAGGTGGGATGGACGGAGCAAGCCAAGACCCAATCTTGCGCCCACAAGATAAAACCAAATGCCTCTCCACCCCCCATTCTAGGGTGTAATCTTCGCCCTCCACCAAACTTCCCCACCAAAAAGAATAATGGCATCTCCAAGTGGGGGGGGGTATGTGTCATTTTGAGATCGAGGCTCTGGAGAAGGACTTATTTTGGGAGAGGAAGATCCTCTTGAGGTCGCTATTTAAATTGACCCCCAGGATATCAACAGAGGATCCTGTAGTCTTTCCCGGATGCTCGTGAGTAACTGCCTTAATTAGACATTTGGGCGGGAGTTTTAAATTGTGGGACTTTCAAAAAGACATATCCGAAATTTCGGATGGCGAAGGTGGAGCCACCGGATTTTTAAGAATATGGTTAAGCCCAGTGGAGGGAGAATGCCAATTATTCTCCACCCCACTATATAGGACCCTAAAATTAACATATCCAATGGACGTCGGGGGGATTGTCCTGGAAGGACGAATTACCTCGAAAATGAGTACGGGGAACCTGTCACAATTCGTCAGGATCCTTTCACCTGTAGTTTTCCTTCCAGTCTGCGTTTAAAGGGATAAACTTCTAAAATGTCTACCAAGCTAGCCATCTTGAATGCAAGGAGCTTGAGAGAACGGAGTAAGTCTGCCCGCCTGCTTCGTGATCTCCTGTTCTTCGCTTTAGATATGGTGGCAACTCAGGATAGACACTTTGTTTGTGACGTTGATACTCGTGTATTCTACAGCGAATTTGTCATCTATTCAGCATACGGGAACCAGCTGGCCAGAGGTGTTTCCTTGCTGGTTAAACGTAGCGTGTATGTGAATGTGGCCCTTGTCCATGTCGAGATTACTTCAAGAGTATCAGACGGCCTTTATGGTCGTTCCTCGGTCTAGTGACATTTCAGGGCCTCGCAGACGATTGTATCGTGAATTAGATACTCTATGTTGCCGGTTTGGCTTGTTGGCATCAATGTTGCGCTCTTTCTGGTCTTGGACACCAGCGGCGGATTACCTCGCGATTGATTCGGAATGTATTATATCTCAATTATGTACCCTTTAGAGGGAGCTGGGCGCATTTAACCGACTATCGTCAGTGTAACCTTAGCTTAGAGGAATCGGCTTCGCACGCCTACTACCATTCTCCTCTGGCACGCCGTTCTGGGACTATGTTGGCTAGTATCGATCTCGAGAAGCTCGTGTACATTGATCTTGCATACGCATGTGCTGTTTCGCCTGCGTTCTCTCAGGTGAAACCCGTCTTGCTTTTCTCTCGTGACAAGAATGGTGGTATGGGCGTCGCGGATGGAGTGTATCTTGCGTATGAACGCTACTATTATCAGGATTCGCTAGAATTCTTTGGGCATCAGGTCAAGATGAAGATCATAACTGATAGAAAGCGTTTGTTATCGTCAGATTTCAAAGAAAGGTTTGTAACAGCGGCGTACCTGGTTTTTACTGAACAGTGTTAGCCTTGATTTTATTTTTTAAAGTTCCTTTTGTCGCAACGGGACGATTACCTGTGGACCCTCCTCTGGTTATGCTAGACAGTATTTGTTTAACTAGTTAATGAGAATAAGTGTTGTTACCGGCCTGACACCGACCTTCACTTTTGTTATGATTCATGTCGAGATTCCCAACCTCCCTAGTTTGTTTTTGCCAGCATTTGTTTTTATCTCAGCGGGTTCAGTCTTTTTTTTTTATCACACTCCGGCATTTAATTTTCCTTCCCACATCATTAGCGAGTTTGCTTCTTGATTCTATCTGTAAGCGGAACTCAGCGGCCGTTCCTATTATTTTTGATGGGTGGACGGGTCCTACTAACATATGTTATGTTTTAGTTTGAATGTTTTGTTTTATTTTATTTCTGTTTTCGGGTTCATTTCGTGCACTCTTAATTTATGATTCATGTCATTTTTATATATTTTTGATAAGAAAAAAAAACAAACAAACAGAGACATTTTTACATAATGGGTTTGTATTTTTAGATTCCCTGTGAATATCTGGTCTTGTGCTACGTGTAAGACTGGATGGTGATGGATGAGTTTTTGGGGTGAATGAGTAAATTGTAATGAATAAATGGGTCTCAGTTCGGGTATGCCATAATGGCCAGCTTTTCCTTTTGGTACAACTTACAAATATTACCATTAAAGTTGCAAGATTTTAGGCTTCTCAAAATACGCCAACACATGGCTGGTTAGTTTGTCCAATGCCTATGGCTCTCCATTTTAAAAGAAGACCTATGGTTATACCATCTTTTCTTGAATATATCTTCTGTGCATTCCACGTAGTCTTTTTTCTGCCCGCTGATATCTTCCACCTCAGTCTTATTGATCACATGCGCAGTATTGTATTTACCATCTAACGGATACTTGCGTTTATCCCTGCAATTGCAGGGGCTGATGTTGATGTCGTTACTATGTTTGTTCATCTTCAAATGCCTTGTATTGTGCTTCTTTATGATGTTATCCAGATTGATGGTACAGCAATAAGTTAATTTTAGCGTATATTCTTTTGCAAATTCTATGTAATTCAAAAGGTCATGGGAAATGCTTTGTAAGTAGTTTAAAATATATTTCCCTAAATTAAAAGATTGGTTGAACCAGATAATCTCTTTTTACTATTTCTATTTCTCCATTGTTGGTTCGGTTGAGGATAAAAATTCAATTTGTTTTTGTGCCCCTTCTCTCTCAATACTATTTCATACTCTTTTTTATTGGATTCAAAGATTTATTTAGACGAGGAATTTAGCTGGGATTATATGCTCCCATTTGAAAGCGATATAAAATATAGCACGGTTTCTCATTTTATAAATTTACAAAGGTAAAGGAAAGTGATATCATCACTTTAAGGCAGAATGGATTATCTAAACCGATGTAAAAATCTCAAGTGTCGAAATGAATATAGCTTTTTCTTTTCCAGGGGTAAAAAAATAAACACCCGTTTTCCCAAAGACTTGCGTTCATAATAAAATGTGGAAACGTGATTCGTTTGTAAAAAGAAAATATTGTAAATAAACTCGACAATGAATTATAAATAAAAATTAAAGTGTTAACTTACTACAGAATTGCATTTAAAGTGTTTTTTTCTATTTAAAATATTCAAAACAAGAAAAGGGATTGGCAGTCATTACGAACTGTGACACATGGTACTTGTACAATATCTATGCCAAATGCATTGCTAATGATTCATACGATATGAAGTAATTGCAAAACAGGATGAACCATATTGTCAATTTAATATTCGTTCTGGAAGGGGTGCAACGATGGCTTATATGTCATCAAACAAGTCTACGATTTTGCTTACTTCTCTTATAGAAAATTGCATAACTTTTTGTCAGAATCCAGTCAGAATATGACCACATCAAAAGAGACTTCTCATCCATTAGAAACCGACTTCCAAGCTTCGAATCCATGAATGCATCGATCTCATAGAAGAAGAAAAATGTATCGATCTACGGAAACTTAATCTTTGGTGAGGACAATATTACGTAAACATTTCAGACTTCATCAGGAAGTCAAGGATAAAATGCGAGCCTTAGACTATTTAATGTCTTCCTAGAATACAGCCTCGACTTCACAAACACAGATGCGATGAGATGGGCACAGAGCATTTAAGCATTCCATAACTCCCCCCCCAAACGAGTCTGCAAATAGAAGAAAATGATCCTGATTTCCGACAATTCTGGTGATGAAGGGATCTATACTGATGATATAGGTTTTCATAGTTAGAATAAGAATGATCTTGAATAGAAAATTAACACCCTCTACCAAATGTTCCAAGAAAAGGGACGCAAATTAAACCTTTCCAAAAGAGAAACTTAGATTTAGAACTGGAATGAAAGAATTGAGGGCATCTAACTGGAATTAGTAAATACTAAACACTTCAGATAAATAGACGTAGGGATCGGCTATGAGAACTTAAGTTTAGGAGAAAAAGAAATTGAACATAGAATAGGCTGTGCCAGAGGTAGTCTTGTTCAACACCGAGAATTGCTACGAAACCAAAACATTAACTTGAAATCTTCCTAAGATCAATGGTGAAAAATGCCTTTGAGCAAGTAAAGATTGAGGGTCCTGGCAAAGGTAATCATTCTTTGAACATTGTGGAATAGCGCTACACAATCACAAATAAAAGGCTGTAACAAATAACAGAAACCACATTACTAAATATAGCAACAACACATGCAACAGGAAGATATAATAATGACATAATCAAGATGTTAAGTTTCCACACTACTTCAAATACAAAATTCGGAATGAAACCCTCCTCAGTAGTGGAAAGAGCAATAAAAGCTACAACACTTGAGAAACTTATCTTCCTAAAATAGTCTTTTAAAGGAAGGAATTGATAAATTTCAATCGAAAAGATGACTGGCTGCTCAGTTAACGGATGCCAAATGTTTCCTTTCTGAAGAAATGAATAATATAACCGTTACCATAAGTTGGAACTATTTCTGCAACTCCCTATATATATATATATATATATATATATATATATATATATATATATATATATATATATAAGTGAACATAGAAGTCAACACTTAGAGGCGACAGTCTGTTTCATGCTAGATGCAATCGTCAGGCCTGATGATTGCATCTATGTTCACTTTTATATTTACACACGCTCTCTCTGACATTGAGAACTTTATCCCATAAATAAAGCACACTTTAAAACTATATGTCTTCATATATATATATATATATATATATATATATATATATATATATATATATATATATATATATATATATATATATATATATATATATATAATATTATATAATTATATTCTTACTCTGTCCTAGACATTGAATTCTACCTGGATTCTATCCTCTTGGATATTAATATATAAATATGTATTTGAATGTATGTATGTATATATATTTCTATATTTTATATATATATATATATATATATATATATATGTATATATATATATATATATATGTGTGTGTGTGTGTGTGTGTGTATTAATCATTAATATTATCTATCTATCTATATATATATATATATATATATATATATATATATATATATATATATATGTGTGTGTGTGCGTGTGTGTGTGAGCGGGTGTGTGTGTGTATTTAGGCAGCAATACTTCTATCATGTACATTTCATTAAATATGACAGACAAGTTGCATTGATTAATTTTTATACAATCTCTCATGTGATCTAACAATTTATTTTCTTTTCGTATGATATAAAAACTGCCCAATTGTTCTTTTTATCCGAGTGCCTTAGGATATACATTTAGCCATTTACAAGGTTGTAATATATTAACTGTTAGCAAGAAATAGATTGCTATTTTTATGTATTTATATAATGTTTTCATTTTCAAAACATGGTCAAGATATTGTGTCCATGTTCATAGTTGATATTGTTGAGTGTTTTTTTTCTTTGTTTCTATTAATAAGGCTTCCATTATTGTTAGCCTATTTTTGCATATAGATGATGCTGTTATTTTTGTGTTGCTAACAAGTATGTTACGAATAGGGTTTGGTAGGTCTCCATGAGTATTTAAATGAGATCTAATTGAGCTATGGTCAGAAAGGTGTAGTGTGAGTCTGTGTGGCAAAGACATTGTAGTATGGCCTATATAATTATTTACGAATTTTGATCGATCAGGAATACAATTTCTTAATGGACATTTAAATTCGTAAATAATATTTTTTCTATTTAATTTTGTTCTAAGAGGTTGTCGCAGTTAGCTCCTCCCCAGTTCTTTAATCCTTCAACCGGGGTCTCCCTCCTCTGGCTGTAAATACTGGCTGACCCTTCGCCTCTCTCTCTTTTTCGACTTAGGCCTTGGGCCGCTACCTCGCGCGGAGGCGAGGTAAAATCTCCCTTTTTTCCACTTAGGCCAATATGTGACCTCTCACAGATACAGCGTTTCCCAAATTCCGGGAACGCGCTAAGAAGAATACACGTACGTACGAACACTTACAACACACACACACACATAATTTCTCCATACAAACTCTATGTAACAGTCCATGTCTTTGTTTAGCTTGTTTTGTTATTAATATATATTTGTTTACCCATATATATCGGTTTTAATTAAAGTCCGACATTTCCACGTAGCTGGACCGGCCAGCAGGAAATTTTAACCTTCTGATATCTCTTGACATCTTCACCTCACAGTCCGCTACAAGGTGAAGTATTAATTTTAACTATGAGGTTAGAGATTTTAAATGTTATGTAAAATAATTAATCAAATTTTTTTTTTTTTTTGCTATTGTCAACTAGTGTTCTGCACTTTTTAGTAATATTCGTAACATACTTGTTATTTACACAGAGCTTATGTAAATATAAAATCGGACAGTCTGTTCCATGCTTGGATAAAATCGTCAGGCGATATGCCTTCCAGAACAATGTTTTGTGTCTGATTCAAGCGTAATCATTTGGAATAAAAACCACAATTTATCGATGTTATACCTGACGACCATTCGTTTTTTTTTGTTTTTTTTTTCTAACAGTGGTCTTACAAACAATGTATTAGTTAACTGGAAGCAAAAAACAAAAAAACAAAAAAAAAAACGCAATTAATGTGAAATTGTTTTTCGTTTTCAATTTTCATGTTTCTCTTTCGGTATAATCCCCTGACTTCTAATGACATTTCAACACTTGCGTCGGAGACACACACACTCTACCATCTCTGAATGATATTACATTAGCGCGCGATTATCCTGTCAAATAAAATGTGTCTTGCAACGCTCGGTGATTAAATCATACAACACCAATCAAAAACAGTCCGGGTCAATCCAGCATCAACTTCCGTTTTTCTTTATTTCGCATTTGTTCAGCAGAATAATGAAGAGAAGTTTTCAGTCGGCTGAAAATGAGTCCATTATTCGCAGTGAAAACTGGCGAATAGCGTCAGCTTGAAAACAAACAGTGTATTATTATGCAAAGAGAATTCACAGAGATAATTGATATGATTTTCTTGAAAGATTCGTCGCCGTTACACATGCCGGTGAGAAAAATGGGCATACGTCATATTCCATGAAATATTTTCTTTCTAGAGCTAGTCTAATGGTTAGTAGCAGTTAATAGTGAAATTGATACATGGACGGGGACAAAAATCTGTAACCCTAAACCAATTTTAAGTCTGACATTTAAAATTTCTTTATTTTTTTGTAATTATTCATAAACTCTCTCTCTCTCACACACACACACACACACACACACACACACACACACACACACACACACACACGCGCACTATCTATCTATCTATCTATCTATCTATCTATCTATATATATATATATATATATATATATATATGTGCGTGTGCAGGCAGTAAAATCTCTTTTAGGCATATCTGACTGAATAAATTACAATAAATTATGTCGGTTTATTTTGATCATAATACTTTCATATTCATTTTATCAATATTGCATATTGTAATATGAGGAAAAATATTCGTGGAAATGAAAGGAGCATGATCAAAATAAGCAAAAATATTAATTCATTCATTATATATATATATATATATATATATATATATATATATATATATACGATAATTGAAAAGTAATTCCCTATTTTATATATGAGTGGCCAGCCAGGTGTCCTGAAGTAAAACACTGTGACATTATTTGAGGGGGGGAAGCAAAGTCTACTATACCAAGCCAAGAACTTGGAAGAATTCGAAGAGTGAATGCAAGAAGTTATGTCGTCCATAACACAAGAGTTCCTGTTGAAATCATCTGACGCAATTCCAGGCGGCGCGAGAATCTGGTAACGAAATATTTTTTCACATATCTAATTTTAAATAAAATATCATGATAACAAACGCATTCCTCTCTTATACATTTTTGTAAAAAGTAATTTAATTAAATATATAAATTATAAGTATTTTAGTTACTCCACATCATTATATATATATATATATATATATATATATATATATATATATATATATATATATATATATATATATAATGAAAGTCCGACAATTATTTAATATATTTTCTGTTTATAAGTTTTTTTTATAGATACAATTTATTATATAATTATTTATGTTAGGATGTTAAAACAAAAACATTAAATATGTATCAATTTTTTCAACTGTTTCTTGCAAATTTAATTTAAAATTCCCAGACAATTCATTTTTGGTGGAAATAGTTTATACCTATGAGGTAATTTCGAATTCCTGTTATAAAATATATATATATATATATATATATATATATATATATATATATATATATATATATATATATATATATATATACATATATATATATGTATATATATATATATATATATATATATATATATATATATATATATATATATATATATATATATATATATATAGAGAGAGAGAGAGAGAGAGAGAGAGAGAGATAGATAGATAGATTTATTTATGTTATATTTGTTTCAACGTCAAAAAAAGGTGAAAAACTTTTTTAGACGTCTCATCAGGTGGGGAATTACAGTGTTACCTACTTACAGTGTTAGCTAATTAAACCATAATTCCCCACCTGATGAGGACATCTAAAAATGGTTTTCCCCTTTTTTAACGTTGAAACAAAAATGTATAATTTTGTAGTAGATTTATGCAAGTTCTAATGTAACACTGCATAAGGTAAGTAAATATTTATGGCTCTGCATTATGTATTGAGCACTATTTTTTAATTTTTTCAGCGCTATAATCCTACTGTTCGTTCTCCTACACTTTTATATGTATATATATATATATATATATATATATATATATATATATATATATTATGAAATGAACAAAGTCCGACAATTATTTTCAGACATTCTATAAAAAGAACGTATAAACATAATAAAAAGTCTTAATATATATATATATATATATATATATATATATATATATATATATATATATATATGTATGTATATATATATATATATATATTTATGTATGTATATATATATATATATGTATGTATATATATATGTATATATATACATATATATATGTATATATATATATATATATATATATATATATATATATATATATATATATATATATATATATGATATAATGATACATAATTTTGTGTAATTTTATATATCAACAAACAGTAATTAACAAATTAGTATGGCAATTTGGAAAGAAGTCTCTGAGATGAGTTTCATCCATTTGTATTTCATCGGACTGGGCTTTATTGGTGTTGCCACGCCTACTCATGCGCACAAAACGAGAGACGGTGACAAACAAAACGAATCCAAAAAATATATTCTAACCATTAAATCACACCTTCAACGCACAAAAAATTATCTCAACGTATCTCAACATAAAATTTGTCACAAATACATCTAAAACAATCAAAAACATAATCAATAATAAAAATACCAAAGTTTGGAGGAATTTACACTATCAAGTGCAGAATTTGCCAGAATGAATATATTGGAGAAATCTCAACAACTTAAAACAAAAGACTATATGAACACATTAAAAAATCACGCATACCCACACACAAAAAGAATTAGATGTCTCACGTAAAGACAGTAGCCACAATTATATCATAGGGAATGATATTTTGATTTAATCCACTGAGACAATTGTCTGGTAAGTGCCTTGATCGCTTGTTCAGCCACGTTAAATTTGCGTCAAGGATGTTACAATATATCACCATTCTTGGTAGATTTTTTGTTTTTACAATGTGGGGTAGTCCGGGACAAAGTTAATGGAGATTAAAAGAAATGAATACAGATGAATTTTGCTAGATTTAAACAAAATTATTTCAAAAATATTCTCTCAAAAATTTTGAAACTACCAGCGTGTCTCGGTTCGTGCGCATCAGTCGACAGAGCAGAATCAACAATTCCCGGTACGATGAAATCCTTAGGCAAGAAACATTTTTGTCAATATGTGTATGTGTGTGAAAGTTCTCATAATATATATATATATATATATAATGTCATCCGCATACAGGCGTGTTTCACTGTATCACAACTCATCAGTACAAATCTACAACCGAATGCTTCACGCCGGGATTGATATATATATATGTATATATATATATATATATATATATATATATATATATATATATATATATATATACATACATATATATATATATATATATATATATATATATATATATATATATATATATATATATATATATACATATATATATATATATATTAGTCGACGGACAATTGCGTATTTGAACATTTGCGTCCTGGAGAACTGCGTCCCTGGACATTTGTGTCCTTAGACAAATGCGTCACTGTATAATTGCGTTCCACTGATATTTTTTTGAAGTTAACAGTTTTTTTAAAGATTTGTTGTTTAATATAGAAATTTTCGCCCCAATATATTTAATTACTCTAAACAAATAGAAATGTAGTTACCATAAATAAAAATGAAAGAAAAATTTATTTTTTGAAGCAAGAGGAAATTAAGCTAGTCGTTTCAGTTGTCTCCGACAGTGCCTACCACAAACATCTAAGAGATCTTGGATTTTATAGATTATATTTTGTTTTTGAATACATAGCTAATTTCCGAAAATCAAACACTGGTGGAAAAATATTTGTGGACGAGAAAAATTACAGCTACCACTATCATACGAAAAATGCCGATGAAACAAAAACATACTGGCTTTGTGTAGAGCGATCTTGCATCACATTTTAGACAAAAATAAACTTTTAATTTTTTAAAATTTTATTTCGTATTTCTTTTTTTTTCAAAATCATGCTTATTACCTATGTTTTCTTTTTCAAAATTTATGTTAATTGCATTTAAAAGCTTTAAAAAATTATCAGAAGTCCGCAATTATCCTGGGACGCATTTGTCTAGGGACGCAATTGTCTGGTACACAATTGTCCTAGAACCATATATAATATCATTTCATAAAAGCAAAACGGTAAAACCATTAATAAATAAGAATGTACAGAGAGGACAATAAAAAATAGGATTCTTGTAGACAGAAGATGAAATTGATATCTAACCTGCTCATCAACAGGACACATAATATCCAAGGACGCGACACTGGTATTAGGGAATAATACTTCGGAGATGGAAGGACTAGATAGAAGAAAATTTTTACGACGAAAGGCAACAACCGGGAAGACACGGAAATATCGAAAGACCATACATATTGAAATCTGAAGTGGATTCAGCAGTAACCAAATCGAATTGAAGCAAAACAGCAAGACAAAACGGAATTGTAATAGAGATGCTCAAGACAGCATGCATGCGCATAGAGAACGAGCTCAGTGAATATACAAATATAGAAAGGGGTGTAAGGCAAGGATGCGTCTTCTCACGTGACCTGTTGGACCTATACAGCGAGCCAATCTGAGAGAATTGGAAACCCTAGCGGGATTTAGCATCGGCGGCCACAATCTTAACCACGTAAGATACGCAGATGATACAGTACTGGTAGCAGACAAGGAAAAGAAATGACAAACTCTCCTACAGAAGGTAGCGACGGAGAGTGAGAAGAAGGGACTAAGCATAAACGGGTTAGGCCGAAATGCGATTTGAAGGTCGCGAACATTAGAATCCAGCAGTTTAAATATCTGGAAAGCGTTCTGATAGACGACGGTAAATTCAACACTGAGATTCTAGACGTATTGGGATAGCCAAAGACGCATTCCAAAAGCTGGGCAGAGCATTGCGAGGCAGGAGTTCTTTACCGCAGCAAATGTTGGACGATTTTCTCAAAGATCAAGTAGAGACTCGAGGAAACGGAGATGAGGTCCTATAGAAGGATGCTAATGATATCATGGGCCGAGCCTGTGAGCAACGATGAAGTCTTAGAGAGGATGCAAGCAAGGATGAGGCCTACACCTAACATTAGAAAGAGGCAGCTGAAATTCCTGGTACTCATAATTAGGAGGGAGGGCTCGGAGAATCTAGTACTCACGGGTCGAATAGAGGGAAGGAGATACAAGGAAAAACAACGCGTGACATACCTGGCCGACTTAAGCAAGTGGATGACAGAACGTGGTCTGAGGGAGATAGCAGAGGGAAGGAACTTGTTGAGCGAAATAAAGGGTTCAGTTCGACATTCCGACCACCTGAAGAAGGCCGGAGCGTACAACAGCCGAAACGTTGTAATAAATATGGCGACAACGTGAGGACAATAGTCTGAATAATGTAAATAGTGTACATAATACTTCATCTCAAACATATAGACAGAGCAAAATAAAGGGTTCAATTCGACATTCCAATCACCTGAAGAAGGCCGGAGCGTATAACGGCCGAAACATTGTAATAAATATGGCGACAATGATGAGGACAATAGTCTGAATAATGTAAATAGCGTGCGAAGTACAATATTAAAAAACAGAAAATATTTTGTTACAATAAAACAAACAAGAGTACTGAACTGTTATATATTATGAGTCCTCCTACTGGGTAGTGAATAATTGACAGTCCCCTCACAGATACATGAGAAACTTGAAGCAAATGCGGCTCTACACAAGAATGCTGAAATAGCATGGGAGGAAGATGTAAGTAACGAAGACGTTTTTTGAGAAAATGGAAACAAAAAGGACGCATATTTAACGTAAGGAAGAGATAGTTGAGATTTCCAAGGTGCAGAATGAGAAAAGAAAACTGGTAAAATTTGATAGAGATAGCAAAAAGATAAAATTGGCTAACAACTACAAAAGAACAGCAAAATGTTTGCAGCCATAATCATCTACGCCCACGGCACATAATAGAACTAAAACTAAATCATGTTCTTAAATAGACTCGACAGGTCGAGACTTTCATATGAATGTCATCCATGGCGGCAAACCTTTTCGGAAATAACACAACTCCAGGCTGTATAGAGCCGCTTTCTCAAATCAATGTATAAAATGGTTTTGGGGACTGAGTAAAGCTATTGGTTATTTTGGAGAAGACCATCAACTTTCGAAAATTGTGGACTGGCGCTACAGAATCGCAAACAAGGAAGTGTATCAATTAACAAAAATCACACCGGTTGAGGTTACATACTATTTCAAACAAAAGGTAAAGAATGAAACCCTCATCAATACTGGGAAGAACTATGACAGTTACTGGATTTGAGAAACTTATTTTTTTTAAATATTATTTTATTCGAAAGATTTAAAAGAATTCCTCCGACAGCTACTCACAATAAATACCAAATGTCTCCTCATAAGGAAACGACTAATATTGCGATTAAGATTAATGTTGTGGAGTAGCTGAACAACACCATGAGATGGGCAAACACAAATTCTCGCCGATTTTTTAAAAATCTGTTCTGAAATTGTAGCCTAATGTAAACAATAATAACATATTATATGAAATGAATTAAATCCAACGAAGATTTTAATCTAGTTTCAATTCATAGGTTTTTTATGCATACACTTATTTGAGTAAATGCCCTTTTTTTTAATTAAAAAGTAATAATTGCATTTACCGGACTGAATGTTCGAGAAATTTTGTCGAAAATATGCGTCCACTGACAGGAATCGGCGAATTAATGCTAGTTTTACTAAACCGGCAGTCCTCTGTGGTTGAACGATCATAGCACGTCAGGCTAAATGAAGGTTCCATATAGGATACAGGTTCGATTGCTGTCGGAGGGCGCATATTTTCTACGAAATTTCTCAAACATTCAGGCAGGTAAATATAATTAAAAATGTTTCATTAAAAAGAATGAAAATGACCATTTTCTCAAATAAGAGTAAAAAGCGTATAAACAGAATATAATCGGCATTCGTCTTCGAGGATTCCCGTCTCCTAGGCAATCCCTATTGCAGACTATCGCTCGGGCACATTTGTGTTTGTTCAACACCCACAGAGACAACCTGTGATTTTATAATGTAACTATGCTGAGCAGACCTTACTTACAGTTTCTGGGAGAGAGCGTGTTATCTAGAATGATCAACAATCTGAACAACACGAGTACAATCAAATCCTCGGTCACGATGATTTATAACTTCGTGCTAGCACAGCTATAGACGGCCCCAAGTGTTCCGTCTTCACAATTTCAAACACAAGGCTTGGGTCAACTCGTGGTATGGTTTTCAGGGACTTTCTAAAGGTGCCTGAAGCTGGGATCGTTACCCCTCCAGATCGATAACATCAGGAGGTCTCATTCCTGACAAATCGACCATATAGAGATTCGAACCCGGGTCTCCTGGTCAGAAAGCTAACGTTCTAACCACTCGTTCTTCTCCTGATCTATTTTCTGCTTTTACGTTATCTCTGTTCTTTTCTTGTCGAGTTTTATTTTTTTTACTTTCTTATCTATCTATCTATCTATCTATCTATCTATCTATCTATCTATCTATCTATCTATCTATCTATCTATCTATGTATTTTCTTCTTGTTTGTGTGGTTTTGTTCAATAGCATGTTTTATTTTATTAATTTTTCTCTGGCTTTTCTTCTTCTGAAAGGAAATCCTACATATGCCATTAACAATAAAAACAATTTATGATGAAGTTTTTCATCTATTAATTGTTTTTAATCCCACTTGTCTTCCTGATAATTCAGAACTGCGTCATTCTCTTAAATAATTGATTTTTTAAAAATCCAAGCTGCTGCATTTTTTGCTAATGGATTCACAACAAAACTGAACAACAGCTAGAAAAGTCATCTTACATTTGAGTAATTGTTTAAACTCTGCATATACAACCATAGGTTTACAATAGGACAAGACTATCATTCAGTCTTCGTTTCTAACTATCCTTTGCCCTTTCAATTTATCTATCTATCTATCTATCTATCTATCTATCTATCTATCTATCTCACTATAATCATATCTGTGTAATAATGTCTATCCCTTTATCTCTCTATATCAGTATAATCATATCTATCTATCTATCTATCTATCTATCTATCTATCTATCTATCTATAATAATATTTATTTGTCTATCCATCTATCTCAGTATAAACGTATCTATCTCAGTGTAATAGTATCTATCTCAGTATAATCATATCTATTTGTATTTGTGTAATAATCTGTATTAGTGTAATAAATTCTATCTATCTTAGTATAATCATATCTATCTATCTATCTATCTATCTATCTATCTGCCTATCTATGTATCTATCTGTCTATATATCTACATCAGTATAATCATATATATCTGTTTATATCTATCTATTTATCTAACATTATTTTATTAGTTACTCATTTGCAACTTGTTTCAGTCATTGCTATTCTTCTGGTGTCTTCGTCGCTACTGACATCTAGTTCTTTACAAGTATTTCAAAAAACATTCTGGCTTCTATGAATGTTCGCTACAGAAAAAAAAAACATATTATATACGGATAAAATGACAAAAGAGATGAAAATACAAAGAGGAGAATTTTACACTTATATATAAAATATTTTTTAACCATCTGACCATGCGATATGAAGTCAAGTGAAGTAATTTTTTTACGCAGAAAATATTTGATCTCAGTTTCTAGAGTTTTTGCAGATATTTGAATGTTTGGACTTTAGTTGCAATGGTTGCTTCCAAGTCATGGAATCACCGTATGCCTTGCGACGTTGTGCTTCAGAAAATCTCTGTCCGCTCGACTAGGGGCTGAAAATAAATGGCTATATACGGGAAATTGTTCTCGTCAGTTAATTGCTTTGGGATTCAGATTTGGACTTTCCTTTTCGTTAATATATAAATTACATACATACATACATACATACACATACACACACACACACACACACACACACATATATATATATATATATATATATATATATATATATATATATATATATATATATATATATATTGAGTCTGTACATGTCTGTGCTGAAAGGATAAAGTGGAAAAATAGTGTGACATGTACGTTTCTTTCTTGAGGACACCATCGGACAATGATGCTTACGTAGATGTAACTACACATTCCCACGAAAGGGAATGGAAATAAGAAAACGTTGGTCATAATGATGTAAATAAAGAAAACACTGAAAATAGTGGGACTCTTAGATTTAAAATTTTTCAAAGTATATATATAATTTGTATTAAAATGATGCAACAAAATAAATCCTACATTTACCTTCATAATGTCCGTCGAAGAACTAAACTCGTCGGCTAAAAATAAATTTTATTCATATATATATATATATATATATATATATAATCTAGATAGATCGATAGATAGATAGATAAAGTCCCCCAGAGGACGGAACTCATCGGCAAAGAGAAGTTTTTCTATTGTGTTTTCATTTATTTTGTTCCTTTACAGCTACACTGTATCTGAAAATAATTTACATACACGCACACACGCGCGTGCGCACAAACCGTGTGTGTGCGCGCGTGCGTGTATGTAAATTATTTATATATTTATTTATATATATATATGTGTGTGTGTAAATAGAAATGTTTCATAAATTTTAAACAAAAATAGAGCTGGCTGCTCCGTCAATAAATGACGAATGTTTCCTTATCAGGATACAACTAATATTAAACACACACACACACACACACACACACACACACACACACACACACACACACAACTCAACAATTTTGTCATTTATTTTTTTTGTATTTTTCTAATTTTTTAATATGGCGTTGAGTATTGTGTTCGAAATTTTCGATAAACTCTTATTTATGTTGTGTTATTGTTTGGTTCAAGTACTTTCGACCATTGCAGTAATTTTCTAGAACATATATGGTACCTTTTTCCTTTGTCTACACCCTGGTATTCTTTAGAATGCTGGATGTTTGAAATAGTCCACGGTGACTTCATGTGAAACAATAATTGGGAACGAGGACGCACAAAAATGCATGCATATATATATATATATATATATATATATATATATATATATATATATGTATATATATATATATATAGCAAGACTATATATATAAAATATAGCAAGACTATATATATACATAGCAAGACTATATACATATATATAGCAAGACTCTTCGGCAGAATTGAGTCACTATTAGTCACTGCGTGTTTATCTAAATCTAAAAATAAATACGATAAAATTCACGGCTTAGTGGTAGAATTTCCGACTGACGCCAATTCAGTCGGATTTCGATCCTAGCTAGAGGCAACCGGACGTCTAGCCACACTGATGAGATGTGATACAGCGAAACAGTCTGTCTGTTGATGACAATAATATATATATATATATATATATATATATATATATATATATATATATATATATATATATATATATGTATATATATGTATATTGGAAGAAGTTGAAAATTCAACTGAAGTCTTTAAGAATATCTATTTAGAATAACTTTACCTCACACTATTTACATTATTCAGACTATTGTCCTCATCTTTGTCACCATATACAATAGTGTACATAATAGCTCATGTCAGAAATATAGACAGATAACTTTACCGGTTTCACAGTTCTACGGTTTTCATGGAGAGACGTGTGGCTAAGCCATTGTGAATTTCGCATCTGACAGGAGTTTGGAAATTCCATTTAACAATTTAATTTTAATGTAGATGTTTATTTAGGAAAAATGTGACAAGATTGCTGTCTTTTTAAAATGCTATGTGATTGGTTGATTATGATTCCGTAATGAGACACAGTAATCTCTGCGCCCAAAAATTATGATCATAAGACTTGATTGTCATAGTTGGAAGTGTCATAGTTCAGTGAACGTGACTAATGACAGCAAAGTGTTAAGTAGTTATATATATATATATATATATATATATATATATATATATATATATATATATATATATATATATATACTATTTTCCTCATTGTACTAAAATGTATTTGCCGGGAGATACTAAGCAAAGAGGAACAAAACGATGAAACAGTGCCATGTACAAATAGTGTTTGTGAGCGTATGATTCGAGAGTAATTATTTGTGGACTCTATTCATAATGGCTGCTTCAATGCCAGTATCTGAAAACCGCTGTTAATCAGAGGGAATTGTTCCTTCGTCAAATGGCATCTAATTTACACAAGAAATACGATATTCAAACTCAAATACACAGGAGCCGTGCCACATTTCCCAGACACTGACATTTTACGACAAGAAATGGGAGAAAAACATCAACGAAGGTGAAATTTGCGCACACAAAAGAATGTCACCTCGTGAGTTAGTTCGCAGCCAATTTTTCTAGCACCTGATGCACATATTACTAAACAATCTATCTATCGATCGCTGTTATTTTCTCTTAAACTGACTGCTTATCGATCTCTCTATCGGCCCCCGATACCTTTGTGAATGTGAATCATCGGCATTTTGTCGCAGGTGCTAGTCATCGAGATACTGATGCTGTTATCTTCTGAACTTCATAAGATACAGAGATATATGAAATGAAATAATGGTTATAAAATGAATGGTCGTTGCCAGCCGCTCGCGGTCGGTAGCGACCGGTCGTTTCTCGACTTCAAGGCTAAGGTCACTGTGTAGTATCTGTTCTCAGATTACTCGCTGGACGATCGCCTTTTGTTGAGATTCGATCTCTGATACAGGCCGGTCGCAGGGATTCGTACCTGCGCTGGTAGTATCGCGGCTACGTCTAGCTATGACCAGCTTTGACAAGCTCTGACCAGCCATGACGAGCTGTGACCAGCTAAAGACCAGCTTGGACAAGCTAAGACCAGCTAAAGCCAAAGCACTGCGGCCCGGGGTGAAAACTCGGGTCCATTCCCCCTCCCTTCCCACGTTAAACCCCGACCTTGTGTCACAACCTGGCCCTGTGGGAGGTCAAGTAAATCCAATGGTTATAAAATGAAATAAAGAAGTATGATACGTTAGATTTAATCCCCGGATTTCCCGGAAAACCAGAATCCGAAATACCGGCTTCGCTAAAGAAGCCATCCCAGCGTTTATAAACTTGTTAATTCTCCAGTTTATAAATCTATGCATATTATTTTCTTCTTCTTCTTCTTCTTCTTCTTCTTCTTCTTCTTCTTCTTCTTCTTCTTCTTCTTCTTCTTCTTCTTCTTCTTCTTCTTCTTCTTCTTCTTCTTCTTCTTCTTCTTCTTCTTCTTCTTCTTCTTCTTCTTCTTCTTCTTCTTCTTCTTCTTCTTCTTCTTCTTCTTCTTCTTCTTTTCTTCTTCTTCTTCTTCTTCTTTCTTCTTCTTCTTCTTCTTCTTCTTCTTCTTCTTCTTCTTCTTCTTCTTCTTCTTCTTCTTCTTCTTCTTCTTCTTCTTCTTCTTCTTCTTCTTCTTCCTTCTTCTTCTTCTTCTTCTTCTTCTTCTTCTTCTTCTTCTTCTTCTTCTTCTTCTTCTTCTTCTTCTTCTTCTTCTTCTTCTTCTTCTTCTTCTTTCTCTTCTTCTTCTTCTTCTTCTTCTTCTTCTTCTTCTTCTTCTTCTTCTCTTCTTCTTCTTCTTCTTCTTCTTCTTCTTCTTCTTCTTCTTCTTCTTCTTCTTCTTCTTCTTCTTCTTCTTCTTCTTCTTCTTCTTCTTCTTCTTCTTCTTCTTCTTCTTCTCTTCTTCTTCTTCTTCTTCTTCTTCTTCTTCTTCTTCTTCTTCTTCTTCTTCTTCTTCTTCTTCTTCTTCTTCACTTCTTCTTCTTCTTCTTCTTCTTCTTCTTCTTCTCTTCTTCTTCTTCTTCTTCTTCTTCTTCTTCTTCTTCTTCTTCTTCTTCTTCTTTCTTCTTCTTCTTCTTCTTCTTCTTCTTCTTCTTCTTCTTCTTCTTCTTCTTCTTCTTCCTTCTTCTTCTTCTTCTTTCTTCTTCTTCTTCTTCTTCTTCTTCTTCTTCTTCTTCTTCTTCTTCTTTCTCTTCTTCTTCTTCTTCTTCTTCTTCTTCTTTCTTCTTCTTCTTCTTCTTCTTCTTCTTCTTCTTCTTCTTCTTCTTCTTCTTCTTCTTCTTCTTCTTCTTCTTCTTCTTCTTCTTCTTCTTCTTCTTCTTCTTCTTCTTCTTCTTGTATTTTTTCAATTCGTCCCATTCTCCTTTTTCCATCCCTTTATAAAAGCTCGTAGTTTACTCCCTGCTTGTTTTGTTTTACCTCAGCCCATCTTTCATTCCTGTATGCTCTGTGAGTGTCAAATTTCTTCCCTCAGTATCTGTCTATATTTCTGAGATAAGTTATTATGTACACTATTTACATTATTTGGACTATTTTCGCCATATTTATTACAATGTTTCGGCTATTGTACGGTAGTTGGAAGGTCGAACTTAAACCCTTTATTTCACTCACGGAGTAGACTGTTCTAGTTCCACAATTATCATTTTATCTCCTTCTCCAAATTCTCTATTGAACTCACACTCTTTGGGACCTGTCACTGGATCTAACTATCGCCTTTATCCACTGTGCCGTGTATCCTTGAGGACATATGTGTATGAATTTCTGGGTGGTATAAACTTAATGACTTCAGCATCATTTTTTACCAGTGCTCATATTGCAATTTTTTGCTGTTATCATTCTATGTTTTTTACCAGAGCACATATTGCAATTTTTATTGTTATTATTGCTTTTCTCTGGCACTCTTTATTACTGGTTCCCATATTGTATTCATTTCTATGCTTGGTCGGCTCAGGAGATACACAGATGTCCTCTAGTAATTTCTGCTGTCTCTTTCAAATTCTATGTATAAGTGTCTTTTTTGTTTCCATTTTCTTTATAACTTCCTAGTTTCTCATATGCTCCGTCCATTATATTCCCAGCCTCGTTTTGTAGAACCACATTTCTGTGGCCTCAAATCTCTTCTTCATCTATCAGAAAATGAAACAATACTTATTGTTATATAGGAGCACTTCTTTACTTCTTGTTTCTAACGAAATTTTTCCTGTTTCTTAATACTCTGCATATTTTTTTTTTGAAGGTATAATTCTCTGTGTCTCTGCGACTTCGGATTTCGGTGTCAAATATTCAATCTTCTGTTAAAACACTTCCCAAATATTTAAATTTTCGTCCTTACCTGATTCTGGCATCTCTAGTATACACGCTGGGCGAAAGATAAGCAGGCATTAAAAATTGTTAATAAAATCCATATTCCTATTAAAAATGTATTGAACCAAATGATACATGGTCTTTATTACAGGGAAAGTAAAAGTAAATCTACATATTTCAACGTAAGCAACGGTCACGTCAACCACAAACAACCAGGAATGGAATGAACAACATTCTGACGGACATGGTCTGGGATATCATTGAGAATCTCCCGAATCTGTGTCTCTAATGCACCACTGTGCGAGGTTTTGTCTTGTACACCTCTTTTGTTTAACCCCACAAGAAAAAATCGCATGGAGTGAGATATTGACTTATTGGAGGCAATTCGTGAAGTCCGCGTTGTCTTATACAATGTCCTGCAAAATGTTGGTCTAAACACGCACGTAAGAGGAAAGTCAGGTTGTTTACCATCCTGCCTGAATCTCAGGTCACCAGTTTTATCCCAGCCAAACACCGTGGGCCTCACCTAATTTTAGAGCATTTGAAGATAGCGGTCCGTATTCATCGTGACACAGAGATTTATGAGAGATATCTCTTTAAAGGACATCGTTCAAAATTCCCAGTTTGACCTACACTTGAATACTAAACATCGATTCACATTTCCCCCAGTCACGAAGTTGTTTGTCTTGACCGAGTTCTTCCGCTTGCATTTTGTACGATATTACTTTACAAATATTTTACTATAAAAAACGCAACGTATATTATCGCAAGCCAAATTGAAAAAAATAAGAATTAATGAATATTATGAAATTTATATCAATGAATAAACATCTTTTGGTGTAAGAAAACTCAAGCAGATGGTGTTAGTGTAACGGATACCCAGGAAGAAAGTAATGTCGACGATTCGAGTTCAAATTCCGGGCAAGTATTTAGCATTTACTTTCTCATGAATACCCTTGTCAAAGATATTGATATGTCCCTTATATCTCTAGCTACGTGTTAAAGAATATAGCCTACTGGTCTTCATTGAGTTCGGTAAAACCAGTCTCAGAGAAGCGAAATCTCTTAATTCTATGCCTTGGCGAAAACAAAAGGAAACCACACCAATATGTTTTCCAAGAAGGCATAAAAATTCATAGATAACAATAAAAAAGGAATTTCTGAAAAGTTATGATCAACTGAATTCTGAAGGGACAAAAAGGATGCATGTGAGGGCAGTTATTTTTTAATTCAGTATGGATGCGAGTCATTATTAACTTGGGAAATTGAAACACGCTTTTTTATCATTCATAAATCTTTTCTTAGAATATACAGCAATGTTTCTTTATTCACTTCCAGTTTTCCAGCACTCAGGTCGCACATTTTATCTTCGTTCTGTGTGCACCAAAATTTACACGTTTTCTACGCTCTGTTTTTTTATTTTATTTGCTTTTGACTACGCACTCCTTACGTCATCATGCACATATTGACTTTCCTTGAAGGCCTGTAACACCCTATTGCGTTTTTCTTTTAGCGCAAACATTATACTCGAAATTCTGACAAAGTTAACCCATGAATTCATGTTAATCCGCTTCTTTAGATTCATTTCACTAATTTTCTATTAAGAAGTATAGGACAAACACGTTCAATTTCCTCTACTGCTCGGTAACGAATAACTCAACTGGGTGGTGCCTCAAGAACGCTGAATTTGATTTGTTTTCCAGATGTGCTCGGGAACACATGTTTATATGAATCCGTGCCGTTATTCTGGGAAATAAATTGCCACGCCTTTCATATTCTCTACATTTAGATAATAGCTTTTTTAATCGATACATGTTAATTAAAACCATCGACAGAAAATTCTGCTTCTTCTTCTGCTTCTTCTTCTTCTTCTTCTTCTTCTTCTTCTTCTTCTTCTTCTTCTTCTTCTTATTATTATTATTATTATTATTATTATTATTATTATTATTATAAATAATTATATAACACCATGCTGTTATTCTGGGATGTAAATTGTCACACCTTCCATATTCAGTACATTTAGATAATAGCTTTTTTAATCGATACATGTTAAATTGAAACCATCGACAGAAAAAAAAATTATTATTATTATTATATTTTAATTAACTTTCACATATTTTCTACCAAAATTATATGGTCAACGCATTCAACTTCCTCTACTGATCGGTAAAGAATAACTCAACTGGTTTGTGTTTCAAGAAAGCAGAAGGTGAATCATGTCAGGATGTTCTCAGGTACAACAAATATGTGTCTTATACCATGCGACCAATCTGTGAATTGTCACACATTTTATATCCTATATATTTAGACAAGAATTTTTTATGAATACAAAAACAAAAGAATCGGTAAATGTATTGGTTCGTCATCTTTTCATATTGGCATGTGGCATATTATGAATTATTGTGATGTCTGCAGGAAGGAAGATAATGGGAAATTTTCTCTTATCTTAATACATATGTCAAATCTTAAGTGTATTTAAATTCCCAAACTGAAGAATGATCATTTTTAGTGTGGCTTTCTTGAGACTGTAAGCTGAAGATTTTTCGTATTGAAAGTCTGTTAATATTTCATAAAACTGTCAAAAGAGTTCAGCAGAATTCTCCGAATGATAAGCACTTTTACAATTCACCAAATATTTGACTCGAAATCATTACTCTGCCAACAACTGCGTCTAATATAACGTCTCGCAAATTCTGCAGTTTTCGAGAATCTTCTTTCTCCCCTCCTCTTCCCTGTCGAATTTTTGCTTTTTCTTTGATCATGATTTATTTGCATATGCAAGTTCTTTGGTCACAAAATACTCTTCTTGCATATAAAGGATAGAAACGATTAACTATTTGTATGCTCAAAACATACGAAAACATGGCCCCCGTCCTGAAGAAGATTGATTTAGAGCGGTAGTTAGCCGTCGGCACGACAAGAGGATTTTTAGTCTCTGAGCTGTGCTTTCCATTCTAATCCATATTAGGTAACTTTTAAGTTTCTTTTTAATTTAGTCATTCTAATATGTTTTTAGCTTAACTCGATGTTGTAAGTCAGCATGTTAATCAGCTAGGAAACGTTAACTCCTATTCGCATTTTTCCACTGGAGCAAGTCTTGTTATTGCTAGATCAGTTACTGTCAAATTGAATGCAACCAAAAACTCAATATTTGGTTTGTGGTCACCCATGCAAGCCAGTCCCTCTACATGTTCGTCTTATCCTGAATCTTTGCAAAGTATAAACAAATATTTCCTATATTCATCATTATGAATTATGAGTAAACCAACAAGGGCCGAACAAACCTCCTAAACTGAAGTCAAACGCCACAGCAGAGTATTCACTGGATGGAATCAACTACCGATTGTCAAAGGCTCTATATATAGCGATGGAGCCCAGTCTACTCGTTTGTACTCTAGATGGTCCTTAGCCCTGCAAGAAGTTTCATTCACCCTTTGGCAGTCTTGGTTTTTAATCCTTCCTCAGCAGAAAGATTTCTTGGGGAAACTGTTGCAGTTTTTAGTGTACCGTGGTGTACTAGTGAGCCAACCAAAATGAGCTGACTCATTTTATAGTCTACCAATAGAAGGTTAACCAATCAGAAATATTCAATCCAACGTGTATAAAGGCGGACATTTTGTTTTCTCCGAATATTCACTGCCAACCTCTGATATAGAAGACCTTGAGAATTATTGAACAGCTGCTACTGGATATTGGTGTTGTTTCATTGAACAAATTACTTACGTTGGATTTCTGCATTCAGACTACGGTGAACATGTATAACAGAAACAGGTTTAGTCGCCAAGAAAACCGAGCATGCGGAAGGTATCTTTAGGTTACATGGTATTGGTAGCAGTCGTAGGGTTATCTGACATAAAAAAATATTTACTAGTATAAATTTACTAAAATCTCATCTGTTTTTTCCGCTCTGTACTTAATGATTTTTTATAAAATCTAAAGAGAAATTTGCAATGTTGTTGGTCCTGACCTGGTATAACGACTTCAGTCACTTTATATCACTATAACTTAGCTTCCCTGTGTCTTTTCTATAAATACTTTCATGGTAATTGTTTTCATGAAATTTTCTCTATGGTACCTAGACTTTATGAATTTAAACGATGTACTAGATTAGCAAAGACTTGGCGTTTTCGTTTCGAATGACTAGATGTAACTGTAAGTTATATGCTAACAGTTTCTTCTCCCGAAATTTTCGCCTGTGGAACTCTCTTCCAGTATCTTGCTTTCCATTCAATTCTGATCATCTAAAATTTAAATGCGATGGCAATCCTTATAATCTATCTTCTTAATACCTGTTCTCTCTACTCAATAATGATTTTTTTCTCATATTTTATCACACTCAGTAAGTCCCGGCGTCTTCATTGCTTTCCCTGAGTTAAAATAATAAAAAATAATATATATCGGGATGTAAATGCCAGGGTGTTCTGAAAATAATTAAATTTTATTTTACCAGAGAAATTGCCTATCGCCCGTCTCACACTCTTCCCTGGTCTTTTGAACAGTAAATAGATATTTATCCCTTGTTTCCTGTTTAGCATTGTGTTTATCGTTCTTTCTAAGTCTTTTTCATTCTCTTTTACTGCCAGATCCACTTGGATCTATTGGCCTTGTTTGGGGCAATTTGATTAAAAAACAAAATAAAAAAATAAAACAAATCTAAGTTAAATCAGTTATAGCATTAGTGTATTCTATATGTAATTAATTTTTCTTTAAAGGTAGGGTATAAATAATGTAAGTTAAATTTATTTCAATACTTATTGAACAATGTCAAATGTTACTATAAAATGCATTGTCATTTTGCTATAAAATGAATTGTTGGTATTTTTAATATAAAACATATTGATTATCAGTTTGCTATGAAATTTATTATTGGTAATTTTGCTCTAAAATATGATGTAATTTTTGTTGTAAAACGAAAGGTTAATTTGATGAAGACCTTAATTCATAGGGCACTTATAATATGTTCCGATAGCCTACTTTGCGTTGTAATTGAGTTTGTTAGGATGACATAATCAAAAAATGGATATCCTTTGGATGTTTTTGACTCCATTATCCATGCTGTCATCAATAAATTCCATAGTGTTAAGCCGCATTTTGTTGAAAAATGTTCACTTTATTTGCGTCTTCCCTAAGACAAAGGGTGAGACTTTATCTAGACGAATTTCGTGTATGATTAATAGCTGTTATTTTTCGGCTAATGTTCGAATAATATTTGTTTCTGTTTTCCCTTCCATTCGTAAGGACGTCCTATCACCCACATCATGTTAATTATGTGATTTATTAATATAAGTGTAGACTCGACTACATAGGGAGGACGTTCCAACATTTGAATCTAAGAATAAAACAACACCTACCCACCACCCAGGATTTTGAATCCGGATGCCAGGAAAAGTCAACTAACCAATAATTCTGGCTCTGCTATTGCTGAGCATGTAATTAATAACAGGAATTATGTGTTTGATTTTAGTGCGGACTGTTTTTCGATTTTATTTAGGTCCCATTCCTCATGTCACTTCAAGGTTCTAGAGTCCTTGTATATCAGATCCCGTTGGCCTTCTCTTTGTAAACAGAGGGAATGCTTACTGGCTCTGAGTGCTATTGGACTCTAGTTTTCTTGAAATTCATATATTTCCACCCTCCATTCGTTATATTAATTTAATTAACACGCTTATATATTTTTATATCCCAGAAAATAAACATGATAAGGCTGGAACGAAACCAGTTGTTCTTTTTTAGTTTTTTTTATAAATGCCATATATATATTTTGCTTTTTCCTAGCTATGTTATAAAATTGTATTACTGGTATTTTTACAATATAAATATATTTTTAATACTTTCCTAGTGTCTTTATTTCTGTTTTAGGGCTCATTACTTACCCATAGCTGGGACCCTAACAGCTGCTACAACCCGCAATTTTGAATTCGGTGTCTAAACAGATCTCGAAAAATGTTTAAAGACGCTTTTCTACTTCGTTATTTCTGAATATTCTGCTATTTTGAATATTCTTTATTTTGAGGATGTAGCAGAACTTCCCATCCAAACGATCATTTTGCTATAGATTTAATTTATTTTATATATCATGGGATATTCTTGCATCATTATGATGGCGAATAAGACATTTTACTCGTCCTGGGTGTAACGCTAAGCTACTTCCGAGAGAAAAGGCTTCTTTCTGATTGGGAGGTTTTGAGTAGCGTGGAACCATCTCTTAAGTGTTTTTGTACCCAATTCCACCACCACTCGGGGTGGTTGCACCTGTTTGCGTCCAATCTATGGGCAAATAGTCAACTAGCAATACGTTTTCGGGGGGAAAAAATACCGAAGCTCCCAAAAAATTTAATTTCGGTATTAAATGACCCATAAGTTGTCCATATGCCGTAACCCAAAGCAAACTTTTTCCATTTACGAAATCAGAGCAATTTGGAGGTAATGCTTCATTTACCCGATCAACTCCCGATGAACGTCTGCAATAATGGGCTTTCTATGTTTCAGTAGTTCGTTATTGAGGACACCTTAGATATTCCATCAGATATAAAACAAATATTGAGTAGTGGTTTTGGCGCTGGAACTAGCCTCTAATTGTGTTATATTACTGTTTTTTTTTCGTTTCCTCAGAGATTTCCAGAAATATTCGCCTGTCGTCCTGTTCATACTCTTTCTTCCTTCGTCTTTTGAACACAAAAAAATTCTCTTGTTTCCTGTTAAGGATTGGGTTTCCGGCTCCTAAGTTTTTCTCAGACTCTTCCACTCGCCTTGCCTAGTAGTGGCATTATCGACTGAATTGATTAAAAACAAAACAAAATAAAAACAGATCTCTTCAACTGTTATTTGTGTGGCAACTATGTTGAGCGGGCCTCATGCAAAACCCATTTTTCATCACCTGTAACAATGTGAGGATAATCCTGGTTAAAATGAGTGTTACAGATGGCGGTTCTCAAAGGAAACACATAACCAAAGCAAACTTTCTTGGTGAAATATATCGGCTGTTCTTTCGCCTGGAGGACGATAGTCTCCACTGAGTCTACTTCTCTTGTAAGTTACCCACGAATGAATACCACTCTGGGTATTAACGCATATGTTTTGAGAAAATTAGTGACGTTCTCAGCTGAGCAACGGTATAACGATCACAACCGAGCAGAGGATTGACGGTGATGCTTCTGCTGCTGATAATGACGATGGTAATGATGATGATATTACTTCCTGTTACCTTAGCACGTTCATTTTAGTAAAGTACCATGGGAGAACGAAACTCACTCAATTTCGTAACGGGCTTCTTATCTATCATTTTCAATGAGCCTAGCTTGCTTCAACTATGAGGAGGCGCAATATTTTATACGATCGGTGTAGAGAATTTATAGAATTTATAGCTTATTGGCATGCATGACCGAAGCATGCGTACAACTAACGAACTCTTCCAATTCCCCTCAGTATTCGGCGATTTTGTTAATGTTTCGCGTGAAAACAGTTCGTTACTCACCTAAAATTACTATAAGAGAACATTTAATCACAATCGATTCTTGACTGCATCGCTACTTACATGCAATAAAATGGATCATTTAATTATATTCATATGAGAGCGTAATGTATTCAAAACGGCATAAAATGTATATATATATACACACATATATATATACATATATATATATATATATACATACATACATACATACATACATATATATATATATATATATATATATATATATATATATATATATATATATGTATATATGGATAGATAAATCAAACGACCAGATATAAGCAAGCGTTATACGCACGTGTCG
Organism: Acanthosepion esculentum; assembly: GCA_964036315.1. NCBI lineage: Eukaryota > Metazoa > Mollusca > Cephalopoda > Sepiida > Sepiidae > Acanthosepion > Acanthosepion esculentum. The sequence goes on from OZ038487.1 coordinate 98,134,708, forward strand.
GTGTTCATACGCGGGCAAGCAGATAAAGAGTCATCAAATTTATGTATGATGTTTAAACGTAAAAGTGCTCGATGCGGTTAGACAGAGCAAATATATATATTAATTAGTGCATATACCAGTAACTACGTGCTGATGGACGACTTAAGTTTCGCTGAATTACAGCTCGTCGGGCACAAAATCTATGTTGATAAAAATACATAGACCTTGCGCCCGACAAGCTGTAATTCAGTCATACTTAATTCGCACACCAACACGTAGGTACCAGCAGACGTACTAATATATATATATATATATATATATATATATATATATATATATATATATATATATATATATATATATATATATATATATATATATATATATATTATAATAAAAAGAAATAACAGTAAAATAAATAATCCGGTGTTCTTATTGATATTTTTATTTTTACAAAACAGTGCTCAATGTCAATTTACAGACCATACATATTATAAATTAAGTGATTTAAAATTAACTAATTTCAGATATGTGTAGCGAAGAAACCATATTTTAAATAAGTTAATTCATAATATATATATATATATATATATATATATATATATATATATATATATATATATATTGTCATCCACAGACCCATTCTTTCGCTGTATCACAGCTCATCAGTCTGGCTAAACGTCCGGTTGCCTTTAGCTATGATCGAAAGCCTGTTAAAAATCATGTCTCACTTCTTTATATATGTGTATCTATGTATGTATAATGTATATGATGGATGAATTGTCGTTTACATTTCTCAAAATCTAAAATAATATTGGCAGCTCCTTTTTACATATATATTTAGAAAATTGATTCAAAAATATTTTGACATAAGAAAAAGGAAATTTATTCAATAATATCATTATTGGCATCAACCACGGCCTCCAGACGACTTCAAAATTTCTTGCCATCCTTCTGGATGGCCTCCTTGTTTAAGTTGGTGAATGCTGCCATAATCAGTTCATCAACTGTTCCCCAAACATAATAATGAATTGGTTGTAGACAAGTGAGCTAGGCGTGATGTGGTCGCAGAAATTGTCTGACAGCCATCCCAGTGTTCTCCTGTTGCCAGACATAGGGCCTTTCTGCAGTCACCCTCTTGATACAGACCTATAGGCCTGATTGATTAGGAGGGATTATTTTCTATCACGGTCTGGACTTACCAACAAATTCGTGGGTTGCTTTCATATCAGAACGAGCAGAGTGAGTTTTCTAAGCTGCCGTACCTTCGTAATCCCCATTAGGCTGATCCAACTCTTCCCGTATCATCTGCTCTCTCCTCGGGTGGACACCCGAAAACTCCGTCACGGTGTTCTTTTTCTTACAGACGGTGCTCAACGGGGCCTATTATACTGCATAGTCGACAAAATCATGCACAAGATTGAAGATATAAAATAGCGACAATTTACCCATCGCGTCTTATATATCATATATATGATGCATCGTAACTATAAACAGGATGAAAAAATCATATTGAATCTTATTTATACTAATATATCTTCCAAGGATTCTAATAAAAACATAAAATTAATCATATATCATAAAAAATAAAATACAACCAATTTAATTATTCGCAATAACTCCTCCCCACTAGCTGATGTATTACGTAAAACCAACATTATATACCAATTTAAATGTCCCTTGGGAGAATGTATCTCCGACAAAATAAAATATATATGTTGGGTATACAACAAATACACTAACAAGAAGGCTTACACTACACATGTCTGATCATTCGTCCATTGCGAGACAACTACAACAACATTCCTGTCCGCATTCACAATATAAAAAATTACTAATCGACAACACAATTATCCTACACCATGAAAACAACAAATTTAGATTACAGATACTAGAAGCAATTTATATTTAAAAAAATTAAAGCCGGCACTAAACAGACTCAAATATGAATACTGCAATAATGTTCTGAAATGCCCGTAAAGGAACAGTTTTTCATGCTTTTATGCGTACGTGACTATGACATTATAGCATCGAGGAAACATTTCATAACGGATAATTTTTTTTCACGTTCTAATACACACTCAGCACACTGTCAACCGTTTTCATTTAAAAGCATAAAGAAAAAATACGGTAATGGATAACCACGCACATCTTTATAGAAATACTTATACTAATGAGCAACAGATAGTTTTGTATTACTTGCACCCCTAAAGATGATCTTGGAAAACGATCGAAAGTATTTGGAATATGAAAATAAAAGAGATTTAAACAGCTATAGCACATTTCTCTCATCCTTTAACCTCAATACACAGAAGGTTATTCGGGAGTAGGAAGGGATTTTATTAAAAATTAGCAGACATAATGTCTGCAATTTATTCAATCAGACATGTCTAAAAGAGAATTTGCTGCCTATATCTATCTATCTATCTATCTATCTATCTATATATATATATATATATATATATATATATATATATATATATATATATGTGTGTGTGTGTGTGTGTGTGCGCGCGTGCTGTCATCCATAGACAGACTGTTTGGTTGTATCACAGCTCGTCAATGATGTTACTTCTGAGCGCCCGGTTGAGTAAACACGCCGATGACCGAGAGGGCTCAATTCATGGAAGAACTTTGCAGTATTAGCAGAACTAGTCATTGTTTACAAATTCGCGCTTTCTCCCAAGAGTGCTATACATTGTCATCCACAGACTGTTTCGTCGTATCACAGCCCATCAGTGTAGCTAGAGATCAGATTGCCTCAAGTCGGGATTGATTTGACATCAGTCAGAGATTTTACCCCGGAGCTATCAAGCGCCCGTTGTGAGGAAGGCTAATTTTTACGTACTTTTCTTCGAATAAACACGCCAATGACCGGGAGATGGAAGAGTGTGCGTGTGCGTGCGTGCGTGCGTGTTCTATATATATATATATATATATATATATATATATATATTAGGCTAGACATATTGGGGGCAATATGACGTATAATGTAGAGTATCTCACTAAGCAGGCCGCATAACTTTTTTTTTCATTAATGATTCCGCGAATATATTCTTAACAAAAGACCATACGTATAAGCATCTACCTTAGAAATGAAGTAAATATTTATTCTGTAATTAAAACACGCACACACACACAAACACACACACACACGCACACACATACACACACACACACACACACACACACACACACACACATATATATATATATATATATATATCGTCATCCACATCAGTTCGGTTAGACATCCGGTCGCCTCTAGCTAGGATCGAAACCCGACTTCAGTATATATGCAGCAGTATATATACATATATATGCAGCGAGTTTTGTTTTACAAATAAGGTAAGAGGTCGAAGTATGCGTTTTTGCGATATTTCAGGTACTTTTTTGTTTTTCCGTGTGACTTCATATATAAATTTTTTCTATACTTATCAGCGGTCGTCAACCATTTTGACAGAAATTTGTGCTATATCGGTTTCCTTGATTTTCAAAATTTTCGTGCCGGGCATGATATCACTTTTTAGTGTATCTTGCTTTCATCTGACCTTTCACACTGTCTCACATAATTTTACTTGTTTTACATCCCGAATCTACAAATACTGATTACCGGGCGTTTCACTAGATGAGTATCATGTGGTTTGAGAGGCGCACGGCTTCTATATACCATCGTCTAAGTTTTAACTATCAAAATGAATGCCCTTACCATTACAGCGTGGCAGGCCTAAAACCAACTAATCAACAGAACTAAACTGATCACTTCCTCTAAAATAATTATCTTTAGAGAATAGAAAAATTTTAAACAAACAGTAAAAGGGGACTATTTGATTCGATCGTTGATGAACGAATAGAATTGTATCTTAGAGACAATCAAAATACATAATAATTTTGATCAAACTATAATTAAATAATTTGAACTTATTTTACGGTAACTAGATTCAATTCAATTACGTACTAGACGAAAAAGATATTTTTATCACTGATCAATGTATACATTATTCCTGAAGTGAGAAAAATCGATTAAGATTCATCACCTAATACTTAAAAATAAAACTCGGGTCATCAGGATTAATAACAACAGGTTTTTCAAAAGAATAGTTGACAAAAGCCTAATGTTATATATATACTTTAATATACTTATTGTTGATACGTTATTTTTATAGATACAAATATTTAATTAAAAGCTCTGTTTAAAATAAACAGTATTAACAATATTTTCCGGCCTGAATTTCATACATTTCAAAGAAAATACGCATCCTCCGACAGGAATCGAAATTGTACTCGTCATATAGCCCGATGTGCTATAGTATTAAGCTAAAGAGTAATTGCCTGATTAGCCAGGTCGAATTACACCTTTAAACTATTTTTAAATGGCATAGCATGGCAGGCTGTATGACGGTTCCATGTAGGATACAGGTTCGATTCCCGTCGGAGGATACATTTTTTTTCTAACTATGAACCTAAAGACCCAGGTAAACCTAACTACGTTTCACATACGCGGATCTTCAGTGTACACCCTTTAGTATCAAGAGAGACAAAATCCCTAAAGTATATATATATATATATATATATATATATATATATATATATATATATATATATATATATATATATATATATATATATATATATATTAAACATTTTGTGTTGAATGTTAAAGACAACATCGTCCTGCATATTTTCTTTTGAATTTTCTCATATTTTCTAATGAGATTTTTTATTTGAAAATGACATCTAAATAAATATTGTCCGTACGATAACCTAGTACTTTCGAACATCATTGTTCATCTTCACGGTCAACATTTTTTAGTCAATGATGTTCGAAAGTACTTCGTTATCGTACGGACAATATTTATTTAGATGTCATTTTCAAATAAAAAGTCTCATTAGAAAATATGAGAAAATTCAAAAGAAAATATGTAGGACGATGTTGTCTTTAACATTCAACACAACATGTTTAAAAGAAAAGTTGCTGCCAAATTACACACACACACACATACACACACATACATATATATATATATATATATATATATATATATATATATATATATATATATATATATATATATATAAATATATAACCTGGTAATATACATACTTATACTCGATAAGAAAAAATAATTTTACATACTGTAAGTAATTCTAATACATTTACTTGGTTTTAAAAAGAAATATAGTATATTAAATATTAAAAATTAAATTTTTTTAGAAATGTAGTTAAAACATATTCTAGCCTAAACAGCCCCTCAAAATCTGTAAATATACAAATAGAAAAAATACCGTAAGAATTTTTGCCGTTAAAAATAAAATTAAAAAAAAAACCCAGACGACCTGCATTTAGCGGATGTCAGAATTTGTTGAAAAATACATCCCTACCCATCCCTAAACATAACCCCGCTTTCAAATGTAACTATTAACTGATACAACGAAAATTTAAAAAATTGAACCCCCTACCACCCCTTGTCTAGATGAATAGATTTCCTCAATTATGAATGTTTGCCGTGCCTTTAACAACCGTAAATTAAAAAAAAAATAAGTTACTCCTAAATTCGCTTGACGAGGAAATGGAACTAATGTCTTTGGTTTAATAACAAAATTAAATTCGAAGGCTTTAGCTTCCATTTTTGAAACATGGTTATCACTGTGTAGCGAAAAACACATATTTTCAATCAATTAATTTATAATATATATATATATATATATATATATATATATATATATATATATTATTTAATTTAAACCGTTAATCTTCTTTATAAATGGATAAACACTAATATTTCTTAATTTTAGCCATTAATCTTCTTTACAGGTCAATAAACAATACATTTATTTCTATTTAAAGTGCGCGTACAGAATTGGGAAACACAGGCATAATATTGTAAGACACGTTTCGTGAGAAGAAATATTGCTGACGATTTTGTTTCCATAAACAGACTTTGCTAACCAGACGCTTCTCTGTAGCTCAATTGTATAGCACGTCAGATCAAATGAAATGTTTCCTTATAGGAATAGAGGTTCGATTTCTGTCAGAGAAATCATATTTTCTATGAAATTTCGCAAACATTCATGCCGGTAATTGTAATTAATACTGTTTATTTAAAAAAAAAAATTTACGTAAGTAAATTGTATCTTTTAAATTAACGTATAAACAGAAAATACATTAAATAACTGCCGAACTTAAACTATTTCCTCATATGTTGTCAATATTTACGTTAAGATACGTTTCAGAGCAAAAATGATCGATCGAGGAAAATTCTCGAAAATCGTATGTTTATAAACATTAATTCGGACTGTGTTAACCAGACGCTTCTCTGTAGCTGAATGGTATAGCACGTCAGATTAAATGACTGTGTTCGTATAGGAATACAAATTCGATTCCTGTCGGAAAACGCATATTTTCTACGAAATTTCTCCAACATTCAAGCAGGTAAATGTAATTAATATTGTTTAATTTAAAACAAAGCATTTAATTAAATAAATTGTATCTATAAATATAACGAATAAACAGAAAATATATTAAATATATGGCCTGTATAAAATAAAAACAGGCGTCAATTTGTTTTCCTTTCCTCTTTTGCCTTCTTGATTTCCAGTCAAGTCTGGTTTTCAAAATTTTAAATGCAAAATCAATCCTTACTTCAGGCTTTCTGAATTCCCGTTCTGTTATTGTTCTCGCCCCTCCCCATAATTTTTTTTTCACTCTACCCCACCTCCTTCGTCTTTGTGGCTTTATTACGTAACTGGGGGTGAAATAATGAAAAAGAAACAACAGATTAAAGCTATGTTTCTGGATATGGAAAATATATATATATTATATTCTCTTCTGAGGTCCGGGTAGTTTTTCAAACTAGGCCCATGGTTCGTCCAGTGTGTAAAGACGTCCTCCCTCCTCATCAAATTAATTCTATAATTTATAAATACGGTTGTAGTTGCGGGGCTGACTACATAGGAAGGACGACACAACGCCTGGACATGCGAATTAAACAGCACGTTCCTACCAAAATCAGGAACCACACTTTGCCGTTGAATGGACTCGTCACAAACACCTACGAGTCCGCCATATGTGAGCACCTATTAAAGAGCAGATTTTGTGCAGGTAATTTTAGTGTTGTCCGGTTCACCGTGTTGTCCCGGTCACACTCGTTATTTCACCTTCAGGTGCTGGAGGCACTTTACATCGGGTCCTTGTGCAAACAACGTGAGTGTTTGTTGGGGCTCGCTGTCATTTGCCTCTAGCTCCTTTTGCTTATATTTTTTTCTCCTCCTCCACATTTCCCTGATGAGCGGGAGCGAAACCGGTTGCTTCGCCCGTTTTTAATATGTCTAGTAAGCTTCAGACGTTTATTGCTGTGATATATATATATATATATATATATATATATATATATATATATATATATATATATATATATATATATATATATGTGTGTGTGTGTGTGTATTTGTGCGTGTGTGTGTGTGTGTGTGTGTGTAAGAGGAGGTGGTATAAAAATGCAAGGGTCAGTTACAAATACGTTCCGAGAGAAAATGCCAAAGATGTGGAAACGGTCAAATTTTTAAATTATTTTTTTTTTCTAAGACGTTTCTGGACATGGTGCCTCGCCAGTGCCATACTGTTTCCATATGGTTTGGTTTTGTTCTCTTTTGCTATTAAGTATCTCCCATTGTGATAACAGCAAATCTGCCAATTATTAGATAACATAAATAAATGTGTTAAAAATATGAATAATAAATTAAATATCATATATATATATATATATATATATATATATATATATATATATATATATATATATATCAGAAATAACTGTTCGACCCCCCCCAACCAAAATGGCTGGCCCCAGCCGTTTCCATAGTAATTAATGTTGCAAAGGACCATACTTATAAACACGCGGAAAGCACAAAATATCTTGAGGATGAAAAGGGACTCGATACCTTGATTCAACATAATTTTAATAATTATATTGAGGGTTCTGGCTCTCGTTTTTGAAACATGAGAACTCTTATGTAGCAAAGGAATCATATTTGGAAGAAAATGTTATAATATTAACTCTATTTCTGCATGGAGCACTGTCTTTTTAAAAATAAAAACAAAAATACTAAAGAACTCTGGATTATTTACCTAACGTGTTCTTTCCTATTTTTCTGCATACATTTCACACACGCACGCACACACACACACACACACACACACATATATATATATATATATATATATATATATATATATATATATATATATATATATATATATATATACATATATATATATATATAATATGTAAAGGCAATCCTTAAAAATTCATTTCGGTTACAATTTATTTCATGAATATATTTAAATATTCTTATCTTCAGACCGAAGGTTTTTTTTAGAAATGAAATCAATTTGTCCAGACAAATGGAAAATGGAGAGGAAAAAAAAGGAAAAAAGAAAATTTATAATAGAAGTGAAAGAAAGATAAACATTTTAACATAGTATTTAAAATAAAAAGATTTAGGGAATTTATCTCTATCAATTACCACTTCGATATATATATATATATATATATATATATATATATATATATATATATATATATATGAAAGAACAGTAACATTTATAATCCGAACAGTAACATGTAATAATCCGATTAGCAATTATTTTTTTATTTTTAAATAAGAGTGCTCGATACAAACAGTAGAGCATAATATAATTACTTTCTTTTTTTTAAATCAGAGTTTCGTTCCATTGCCATGCGATTCTAGGAATAACTTTCTAAGAAATTTTCCTTAATTCATAAGTACAGACAATCTTAATATTTTGAGTTGTTAAGGTTAAGGAAAATTAAATATATTTTGATTAGGGATGGTTGGGTTTTAATTTCCCTAGACAACTTATATATCAAATAAATGATACTTACAAAATCAGGTTAAGTTTAGCTGGGGTGGGAGTGCCTGCTCACAAACAGATATCCATTGTTCGCGTGTCGTCTGGGTTTTCAATGACAAAAAATTTGGCATTTTTATTTATCTACTTAATTCATATTTTTATACACAAAAATTTTCTAAAAGGGTCGTCTAAATATGAGTAAATCAAATTTTTAATATTTAAATTTGATTTCTATAGATTTAAAGTACTATTTCTCCTTCTAATAACTAATAGACTATACGGTATTTTTTACAAATATATATATTTGAATTTAATTTCGTATTTAAAAAAATATTAATTAATAATCAAGTATAAATATGTCTGTTTCATCTTTCTTCGCTTTTACATTTTTTTTCGAAATCTGTATTTTAAGTTTAATTTTTATAATTAAATTTACTATTTTAGTGTCAGTTTTAAAACAGTCATTTCTGTGTCACGATGGAATCATATTTTAATAAAGAAAATTATAATATATATAACGAAATATATTTTTATATATCAAAACAATATTGTGGAATAATCATGACAAAGTGTAATAAGTTTACTTGTGGCTGGTTTCGTCCTTGAAGACTTCATCGGACTAAATGTGTTATGTTGGTACGACAACGCATGCGCACGACCGAGGGATGCTGGGGATTTTAGTTTTTTTTTTATATATATCTAGCCGAATTCATTTACAGTCATTCTTATTCTTTCCATCACTTTTATTTGTAGATATCCCACAATGTGATATTAGAAGATCTGACAGTAATAGGGAAATGTTGTATGAGCCAGGGCTCAAATTTACTACAGATGACCTTGCTATCAAGTCACTCTCTAGACATTTACATCGTAGGGAATTATATCTCTCCTTTGATCAGAATAGCATTATTTTATATCAAAATTGTGGTCAATCTCGTTACAGTGAGAAACTACCGCATTTCCCGTATTGTTTTGTAAAATATCCCTTCTTTTATCATATAATATTTTATTTCGATTTCTTGAGATTTATCCTATTTATTGTTGTGACAATATTAAACGCGTTGGAGTAAATCCCACCTTTAGATTTTAGTTTATTGCTTTCTTTAGTGTTTTTTTATTGTTGTGGATGTAGTAGTAACACATTTTACGTTGAGTTTACATTATAAATGTGATAGAGTTAGTCGGTAAGATGATATATTTTTGACTCACTGGGTTTTTAAGAAAAGGCGGTTATTTTCGTTTCGCAATATTTTATGGGCCTTTTGTTTCGCATTGAAAATAAAATAATTAGGGTACTGTAGAAGTTTGAACGTGTTTTCAATATATTTTTCCTCTTCGTGTAAATAATATGGGCTGCATATTCTAAGTGCTCTTAAGTAGAATCCGGTAATTATACCGGATTTTATTTTGCTCTTATGATGAGAATAGAAATTTAATAGGTCATTATTTGTTTTGGTTAACTTCCGGTTCACACCTAGTTGTAATTTGGTTAGTGAGGTGTAGCTTGATATCTAGGAAGGATAAGGTAATGGGTTATTCCATTTGGTATGTAAATTTTATTGTGCGTTCGAATTTGTTTAGTTGATCTACTAGGTCAGGTAAATCAGTTTCACTAGGATATATAAGCACAGTATCATCAATATAACAAAAGTATGTTGATTGTTTGGGTAAAATATGTTGGAAAGGACAAGATTCGACAAATTCCAAGAAGATACATGTCATCCATCCACTGAGAGGCGATCCTATTGCTTATCCAATTTTTTTTTTAATCATTAGAGAGAGAGAAAGAGGGAGTGGGATAGGGGAGAGAGAGAGAGCTTTATTTTGATTGGCTGATTTTTAGGAGATTTAGACATTTTAAGTTTATATAAAAACAAAAGCAATCAACTAACTAGAAAATACTTCCGGTTGTTCGTCGCTCATGAATTAAAATGCCTTCAAATTGTGAAGATATTTTTGAAACTTGACACTATATTCTATGTTATAATCAGAAATGGTTAACGCAAGTTCATTTCAAACTACAAAGATAAACGCTATTTTGGCAATATCTCGACTTTCTACGTTTTCTTGTGACGAATTATCGACAATGGTCGATTGGATTCGGAACATGATTTCAGATGTTTCTTTACTAGATTCTACATCAAGGAGAAACAACCAAATATGAACGAAAGGCATAACAGATATTCAACGCCATTTCTATTCAATGTCTTCCTTTACATAACTTATTGTAAAATTTACTAAACAAATACAGACATGCAAATATTTATCTATCTATTTATGTTCAAATCTATCTATCTATCTATCTATCTATCTATCTATCTATATATATATATATATATATATATATATATATATATATATATATATATATATATATATATATTGTGTGTCTTTGTGTCCGTCGGTTTCGAGAAACTTTGTATTCGCGCCGACATTTTTATGCCTCAGCTGCTGATGACGGTGCAGCATCTGTTATGGCCGCACAGGCCAACACAGGAGTGACAGTCTCAATTGCCATGAATGTATCCAAATATTTATCTATCTTTTTATATTCAAGTCGATCTGTATTTTAATATTCAAACATATATATATATCTATCTAAGTTTATTCATATTTATCCCTTTGTTGACAAGATCTATTAAAGTAATGTTTGCGGCTATATTAGTAGGAAGTTGTCTATGTTTTATTCCCACCAGTACTATAAGATTAAATCTGCTATAATTATAGGTTTATATTTAAGAGCCTTAAGAATCTGCAGCCCCCAATACCTACCCAAAGAAGAAACATATAAAAATACATTAAAAAACCTCCAATATCCTTATCACTTCATCCACAACGCAAAGCGAAAGTCACATAAAATACACGCCCCCAACAATTATAACAATATTATCCCCAAATATAAATTAAACAAAAACATATATAATACTAACAACGCCATAACATCCACTATCCAAAACAACTTATCCCATCTAAATAACATACAAAACCACTTTCAAAACCAATGTTGATATGATCAGAACTAAAGACACCTATAACAATAATAAGACAGAAGCAGGCATATATAAAATAAATTTACCAAACTTCTTTTCACAATACATTGGGAAAACATAAGAAAAGTATCTATAAACAAAAAAATACCTTATACTTAATAATTTCTCAAATGCACTAGTCATACATAGAAATAAATTCGACCAAATGCTACACTCATCAACTGAGAAAGTAATTTACTCAGAAGGGAAATTCTCGAGAGTGCCGCTATTGAATCTTATCAAAATATGATTCTACAACCTGGTTTTTATCCAACCTCAACTTCTCTGAAAGAAATACTACTCTTCGAAGCAAACATACACGTATACCAATATGAGGAAAAATAAAAACGAAAACGGTTTAAATCCATCAACTCATGTTTTTGAAGATATACAAAACATTCGTCAGTCTCATACAAAACAATCTCAGTACAATCTAAACAATATTCATTTAAAAATAATAAAAGAAATTTAATATTACTCGCTTATTTTTTGCCAGACTTTATTATGATACTTTGTGTTCTCCACATATTTTGATTGACCTTTCAACCACCTGATAAAAATTCATGAACTTTCTCATTTAGAAGCCTTGATAAACTAATGACATCCTCGCTAAATCCCTCATTGCCTTAATAAAGTCGAATAAAGGATGAAACGATTCGGTTAAAATAATTAAATCAGAAACATGCAAGAATGTGCCATCTTTGAAATTAAAATTTACGAACGTTGGAAGTGTAAGTATAGCCCTCTATATAAGGAACATACTACCAACACTAAATAGGATTAGTTATGAGTATAGAAACAATGTTTTAAAATGTCTATAATATCAATGTTTTCACAATGCTTAAATCATAATTATAAAAATTACAATTACATAAACTTAAGTTGCTTCCCTTTGATAATATGGAAAAAAATAGTAGCTTTAGAGGTTAATTTTTAAAATAATGTTAACAGAGAGTTTTCATACGTGTTTAAAATAATTGCAAAAGACGTTTCATGCGTATTTGGATTGTCCGGAAAGTTCATGCCGATTTTTGTCGTTCAAGTTAGAATACGTCAAATTTATTGAGATATAATATTTGCATCCCTATGAAAATGGAAGATTATAAGGTGCATTTTAAACATGTAAGTTTTTTTTCTCGCTGTAAAGGCAAAACTGCCTCGTAAGCAACAAAAATATATGTGCTGTATATGTGAAGGTGATTTCACTGAGAGAAATGGGCGGAAATAGTTCGCTAAGATTAGAGGATGTGATTGTAGCCTTATTGATGAAGAATGCTCAGGTACAACCAAGGCTACAGATCACGACCAAATCAAAACATTGATTGAGGATAAGCCGCATTACACAATGCGAGCATTGCCACAAAGACTAAATTTCTCAAAATCCACCATCCATGAGTACTTAGTGAAGCTTGGGTGCTCAAATTGTTACGATGTTTGGGTAACACATGATCTGAGTTAAAAGAATCTTTTGGATTGCATTTCATCTGTGATTTGCTGTATAAACGCAATGAAAATGCAAATGTTTTTAAAAACAAGTTGTGACGGGTGATGAGAAGTGGATAGTTTACAACAAAGGCAGCAATTCAAAGGAAACATCCAGAATTGGCGAACAGGAAAGATGTTGTTTTCCATCAGAATAATGCCAGATCGCACGTTTCTTTAACGACCTGTAAAAAATTTTCAGCTTGACTGAGACCGGTTACCCCACCCGTCATATTCACCAGACATTGTTTCTTCGGATTTTCATTTATTCAGGTTCTTGCAAAATAATCTCAATGGCAAAAACTTTGTCTAACATAAAAACACCTTAATGCATCCTTGCAGTGAAATCACCGAAATTCTGGGAAGATTTAATTCGAAGGAAAAAACGGAGAAAGACTGTACAAGAAAATAGTTCATATGCAGTTGAATACATTTTTAATAGCATAAATGTTTCTTTTGTTTTAATTTCCCTTAAAAATCGGCATGAATTTTCCGGACAACCCAATATATATATATATATATATATATATATATATATATATATAGAAAGAGAGAGAGAGAGAGAGAGAGAGAGAGAGACTGATGGGAAGACTTTGAATATATGAATTCATTTACATATTTAGGATGTAAGATGAATGCAAATAAATCACTTGATGATGAAATAACAAATCTGTTCGCATAAACTATAAGTGTATTTTGGAAGCTTCGCCCCGGCCAATGGAGTGAAAAATCTAATCAAATTTAATACCAAAATACAGGTTTACAGCGCAGCCACTTTGACGACATGTTTTACGACTCAGAAACATGAACCCATAAAGGTCACATATCTATCAGCTGGGTGTCTCCCACAAAAGTTGTCTACGCGTGATATGTGCCTATACGTTTGACGATAGGGTGGCCATTGCTGATGCACATAACTTCCCTGGGCTTGTCCTGATGACGACAGAATACCTAAGGTCCTCCCGTATATCTTCAGGTTGAGAGTGGACAAAGGACGGTTGGACGCCCGTGGCTAATGTTTAAAAACAAACTGTCAATGTGCTTCATACTTACCTCTAACGAGTTGCCGCTAATAAATTTGAAATAGATAATAATAACACGATACATTTTTATCAGAGTTGTGTCAGAAATTTTGAAATCAGACGACTTGACCCCAGCTAAGAGACGAAAGAGAACTGCGGAAATCGTCAGCAAATATGCCTGTGGCTACATCGCGAGATCCTCGCTGTAGACCAGTATGCAGGTCACTAGCGCGACTGAAATATCAAATACGACGCAAACATAAAATTAAGTTGCCGGATCCTTATTTTTGTTGTGGCTTTCCAAGAAACACGTGTTATTCCCAAATCAAACACCGATGTTACATACTGACTACAACAAGTTGAAAGGACTTGCATACGTGTCCAACAAGAACTACAAATGACAATGTATTAACAAGAAAGATATGCTAGTGACAAAGACAATGATATGTGCAAGAATGTGAAAACAAATTTGGTTCAAAGGATGTGGATTGAATGTGCTTACATACCTGTGTTGTGTGTGTGTGGTTTGTTCATGCATTTCCTAATGGGAAACGCGTTTTCCCGTGAGAGACTTACATGATGAGCGTCCCCTAGTAGCGGTTTCAAGAAAGTAAGTTGAGTTAAACACACAATTCTGACAAGTAGAATACGTAAAACATTTTTTCGCGAACTATAGAATGGTTTTCTGTATTTATCTTGAGAGCTTTATCAGTCTTGAAGGGAATTCATTTAGTACACAAGGTAAACCACTTAATTTATTCCATCTACCATTGTTGTCATTGTGGTTGTTTTGATTGACTGCTTTCCATGAATGTCGAAACGTCTGGTCTGGCTATCAGGTTCATCCCGTGTAACTGTAGAATCGTCATTACAAATTACTGTTGAGAAATTAGTTTCCATATACTTTTTAGCCCAACTTACATATTTCGCTTTGCTTAAACGCATTAGTTCGCTTACATTTGCGTCATTAATCATTATTCTTTAGTCGTTGAAACTTTTCCTCATGCTTGCATTCTCAACCCAAATTTTTTCAAATATTTTCTTTTTCGCCAATCCACTTTAAATTTTCACTAACATTTATTTTCTCGAAACTCTTTTGCTGTCGTTCTTATTCCGATTTTGGTAGTGTGTTTAATTAATTTGTTAATTGTTCTAAGTTTTCGTAATTTTCAACGCCGGCTTTCCATCATTCAATTAATTTTGAATATCTTTCTTTTCGCAACTCAGGTTATAACTTTCTTACAATTCATGGCAATGATTTCGCATGTGAAATTAAGTAAATGAACACCAGTAACTAAATTATTATATGCAGAATATGAGTGACAATACTCGTGCCGTATAAGAAAAGCGCATATATAGAAATAAGTTTTTGTAAACATTCGTAATAAAAACAAAGACGTTGAAATTTACTTATATTTATATGTATATAGATATATCTTCAAAATATCCCAAACTTGAGTTGATTAATAACAAATTTATCGTGAAAACATTGATTCCTGGATATATATATATATATATATATATATATATATATATATATATATATATATATATCTATATATATATATAACTTAACTGTCAGGGTTTCAATTCTCGGTAGTGGATGCGCACTGCTGATGAGTCCCATATATAGGACGAAACGGCCTTCCAGTGCTTTCTGCATTCTGTTGAGGTTTCATTCAGACTCAATGAATTACTTAATTATAATTATCAAATCCTCCTAACAATTTCGATCATGTGTATATCATTGCTTGATCCGGCTTCTAATGAAGTTTGAGCGGCTTGGTGATAGTAGTCGTGGCTCCTGGGGGCACAGTCCTATGGTTACAGAGAATTTTAGTTGAGTTCCACCACAGAATATGTGAGCAAGCGGCGCTATATTGAGTCTGATTTGCTACCTCTTCGTCACCGTTGAAACAGTTGGTATGACGTTTGCTTGATAACTCAACTGTCTGGGTTTCAATTCACCGTAGTGGATGCGCACTTCTGATGACTCCCAAATATAGGACCAAACGGCCGTCCAGTGCTTTCTGTATTCTGTTGAGGTTTCTTTCAGACTTAATTATAATTATCAAATCCTTCTAACAATTTCTATTACATATATATATATATATATATATATATATATATATATATATATATATATATATATAGATATATATTGACTAAGTCCGACAATTATTTTAATATATTTTCTGCTTGTACGTTATTTTTATAGATATAAATATTTAAGTAAATGCTCTATTTATAATAAACAGTATTAGCTACAATTTGCCGGTCTGAATGTCCGAGAAATTTCATAGAAAAAGTGTGCCATATGACTGGAATCGAACCTGCATCCAATACGGAACCATCATATAGCCTGGCGTTCTAGACCATATAGCTACAGAGGAAGCGTCTGGTTAGCATAGTCAAATATCTGTTTTTAAACAAAAAAATTCCTATGATTTCTCTGGAACGCTGATATCTGCTCGAAGTGTATTTTAACGTAAACAAATGACATCATATATAAATGAACTAAGCCCGACAGTTATTGAAATATATTTTCTGTTTATACGTTATTGTTATTGATGCAAATATTTAAGTAAATGCTCTGTTTATACCAAACAGTATTAACTATATTTACCAGTCTGGATATCCGAGAAATTTCATTAAAAATTTGCGTTTCCCGAGAGGTATGAAAACCTACACGAAACTGTCATATACCTACAGAGAAAGCAACTGTTTAGTAGAGTCAAATTATATATATACATATATCGATGCAGGATGTCTTCCTTCAAACAGGATTCATTGAGCAATATCGACAGTTTTTGTCTATTTTTGAATTGATCCTTTCTATTTGTCTAATTAGTTTCTTGATGTGAAGATGAAATTCATCTAGGAAGGTGCCGTAGTTTTTTTCTTCTTTTCTTTAACCCATGTACTTTCAATATTTTTTCAAAATAATCTTCAGGGATAAAGTAAAGAGACAAGCTCTTCGTAACTGCGATAAAATCTACATTCCGTTGTGAAGATGATTTAAAAAACACCCGCGAACGCGCTCTGTTATAGGTATTTTGAATTTATCCGCTGTAGCTATGGTGACCGGAAATTGGTAGAAATGTAAAATGGTATCAAACGATTTATGCATTTCAACACGGTGTTGCCACATACGAAAAAAAATTGTTGAATGTTTGTTGGTTGTTTTTGATAGAATGAGCATTGAGTATTTGAAATTTTTGTTCATTATTTTCATGGTGTAATATATTGTTATGGTCAACAAGTATTTTACTATATTGTGACGGTGTACAGGAATGTTTTTTAGATGTTGTACAATAGAACTTGTACCCGACAAATGAAGTGTAAGACGTCTTGATAATGTTGTGGTCAAGACAACATATGTACATGCTTTTTTTCTCAGAGATAAGTTAGATTTGTCTTTGTAATTTACCACTAAAGATGATCTTAGAAAAGATGGAAAGTACCTGGGATTATAAAAAAACTACGACACTTTCCTTGATGAATTTCATCTTAACATCAAGATGTTGATTAGACAACTGGAAAGGGTCAGTTGAAAAGTAAGTAGACACAAAATGCTCAATGAAAATATGCTCTCTCTCTCACTCCATATATATATATATATATATATATATATATATATATATATATATATATATATATATATATATATATATATGTATATATATATATATATATTCATATATAATATATGTATATATGTATATATATATATATATATATATATATATATATATATATATATATGCATACATGTGTGTATATATATAAAACTTCATTCATATATTCATTATATATATATATATATATATATATATATATATATATATATATATTTATATATATATATATATATATATAATTTCATTCTGCTGTAACCTTGAAGGTGTTTATGTTCCGTTTTTGTCCTTGATGTTATCACGATTTCCTATCTTGCCTTTTCCTCAAGTACATCCTTTTTTACTTTCTTTCCTTTATTTTCGTCATGTTTCTTATTTTTATTTTCACACTTTCTTTCTTTCTTTCTTTCTTCTTCTTCTTCTTCTGCTTCTTCTTCTTCTTCTTAATCTTCTTCTTCTTCTCCTTCTTCTTCCTCTTCTTCTTCTTCTTTCTCTTCCTCTTTTTAATAGTTTTTTTCGCGCTTCCGTTTCCTTTTATCCTATTTCCTTTTCCTTTTTCCGCTTCGCGTCTGCGCAGTTTCATTTTTTTTCACACCACTATTTCCAATCATTCTCATTTCCTTCGTGTGTCAAATCATGTCTTTCTTCTCGCCGTTCTCTCTTTCTTCGTAGGATTTGATCTAATTTCCAGTTAAAAGCTTCCCATTCTTCTGCTTCTTATCGTTTCTAGCAGATCGTTTTTATCTTTTCTTTGGTTTATGTTTTAATTTGAAATAGAAAACTTCATTACGTCAAGAATTAATTTGATTTTTTTCTAATTCCTTTAAATTAAATCAATATCTTTTCGTACCTAGTTATAGGAATATGCATACGTACCTAATATTATAAATTACCTTGCAACACCAGAATCTATTACTGACCCTGCTGAGATTTTTTTGTCTTCTATCTAGGAGAGCCAATATGGAAATCAATTCAAACAAAATAATAGTTTATGCTATATAACGCGTATTATAGTTTGTTTTTAAAATAAATTCATGAGAAAAGATAAAAATAAATTATTCAAATGTTTCAAGCAAATCAAAGATGGAAAATTGAAATTAAAACGATGAAATTAATACAGGAAGGAAAATGATATTGCTTATCTATATCTATTAATATTGAAAATTTCGGATTTTGTAGATTCGGTAATATTTTCGTCATTCTCAGACATTCACTCGTTAGGATTACGTAGCTAAATTTTTAGAAGATAGAATGTACGAATATAATAGGTTTGGGCAGCGTATTCGCCACAATAAGTCTTTACATATAGACAGTTTTATATCGTTTGGAAAACACTTGGTATGTTGCAATATCGCATTTGTGTAATGTTTTATTCAATCTGTCGTTAAATGGAGTAGAATTGTTTATCCGTTTTCGTAATAGCTCTGTGCAGATGCTTCCCATAAAATGGGATTATGGTCTCGTGCACCTGCTGTTCATCTCGAGGTTCCAACAAAATCCAAAGACGGATATACAATGTGATAGGTCCTGACCTGGCATCGCGATTCCAGTTACTTTCTCAGTGATGTGATGTGGCTCCCTCTGTCTTTTCTACAAATATTTTCATGGCAACTGCTCTGACGATTTATTTTTACTGGTGGCCCCACTACATGATTTTAAGCGTGCTACTAGTTTGGCATCTCGGTCCCACACTTTTACTGTTAAAACAGTTAAATATAAACGCCTCTTCTACCCCAACTGCTTCTTCTTTTACACTTCCCAACAGTGGAACTCCCTTCCTTTTACTTGCTTCACTGATAACTATAATCTTCAAAGATTTAAATCTAATGTCAATCGACATCTTCTGATACCTCGAACTTGATCCCCGTCCTTCTCTCTATCGTTTCCACAAACAACCCTCTTTATTCTTACTTTCTCAGTCACCCCTTGCGGGTTAGTGGCACTATGGCCTTGCTTGAGGTGAAATGTTAAAAAAAATAAGAAAATATGGTTTGTGATTTAAACAGTGCTCCACCAGCATGGTTTCTCTCGATCAACTTTTTAAAATTCAGAAAGAGAACAGCTTCGACGGAATACTTGCAGGACTAATCGACGCCAACTTCGGAAGGGATGGAATATTAAATTCTTACTTCGTCTTTCTCAACGCTGGACTTTAAGTTCTATGGTACAGCCTCCAACGATCCAATGATAATCAATACAATATTATCATAAAGGTTCACTCGGAATCGATTTTTAGTGGTTTTGCATGATAAATAACAACAGAAAATTTTTTTTTTCCAAATAGTTACCGTTTTTGAGGATATGAGTTTTAAGTTTACGTTTAGGTTCAAAATCGTAGCGTTGAAATTTCTTTGCGGTGATCAGTGAAAGCCTTATAGTACAGCCTTATAAAATTTATAATTTACTGACGCTTTATAAATTGTATATCCTCAAGATGCATGGATCAAGCACATTATTACTAAACTCTGACATCAATAAAAAGCTTAATTTATTACAAATGGAAATTATACTAAACAATTCAACTATATTATGATGTAATATGTTATACAGTGCAGTAGGTTTAGTGTGATTTTCAATAAATAATGCAAATTTAAAATATTTTTTCTTATAATTTGTACCCAGCAGTATTATGATGTTATATATACTTTATTCTATTTATTGTCTTTATTAATTATGATTTAACAATTGATCTAACAAATCGTATTCATTGAATGGCTTTTCTTGTCATTTTTTAAAAATCTTTTACATTTTTGACTCATCGAATACAGTAAGAAATTAAATATTTTGCTTGTTGCGACCCATAAATAGAATACTGGTTTTAATATATTTTCCATTGAATTTATCTAATACAAAAGTTGTAAAAGTTTTAGGTCAGTGTTTAATTGAAAATTAGGTTGTTGCGCTTGTGTGAAGATGTTAAGAGATATCAGGTTTGAATGATCAGAAGGCTTAAAATTATGCATGTTCAATAATATTCAATCCACAACAGTTAATAAAAGACAAAAATAATGATTCAAAACATAACAATTGAATTTATTAAGTATTTGATGTACATGAACTGAAAAGGTTAGACAATGTTGTGTCTCTTAGACTAGGTAATATTTGTACCGAAGCTCATAACGAATAAATTGATTATTAAACTGTAGAAGAATGAGTTGTTGCATGTTTGGAATTGTATATTGTACATATGGTAATAGTTCAGAATTATACTTGCATGAAATGTTGTAAATTTCTTTTACGTCTGACTGCATTAGTCAAGACGGGAGTTCTTTAAGAGTCACATTTTGGCAGCGGAGTTGAGACGCGAGAGTGAGTAAAGCGAACGAGCGATTCGAGAGGAGAAGTCGAAGAGAGAGAAAAACACTCGTGTCTTGTTTTTATAATTTTGTTGAACCACGTGACAGGCTCCTACTGAGTTGGCGCCAAAATAGATCTCGCGTGGGGGCTATTTGATTGGTCGAAACTGACCAATCAGCGAGCTAGAGTCAAGGTGATTAACCAATTAATTCTTGTTATATATTTTGTAAGATGGTTGTGGTGAAAATTACAACAGGAAGAGTGCATTTCCCAGCGGAGGGTAAACTGGCTGTCGTGGAAGATTCCACAAGGTATTCCTGTAAATTTTTTTCTGAATGTTCAAATATTGGGAACAGCTAGGAATCTGATTTTTATGTCAGTACTTATATCAAACCACAACATTCACAACGAGTGCAATGTTGATCTTGTAAAAAAAGTAAAAGATCAACCTAGCCTAATATCCCACATGTGCTAATTTCAATTGTTTTAAGACTTTATATTAAGGCCAACAGAAAGAAGAACGAAGAAGAGAAATATTCCTATTTTATTACTATACTGTTAAGGTAGTTATCATTTTAAATACATCTTCCATTATAGGTGTTATTTATCCGGCACGAAGACAAATATATATGAACTTTCTCAGAATATTTGGAAGGCCAAGTTACCAAAACATTTGAAGAAATGGATTTACGAAGCTTTATTCAGATTTGGTTTGTTTTGGTTTGGTTTGTTTTACGGTATATCAAACTCAATGGGTCATTCAATACTCAATGGGTCATCTATCTATCTATCTATCTATCTATCTATCTCAGTATATATTAGTTTGGTTTGTTTTACGGTATATCAAACTCAATGGGTTATTTAATGCCGACAATATTTTCATTGCTGGTAAATTTATTTGAAAACGTATTGCTAGTAACATTTTTGTCTTTTTTCGCAAATGTATTGCTAGTAATACTTTTTTACCTAAAGTGTATTTCTGGTATTTTATTTCAAAAATGTATTGCTGGTAATTTTTTTCAAGAACGTATTGCTGGTAATATTTTTTTCTTTTTCAACAATGTACTGCTAGTTATAATTTCTCTAAAAAAAGTATTTCTGGTATTAAAACCTATTTTTATAATTTCATAGTGTGTTGACGCCTATTTAGTGAGGAGGCTTAAATATTTGCCCATATCTGGGACCCTGACATGGGCTACTACTCCGGGTCAGGGTGGACCTGAGAACAGCGGTAATTATGAAGTGGTCCTATGCTCCTCAAAACCTCCTGATCAAAGGCCTTACTGTCGAATGTAGTTAAACGTCTTACCCAGGATGCCCTATTGTCTTGATGTCCAGTCATATAGTCTCTAATTCTGCAACGAGACCTGCGACCATGGTGGCGTAAAACTTCTTCATTTGGTAAATTCTGTCTGATGGTTTGTATTTTGAACATTTCAATTCCTTTCACTTTATATTATGGTCGGATGAGGCGGCATTTTCTTGTACCTTTGTAAATAGTGTGAGTTCTTTTTAGAAACCATGTAGTTTGTACGTACACGGAAATAGCACAAGACCATCACTTAATCGTTTTTGATTACATTCCTTGGCTTGTTCACTGCAAGCATTCCCAATATATGCTAATGATGTGGCTGATCATTTGCTGATTCCTGGTCACACACCCTGCACTTATTTGAATTCATTTGTTGGTCGATATTCTCCTGGGCAGAATTGGTAATCAGGGTTTAGTATTTGGTTAGCAGTTAGCTTTTTGTTTCGTCTTTCCTCAAGCAATGCTATCAGTCCTTTGCCTAACTGGATTTAATGTCCCTCACATACTGTCGTCTTTCATTGCGATTACGAACATTTTCACACGAACGACCGTAAAGTTGATGATCATCTTAAGGTGCACATTTTGCAAAAATATCCGGAATCCACCTACGATTCGGTCCTTAAAACGCATGAAGATAATTATATATGCAAAGTGCTACAAAACCCAGCCCAGTGGAATGACCAAAATGACAGGAGAGTTCCATAACATTCATACTAAATTGCTTGATTAATTTCTCTTAGTAATCAGCTAATGGACTATTTCAAGATGATCACGTTCGCAGTCAAGTGACTCACGCTTCAGTCGCATTTCATGTTTGCGTTTCATTCGTTTGGTTAAGTTGATTACAACGTTTGTACAAAAACTAGTACTGTTTTATACTTTTAATAGTTTTATGCCATTTTTAAACATAACTTGAAGAAGACTGACATACTCTCGAGGTATTTTTAAAGATTTTTAAACGGTGTGCTTTTTCTTTTTATGTTAATTCGCGCTATTCTCTAAGTTTTGAAAAATATTTAAAGAGTTACGTCAATACATTTGTTTCAATTATTATTAGTAGTAGTAATAGTAGTAGTATTATTGTTATTTCCTTTAATTTCCGTTGTATACTTATTACTTTCTGGGTCCCAATCAGAGACCTAAGGTCAGAAATGGCATCATAACATTTTACACTAATCATTTAAAGAAAAGAAAACCATGACAAAGTCTTAAAATCACACAGATTTTACATAGATAACGCTCTTCGTATTGTATGAGCTGTATTTGTGAGCACATTTTGTTTTGTTTTTTGTATTTCTTTAAGACTTGGGGTACTAGGGAACCCTTCAATGAGTCTATGGAAACCTTTTCCAATCAATCCGAGGGCCCCAACTGCAGCTAGAATTGATGATGCCTTCACGTGTCACATTTTTGAGATTTCATTTGAAGATATACTTTGATAGTTTTCTAAAGTTCTTCAAAGACACATGACAATCTGCAGGGAAAGAAAGCACATTCTGTTTTTGTGGTCTTTGATTACGACGTCTGAGTGATTAGCTTTGATTATTCTGTCTCAGAGTATTGTAAAGTTACGATGTCTGTAAATGCGTCTGGGTGGTGTTCATATTGCGTATTTTCCAATGTAGATGTTGAAAAAAAAATGCAACTTTTAAGGAAAGTAAACTGAAATTGGCATGGACA
This sequence comes from Acanthosepion esculentum, assembly GCA_964036315.1. Classification (NCBI taxonomy): domain Eukaryota; kingdom Metazoa; phylum Mollusca; class Cephalopoda; order Sepiida; family Sepiidae; genus Acanthosepion; species Acanthosepion esculentum. Next base: position 98,159,022 of record OZ038487.1, read on the forward strand.
CCAACCATACTCGGATATTATTATTATTATTACCATTATTATTATTATTATTATTATTGTTATTATTATTATTATCATTATTATTATTATTATTTTTATTATCATTATTATTATTATTGTTATTATTATTATCATTAATATTATTATTATTTTTATTATCATTATCATTATTATTATTATTATTATTATTATTATTATTATTATTATTATTATTATTTTCTTTGATATCTGGCGTTTACACATTTCTTTCCAGTTCCCGCCCGGGGACCTAAGGTTAGAAATGGCATCATGACACTTTCCACTGCAAAGAAAAAAAAATAATTACATAGAAAAAGCTCTTCGTAAAGTGTGGGTTGTACTTTTCAGAACAATTTCTTGTATTTCTTTGAGGCATGAACTTCCAGGGATCACTTCAATCAGCCTACTGGAATCTTTTCCAACCAGTCCAAGGGCTCCAACTACAACAGGGATTGTGGATGTTCCCATGTGCCACATTTTTGAGATTTCTATTTCAAGGTCTTTGTATTTTGACAGTTTATCGAATATCTTCAAATATACATTGCACTCTGCAGGGATGCCATTTCAATAAGGAGGCACTTATTTTGTTTGTGGTCTTTAATAACAATGTCTGGGCGGTTGGCTTTGATTGTTCTGTCAGTGAGTATTGTGTAGTCCCATAGAATTGTAACAGGTCCTATCTCCGTAACCGGGTCAGGTGGTGTTCGTACCAGTTTCTTTCAGTTTCCTTCCCGTAGGAGGTGCAGATATTGGCCCACTCTGTCATGCCGTGTTTTATATTCAGTGGGTGCCAATATCGTGCAACCTGATACAAGATGATCAATGGTTTCTGGATATTTATTATTATTATTATTATTATTATTATTATTATTATTTATTATTATTATTTCCTTTGATTTTCGTTGTATACTGATTTCTTTCTGGGTTCCAACCAGAGATATAAGGTCAGAAATAGCTTCATGACATTTTGCACTGGTGATGTTAGTACACACACACACACACACACACACACACACACACACACACACACACACACACACACACACACATATATATATATATATATATATTATTATTATTATTATTATTATTATATTTCGAATTTTTCTACCTACCAAGTTTACAGGAATACCTATTGCAGGTAGTAGCGTGTTGTCATAGTAACAGTTCATGATTTGTTTTTCTAACTCCCATATGATCACTAGCGTTACATGGACAAAGTTATTCTCAGTGTGTGGGCTCTACTTATAAAGACATGTTTTATATTTTTCTGAAACTGGGATTTCCCGGGACTTTTTTCAATGTCTTGTTATGTTCCTTTTTTATCATTCCAAGCGCGCCTACTATGACTGATACTATTCTTCTTTTCGAATTCCACATTTTTTCTATTTCGATTTTCACCTCTTTATACTTCGATAGTTTTTTCAAATTCCTTAGTTGCTATGTTACACTCCGCTCGGTCAGCCATATAAATTAGTAGGCAAGCTTGTATGTTTTTCTTTTCGCTTGTTGACAATTATATCCGGCCTATTTGCCGTCCTGGGTATGACGATAAACTACATCCGCGTCCTGTGTGAGACGATAAACTAAGTCCAACAGCAAGGCCTCTGATCAGGAGGTTTTGAGTAGTGTGCAACCAACTCTTAATTGCTGGCGTTCTCAGGTCCACTTAACCTGGGATCGAAGCACCTGATATGGTCCCAGCTATGGCTAAATAGTTGACATCCAAACTTGAGTAAAAATAGGTTTTACTACCAGAAATGCTTCGTAATAAAAAAAAATATTACCAGCAATAAGTTTTGAAGGAAAAATTATTATCAGCAATATTTTAAAAAAATGTACCAGCAATACAAACAGTTATACATTCTTTGAAAAAATATGACCAGCTATAGATTTCTTCAAGGAAAAACAGATTTTTGAAGAAAAACATATTACCGACAATAAAAATTTTGTCGGCATTAAAAAACTCATCGAGGTTGATATGCCGCAAAATAAAATAAACCAAACCATCCAAGATTGTAAATTTCCTAAAAGAAGTTGGATTGTACTAAAAAATATGAGTAATTGAAATACGGTTCAAATATATATATGTATACACACACACCTTTTTTTTTACCAAACTATCGCTATGAATCTATTGGGCACAAAACCCCGGATTTGTTTTTGCACCTCATTTATTCAGAAATCCGTGGCACATATGTACTTTTTTCTGAATGTTTTATGGACATGATTATCTGTATGCACGGATTCTTTCGGGTGTATCAAGGGAGAATAAACACATTACCAAATAAACTCCACAATACATAAATCTGTTTTCTAACAAATAAACAAAGCAGATATATTGTGACGGTACACAGTGTTTTTTTATTTCATTTATATTGATATTTTTATGATATCACAAAAGGGAAAAATAACAGAGTAGAGGGAAGCAAGTTTAAATATATTAATCAACAAAAAAATCAACTACTTTTTAAAAAATAAATTCACCCCAAGCAAAGGAATGACGCTACTAAGACGCAACAGGCTATTAGTGTAGTATATTACTGTTGGGCTAAATAATACGACGAACACACACACACACACACACACACACACACACACACACATATATATATATATATATATATCTTTCTTGTTCGAGTTGCGGGGAATGGGTAGATTGAGCGAGAGTCAAAGAGGTTAGGAATGCAAACACAGGAATTAACGGAGACAAAACTTTGGTGAATCTCTAACCAGCCTCTCTCTCCGGATCAAGAAATAGACCAGTTATATAACTGAATTCGAACTTGGACCTTTGATTACCAATTCCGTGCCATTATCCATTACACCAAGTGTACAGCCCCTGATATTCCCAAGGGGTCAACCATCTAGGCACTGGTTCTATCTAGGTTCGAGGTTGCTTAAATTCAATGATTGTATGGGAACCGATTTTTCAATGTGATATGGCCATAAGTCCATGTTTAGTTTCATAACTTTTTATAATGTTATTAAATCATATTGGGAAATTATTTCAGTATATTATTTGGTTCGAAGTAAATTATATATTTTAAATTTAATGGTAACACGTTTCTTATATCATGTTATACGTAATTGGTCAATAAAAGTTAATATTAAAATATTATCTAAGTATCTGCATTAACCGTCTTTATAATGTCTAACATGGGGTACAACACATAGTTATTTCAAGCTCCTACTCGGAATGCTACAACTGTGGGATACCGCGTTGATTTTAGCTTAACTGTGGACAAATGATCACTGGCTTTCAGCATCTGTTACTAAGGATGAACCTACGTTATACGTACAGTAGAACCTCGACCTACGAATTTCACCCGTTCCAGCAGTGGATTCGTAACTGGACATCTCGTATGTCGAATCAATTTTCCCTATTTGAAATAACAGAAATTAAATTAATTCGTTCCAACCCCCGAAAAATATTGATATAAAAATCAACAAAAACCGTGTTTTTTGTGGATAAATTAAAGCACTTTTTAAAAAAAAAAGATTATGCACAAATAATGTGAATAAATATATAACTGTGACTCCTTTCCAGGCTTTATCAATGAGATTTAAGCAATTTAAGATCCTGAAGTGATCCTTCAAAAATTCTCTTAGCGTCAGGTTTGATAATTCGGTCACTTCAAAAGACTTCTGAAAAAAGGCAGCTTCATCATAATTCGTAGCCTCGCTATGTCTCACAACACTGTGGCTGCCAGTTCTCGTTTGAAATTTTCCAACCCATCATCGGCTTGCCTTAAATGCATTTTCATCTTCAGAATACATGGTATTTTTCTGATAAGATCCACATATCTTCAGATACGGAATGACATCGTAGTTGCCTCTCATTCATCCACAAAAAAAAACAAAAAACAGATTCTCAACATCTTCTAATGCTTTTGGACAATGTTTGGTAATTATGCTAACTCCCTTGGCTACATCAAGTTTTGTTTTATTTCTATCATTTTCTTTAGGATAAAGCAAATTGTTGATGCTGAACGTCCTTATAGATTGGCAAGGTTAGAAACACGGTTACCTTCTCCGTGCTTCTGAAGGATCTCCTTCATTTGCACGGATATTTTCCCTCTTCTTAATAGCAATCAGCTTCTTGAGTGACATCGGGGGCTACAAAAGTTGTTCGAAAGATGACTCACTAAAATTTAAAATTTATTGTACATAGTAATATTTACAGTAACACATTAAACTATACAATACAGTAACTGTATGAAAAAATTTAAACGAACAAAGTGCAATGATGACATGTACCATGTAAAGCATCCTGAACTGGATGTGTAGTTTATTGTACGACGTAGTTTACGTGCTGAACCTGCATTTTATACATTTTATGTTACTCTAATTAAACATTTTATTTATGTATTTTTTTTACATTATTCTACAGTATTTTAACAATTTAAAATTCAAAGATTATACACTATATTAGACTAAAACACATTTTTATATGACATAGATATTAAACGAAACGAACTCGGCATTATCATATTTTAATTCGATAATATTTATTTCAATTCAATAAATTTTAATAAAATTCACATGTTACCGCACTGTATCTGTCTACACTATTTACATTATTCGGACTACTGTCCTCAACTTTGTCGCTATATTATTACAAGGTTTCGGCCGTTGTACGCTCCGGCTTTTCTTCAGGCGGTTGGAATGTCAAACTGAACCTTTTATTTCGCTCACTGGGGTAGACTGTTCTAGTTCCACGTGCCATGTTTAATGGATTTCAGTTATTTTCTGTTAATTCAAGTGTCAGGACACATGGCACAGTGGATAAAGGCGTTAGTTCGATCCATTGACAGGACCTAAATAGTGTGAGTTCAATACCCGGTTAAGGCAATGGAGAACTTGCAGAGGGGAACTAACAGGGTTCAGTTCGACATACCAACCACCTGAAGAAGGCCGGAGCGTACAACAGCCAAAACGTTGTAATAAATATGGCGACAAAGATGAGGACAATAATCCGAATAATGTAAATAGTGTTACTGTACTGTACAGTAATGTACATGTACTGTATTCATTACTGTACACAAATTTTTTTTACACTTACACTACTTTAACTACAAATATGAGTACACTACAAATGTTTATTCTACGACGTAACAAAGAGGACTGACAGGGGATGATGCAATGTTCGTAGCATCACACTGCATCTAGTGCGATGGAACTGTATAGAAATATGTACTGTATAATAATATAATACAGTACTGTATATAAAACATATTATAATATAATAATGTAAACTGTATGTAAAAAATAAAAATATAAGAATACAAAATGCAGTATAAAATATATCTGCAAATATTTAGTAGTATACAGTGCAGTATAAAAATACAGTATAAAAATGTATTGTAATAGTGTATAATACAACAGTATTATATTATTATATATAAAATATATAATAATATAATATATAATACATAAAATTATAAAATAAAGTATATTTAGATAAGATTAAAAAGTATTTACGGACGGTTTATATCAAATGTCTAATTTGAAATTCTGTGGCGGGAATCCCATACTTAATTTTATGAGTGGAAATGAATTTGCTCATAATTTCTATTCGTATGGTGTGGTTTTCGTAAGTTGATGTGTTCGTAAGTCGAGGTTCCACTTTATCTCAAATTATTATTATTATTATACAGAAGTTGAATCGGTTCACTATAAGTAACTATATTATTTATCTCCCGTTTAATATTACCACGCTAAATACCGAACTGAATCATGGAGATTTGTATGACGACTAGGATGTGATTTAAGCATGCCTTCTCCTGGCAGCCATCAAAACCGCGAACCGATCTGGCAGAGCGTCTTCGTAGAGAGTTTACGTGTATCATAAAATTGTCCTAATTCCATGATACTTCAAAAGTTAAAAAGAAAAAAAAGTTGGAATTCAATGGATAGGAAGACATACAAGCTCATGCTTGAAAAAGAACTGTCGATCCAACGTGCTAAAATGGTTGACTATATCAAAGAAGTCATCAAAGATGCGATCCATCCACGTGAAGACAACAGAGAGATTTTACAACTGTCCGTTCCTTCTTTGATGACTGGCCTGAAAGCGAATTTATGTTTAAGTGTCCAAGTGCTCTCCATCAAGCGATACGAATGTCAAAGGCCATATATGCACTCAAGATATAACTATTTCATCAACGGCTGCGTTCCTCTGGTCGGAAAATAAAAAGAATAAGAAATGTAGGATATTCTGAAGCCCTCTATATGTATCTCTCCCTTTCTCTTTCTCTCTCGCTTTCTCTCTCTCTCTCTCTCTCTCTATATATATATATATATATATCTTTTCGTATCTAAGTTTGTTCAAATCTCTCTCTCTCTATATATATATATATATATATATATATACATACATATCACTGTTCGTATTCAAGTTTGTTTAAATCTCTCTCTCTCTCTCTATATATATATATATATACATATATATATATATATATATATATATATATATATATATATATATATATATATATATACATATATATATCAGTCTGCTTCTATCTATTTATCTATCTAGCTATTTGTATTTACCTCTTTCTATATATATATCAGTATTTTTTCTATCTATCTACATAGCTATCTATCTTTACCTATCTATATATATATCCCTCTGTCCCTATGTAGGCATATATATATATATATATATATATATATATATATATATATATATATATATATATATATATATCTGTGTGTGTGTGTGTGTGTGTGTGTGTGTGTGTGTGTGTGTGTGTGTGTGTGTGTGTGTGTCAGTCTGTTTATGTCTATCTATCTCATTTTTTATATCCATCTTTTTTTAATCATTTCAGGTTAAGCAAGGCGGGATTGGAACTAGTTCGCAGGGGGTTACAGAGTGTGAATGTGAGAGAAAAAACTGTGATTATGGCGATTGAGGAAAGGATAAAAAAACTGAAAGGGTTCAATACAACAGAAGATGACGATTGACGTTGCATTTCAATTTTTGAAGATTATACTTATCAGGAAAACAAGTAAGTGGAAGCTAGTTACACTCTCGGGAAGTGCGAGTAAAGGAAATCTATCTATCTATCTATCTATCTATCTATCTATCCCACCAATCACAAGTTATGTTCCGGACTATTCATCCCTACCATCTCCACCTACACCGCCCATACCAAGAGAGTGTTCTTGGTCGGGACACTTCGTCCTATCTCAACACATCCACTATCCATCCTAAGTGCGAGAATTTGGCCGGGCAAATCGAGATCCATTTCAGAGTCGCCTTAATTTTCACTAAACCACCATTGAAGACAAGTCGGCTTGATTTGTCCAATACTAAATGTAAAATTTAAATATTAGAAATAAGCATTTATTTAAATAGTGTCTTGTAATTAATTTCAAATGGTTTGTGCCATCTTGTTAGTAAATTTTTAAAACTTTGTTATTTTCTTTGTTTTTTGTTTTTGTTTGGTTTGGTTTATTCTACGACATATCAACCTCATTGAGTTTTTCAATGCCGACAAGATTTTTATTACTGTTAATATATTTTTCAAAAATATATTGTTGGTAATAATTTGTCAAAAATCTATCGCTGGTAATTTTTTTCAAAAATGTATTGCTGGTGTTATTTTTTATTCGAAAAATGTATTGCTGTTAAATATGTATTGCTGGTGCTACCACCCCGGGACAGGGTGGACATGGGAACACCAGTAATTCATATGATCCTCAAAAGCCTTGCTCTCGGATGTAGTTTATCCTCTTATTCAGCACGTGGACAAAGTTTATCTTCTTACACAGAACGCGGATGTAGTTTATCGTCTTACCCAGGACGCAGATGTAGTCTTTCGTCTTACCCAGGATGCAGACGTAGTTTATCATCTTACCCAGGAAGTGGATGTAGATTATCGTCTTACCCAGGACGCGGGTGTAGTTTATCTCTTAACCAGGATGCGGATGATTTAACATCTTACCCAAGAAGTGGATGTAGTTTATCGTCTTACCCAGTATGCGGATGTAGTTTATTGTCTTAACCAGGATGCGGACGTAGTTTATAATCTTACCCAGGAAGTGGATGTAGATTATCGTCTTACCCATGACGCGGATGTAGTTTATCGTCTTACCCAGGATGCGGACGTAGTTTATCGTCTTACCCAGGACGCGGATGTAGATTATCGTCTTACCCAGGACGCGGATGTAGTTTATCATCTTAGCAACGGAAGTGGTGTAGTTTGTCGTCTTACCCAAGATGCGGACGTAGTTTATCGTCTTACTCAGGATGCGGATGTATTTTATCGTCTTACCCAGGATGCGGATGTAGTTTATCGTCCTATTTAGGATGCGGATGTAGTTAATCGTCTTACCCAGGATGCAGACGTAGTTTATCATCTTACCTAGAACGCGGATGTAGTTTATCGTCTTACCCAGTATGCGGATGTAGTTTATCGTCTTATCCAGAAGGCTTTATTTTTATGTGTTTTAGCTTATCCTATCTTTTGTCGTTATTTTCTTTTCTCCGTTGCTATCAATTCTCAACTTTTTTTTATTTCAGCCTCCCTCACAACTTGTTTAATTTAGAATATACTTATCCCACTATTACTTATCAAGGCTGAAAAATTAAGAGTGATTTATGTTTTACCATCCCGACTTTTTTAGTTAGTAGTTGACATATTTTTATTTATTTTTCATTTCACAGATTAATAGGAGTAAAATGTCTCAACTATACCCCAGCTCGCACTCCTTCCATTACTATTGAACACGAATGGATATTCATCCATTGTTATGTGTTCAGCATTTGATTTACCGGTTCTTTTTCTTTCTTTTTCCAGTGCCGCAATGATTTAACTGTTTAAACGTTTTGGTGAACAGACTAACCATAGGCTGTGACTTTCCATTACGAGGGTACCCGGTTGGCAGTTCGCTGGATGCTGCTTCCAACTGGTCGTTATGGGCCTGAACTTTTTAATAGCACTTAGAAAGGCTGCTCTGATCAATACTCGCATAATATTGGATTATCTGTAGTGTCATGTCGCGCATGGGTATGTGACCCTCCATGTATTTCCGGTGGATTACCCAGATGCCACATTATGTTCTATTCTTGGCCTTACCCGGGCTTGTTTCTATTGCCATTGACGACAAATAGTGACACTTATAGTGGTCTTTGTTTTACCTCCTCAAAATTAATCTCATAGAAAATAACAAAAAGAAATACAATTAAACCAGTTAAAAAAAAACTACCTCCGTAACCTTTCTTTTTCCAATATTCGTTGCAACTTCTACAGCATAGAATCTTTTACCTCGTAATGGTCGCTAGATATCTTTGTCCTATATGAAACCAAATGATTTTTTTTATTGCTACCAATGTAGTCTTAGTTCCATATAGGTCTTCTCCACACGCTGAAAAGTTACGGTATCTCCTGACACATTTTTGAACTAATCCAGTCTTTCCTATCACGTCGCGAAATTACAGTTAACCTCGTCTACATCCCTTCGTAATAACGCTGGTGTCCCCCATCATTGGTACTACTCTGTTTTTAATCCTCATTAATGACCTTCCCGGTGACATCAACTCTCAACTCACTGATGACAAAAAAATTTACTGCAGTAGTAAGGCTCATCAATCTGACAAGATCAAAATGGCAGCCGATGTCCAAAACTAACTCATGTCCGTAATTAACTAGGGCAAAAGATGGCTTGTTAATTGTAAAGCCTCCAAAATTAAACTTCTCTCCATTAATCATCTGAAAGACCCCTCTCTGTCTTCCATCAGCATGGCTGATGCTAACCTTCAGGAATAGGACACATCGTGCCTTCTCAGGCTAACGTTCTCAGTTGATATGAAGTCGAAAAACTATATTGAATCCGTTGCTAGGCCAACTGCTAAGAAAGTCGGTTCACTCTATTGGGTTAAGAGAATTTTGTTCTCCAGAGTCTACCTTATATATCTATAATTCTACGATTCATCCATGCTTAAAATATCCGGTGCTCCTGATATTTATCTTCAGCTCCTTGATAAGATCCAAAGAAGGATCAGCAATGTTATTGGCCCTGATCTGGACGTTCGGCTTCAGTGACTTACTCACAGACGTAAGGTTGCCTCCCTTTTCGAAAGAGCTCTTCGCTATTGTACCTAGACTTCATGATATTTCAGCTCAGTAAGAGAATGGTGTCGAGATCTCATCAATTGGCAGTTGAGCTGGCTAGATATCGTGGCTAGGTAAGTTATATGCTAACACTTTTATTTGTCGCACTTTTGGCTAGTGGAACTTTTTTCCGGCTCCATACTTTCCAGCCACCTTTAATCTGCAAAAATTTAAATGTAATGTCAATCGCTCTCTACTGTCCTGCTGATTACTATTTTCTCCTCCCATTCAATATTAATGTTTATGTTCCTAATTCTTCCAAACACTGTAACCCCTTGTGTTTGAGTGGCTTTATTTCCTTGTACGGGGTGATACCGATTAAAAAAATCTTGCTATATCTCAGTCTATCAGAGCCGATGTACTCTCTCTATATACACCAATCTCTATCTATCTATCTATCTATCTATCTCCTCACTAAAACGAACTGTGACACAAGGTCAGTTTTTTAAAGTGGGGACGCGAGCGCGTACACCCGGGCTAGGAACAAAAAATACCCGCAGCCCCCGCAACCGCCGGTTACGCTGGCCTCGGTGCAATCACCTTCACTCTCTATGGTGCAATGAGAGGGCGCGTCCTCGGGCAGCTGTTCCCCAGGGCTGGACACCTCTCAGTATAATTTTCTTCAGTTGCGACTCTGTCCTTTGACGGAGCCGCCCCTGAGCGCACTCTGACTAAAGGCAGAGATGCACCTGAGAGATGATAAGTAATGATGAGAGCGGTTTACACTATCTATCTATCTAGAAAAATACGTTCAATTCTTTAGGATTATCTATCTATCTATCTATCAGTTTGTTCGAATCTATCTATCTATCTATCTATCAGTTTGTTCGAATCTATCTATCTATCTATCTATCAGTTTGTTCGAATCTATCTATCTATCTATCTATCAGTTTGTTTGAATCTATCTATCTATCTATCTATCTATCTATCTATCTATCTATCAGTTTGTTCGAATCTATCTATCTATCTATCTATCTATCTATCAGTTTGTTCGAATCTATCTATCTATCTATCTATCAGTTTGTTCGAATCTATCTATCTATCTATCTATCAGTTTGTTCGAATCTATCTATCTATCTATCTATCTATCTATCTATCTATCTATCAGTTTGTTTGAATCTATCTATCTATCTATCTATCTATCTATCTATCAGTTTGTTCGAATCTATCTATCTATCTATCTATCTATCTATCAGTTTGTTCGAATCTATCTATCTATCTATCTATCTATCTATCTATCTATCAGTTTGTTCGAATCTATCTATTTATCTATCTATCTATCTATCAGTTTGTTCGAATCTATCTATCTATCTATCTATCAGTTTGTTCGAATCTATCTATCTATCTATCTATCTATCTATCAGTTTGTTCGAATCTATCTATCTATCTATCTATCAGTTTGTTCGAATCTATCTATCTATCTATCTATCAGTTTGTTCGAATCTATCTATCTATCTATCTATCTATCTATCTATCTATCTATCAGTTTGTTCGAATCTATCTATCTATCTATCTATCTATCTATCAGTTTGTTCGAATCTATCTATCTATCTATCTATCAGTTTGTTCGAATCTATCTATCTATCTATCTATCTATCAGTTTGTTCGAATCTATCTATCTATCTATCTATCTATCAGTTTGTTCGAATCTATCTATCTATCTATCTATCTATCTATCTATCAGTTTGTTCGAATCTATCTATCTATCTATCTATCTATCTATCAGTTTGTTCGAATCTATCTATCTATCTATCAGTTTGTTCGAATCTATCTATCTATCTATCTATCTATCTATCTATCAGTTTGTTCGAATCTATCTATCTATCTATATGTATGTATGTATGTATGTATGTATGTATGTATTTCTACACACACACACACATATATATATATATATATGAATCTGTTCCTATCTATCTCACCATCTAACTCTATAAGTTTTTCTTACTTCTCTCTCTTTCTCTTTCTCTGTCTCTCTCCATATATATATATATATATATATATATATATATATATATATATATATATATATATATATATATCAGTCTGTATAAATGTCTCTATCTACTTTAATTGAAGCTAGTTAAATAGCCATGGCCAGATAAACCTTGAGGACATTCCATATTTAATTTGTTCACATATGCATCGGTAATTGGGATTAAATTACAAGCCAACTTTATGGATGATTATCACCGCACATATATTTAATAAGCTTAGCATAGTCTGGCACAAGGTCAATGTTATTTGGGTAACGAATACCTTCTTTGAAAATCATTCTCATTTATGCATGTATTCTGCATTCGAAAACAAAACACCAAAAGGCCGTTCCAATGAGAAATAAGTGAACATTTTCAAACACAAACAAAATGTAAATCGATGGATATATAGTTACAACAATAATTATGTCGACGGAAAGATGTATTGATGGATAATAGCCAGATAATACGATCAGATTCATAATAAATAACAAGGAATAAACCTTAATCTTAATATAATATCACAATACGTTCTTTAACAGTAATGGTGACCGAATGATAATAGCGCTGTATCTCCCCATATATATACCAATCTGCATATATCTATGTATCTATCTATATAAAAAAAAACATGACTAATTGGAAAGGGGTTTTGTGACGAGTTTCTTTCTTTCATTCTTCATTTCTTTCTGTCTATCTAAATAAATAAATAACCCATACACACGTCTATTATTTCATTTATTCTGTCTTTCCCTTTTTCTTTCTTCATACACCTATCTATCTATCTATCTATCTATCTATCTTAGTTTGTTTCTATCTATCGATTTATCTAAGTTTGGTAATATCTATCTATCTATCTGTCTATCTATCTAGTAATTTGTTCGAATCTATCTGTATGCATGTATGTATGTATGTATTTATCTCTCTCTCTCTCTACCCCACTCTCTCTCTCTAAGCCGTTTAATTACAAGGAAACATTTGGCATTCATTGAACTAGCATCCAAAACTAACGTCGGTTAAAATCTCAAAACAATTTTACAAGAAAATCGTTTCCCCAAATCCAGTAGTTATCGATCTTTCCCTTATTCGGGTACGTTTCCTTCCTAATTATCTGTTTGATATAATGTAGAACGCCAACATCTTGATGATGTCATTATTCTCACTACGAGTAACATGTGCTATCCATTCAAGTTGTTGCTCATGCTGGAAATGATGTGATTTCTGTTATCTGGTAAAGGTCTTTGTGATTCAGTAGATCCAGTTCAGGTTCGAAGAAGAATGAACTTCGTCAACATCCTACGGACTTTACTCGCTCAAAGGCATTTTTAATCATTGACCTGAAAAACCGTCTATATACAGTTGACTGTTTAGATATTTCTGGATGGGTTTGACACTATGCATGCTATTTATATGAAAGTCTCGATCGTACCAGGCTATTTAAGAACATGGCTTGAGATTTGAGCTTAATGTTTTGGCCTTGTATCAATTGTTACACAAGATTGTTGTAGAAACCTATCATTATTTGTTCAGTCAGTTAAATGCCATCTGTGATACACGCTTGGTCGATAATGTATCTTTCAATACATGACTGACGAGGCAGATTTTTCCAGCAGTGGGTTGGCATTTCTTTCTGCGGTAAACTGGTTGTCAACCAAGGCTAAAGAACCCAGTCTGTCCTGCTATTCAACCTATAGCAGGGGTGGATAAGGAATGAATTCATACCTTTCCCAAGTAAATGAATCTAACGAACTAGACTGGAATTCCAACTTGGCTCTCCGAGTTATCACTCCGAGTCTATCATTATTATCGGATTTTCATTTCTATTTGTTCAGAAAGTTCTAAGTCTCACCCAGTATAAGTCTGAGAAACAAGCCAGTTTGTCACTATTTTTCAATATAATTGTTATGGGTCCTTACCTATAACTACAGAATGAACTCTTCCTAACACTATGTATACTACGCCTCTCAAGAGAGAGAGAGAGAGACGAATCGAGTCGAGCCAATAGTAGTTCACTCCTAACCAGACTCACAGTCATACTAACACCTTCCACGTTTTGTATTATTATTCCGTGTAATATATCTTCATTATTTCTACACTTGTGTTCGTGTTGTTCTTCCTTGGTCCTTACCTGGACCATAACAATAATCCCCCTTGATATCATTGCACTTAGCCCAACTATCCTTAAGCATTGCAATCCTATAATGGAAATAGGTGGAGTCCTCGTCCCCCAAAACTTCTTCACAGAACGCATGATGTCATCATTGTTTCTAAAATGGCGACCGAGCAGATATGAAAGGGTAAGAAGTCAGATGGCGCTAACGGATGTGAGTAGGGGGATGTGGTCGCAGTTCAAATCCACATTTGGTTGACTAAGCTACAGTAACCTTATCAGTGTGAAACGGGCGCGTTATCTTGGTGCAAGAGTACACATCGTCTCAGCTTCTTTCTGCGTTTCAAACTTGATTGCTTCCTTCATTCGTCTTAAGTCTGATGCATAGTACTGACCATTAATAGTTTTTCCATTCCCAGGTAGTCTATTATGATTAAACTTTTCAGAATCACTTTGCCAATAGACGCTGCTTTCATCAACATCATCGGGAGTGGAGAACCAGTGTTTTTCGACTGTTAGTTTTAAATCTTTGATTCAGAGTCGAACTAGTTAATCCAGGTTTCATCTTCAATTACTAATCTGCGGAGGAATTTCACAGGGTTAGCCTGGAACCGAGTTAGAAGTGTCTTGGAAATGTCAACTGATTTCAGCTTGTGCTCTGGTGTTAGCATTGTTAGGACCCATTTTGCAGGCAATATCTCAATTAAAACAGTTTGGACCGAACCAGAACTAATGCATATAGATTTATCTATCTACTGGACACTAAGACGTCTATTATCCAGATCCATACGGTGAATGGTACGACTTGTTCACCAGTGGTTGAGGCTTTTGGAGGACCTGACCGAGGGTCATCGTCTGTGCTGTCCCTGCACCGATTGAATTCCACAGCCCAACACGACAGTCCTCAGCAAGTGTCTGCAGCATGTCCTCATGGATTTCCTTGGGTTTCCTACCTTTCTTTAGCAGATAATTTGTGACTGCTCGGGCCTCTGTGTTGTCCATTTTTAAGATTTGTCGCACGCATCTCAACTTTATATGGGCTTCACCTGCGCAGAAATTAAGACAAAAATCTTAATAATATTTCTAGTTTTATAATAATTGGTAGGGTGTGGCCACAACAAAAAGCTGCAGATATGGCTATCCTTTTTAGGTGGGGGTTAAAAGCTTTTGGAAGGAACTTTTAAGGTGATAATTAATGCATTAATATACCCGCTCCACTTAATGTCAGAGGAAAACGTACTCAAGAAGGCGTAGACGCACACACACACACACACACACACACACACACACACACACACACACACACACACATATATATATATATATATATATATATATATATATATATATGAATTTAGGAGATTTAGGAGATCAGCCGATCCGCTACCTTGGTTTCAAACTTTCGGTAACTTCGGGCGATTAGGATCAATTGATTTCCTAAAGCTTTCTTAAAAAAAAACGTTATGAACGATATATATTTTAAGAATAGATAAATGAATAAGCGCCGGGGTTAAGTGGGGAGGTGGATGCAGATGAAGAGGAGGAGAGGAAAAGGAAGAAATAAAAAATACAAAACGACAGAAATTTCAAAACTAACTAAAACTGCAGCAAGACATCGTTAACAGTAAAACATGCAAGTGTAGAAATAAAATTTGTTGTCCATTAGATTGAGTTTGCAAAACTGAAGGAGTAATTTACAAAGCAGGAGTAATAAATACAAAGGGCCAGAAAAAAATATACATAGAGTTTACTGAGGGTAACTTAAAAAAGAGGTGGTGCAATCACATGTCATCTTTTAAGCTAGAAAGTTTTAGGAATTCTACTAGACTAGTCAATCATGTGTGAAAATTAAAGAAAAGAATAAAAAAAGATCCAATTGTAAACTGGAAAGTATTAAAAAACAAAACCTTACAACAATCACGGTAATATCTGCAAACATTGTCAACGAGAATAGTTACCTATAATAAGATTTCCACACGAAAACATCTTTTGAATTATAGCCCGGAAATTATGATCCGATGTATACATATTAAATGCTACTTTAGAGTTCATATGACGTGGAATGAAAAGAACGTATGTATATTTTTATTTAATCCCCCACCGATACATTTCCAATACCTTTCCTTTTCCTCTCCTCCTCCTTCTCCCATCCCACGTTGGACACTTATTTATTTTTTTTAAATATAGCGTTCATAATTTTTTAATTATTTTTTAAAAATAAAGCTTTAGGAAATCAAGTGGCCGAAATCGCCTGAAGATACCGAAAGGTTGAAACCAAGGTAAGCGGAATCGGCTTATCTCTCAATGTTTTATACTTGAAATCTCTACATATTAAATTTCTATCTTTTTATACCTGCATTGAGCACTTTAATAATACTGTTTCCTGGTCTAATTCAACATTGACCATTAACTTTTTATCATATATATATATATATATATATATATATATATATATGTATATATAGTACCTGAAGCGTACAACGGCCGAAACGTTGTGACAAATATGGCGACATAGATGAGGATAATAGTCCGACTAATGTAAATACTGTACATAATACCTCATCTCAGAAATATAGACATATATATATATATATATATATATATATATATATATATATATATATATATATATATATGTATCAAGGAGTTTACTAAAAATTACGGCCCTAGCACACAACATATTTCAATGACCAGACTCCAGAACTTGGGCAGGGGGGGGGGTAAAAACAGCTCTTGCAACGTTTTGTCAAATGTGTTTAATTGTTTTCTAAATATGTGGAATTTCCTTTAAGACATTTTTGCAGGAGAGACACGAATACATATAAATGTATGTGCGTGTTGATATAAAAGTCTGTATATGTGTTTGCCTGCAGCTATCCACGCGCATATCGGTGTCTTTGCGATTGTGTCTAATGTAGATTATGTTTGCGTGTATGAAGGCAACTATTGGAATTCATTGAAAAAGACATGCTAAATAAATTACTATGAATTCATGATTGTCTTCATCTATCTTACGTATTTCTTTCTTTCCAAAATTCGATATTTAATTATTCATCTCTAATTAATGTTTATTCAGTAATTTAATTAAGACATCAAATCAAAACCAAAAGAATATGAAATTCCTTTTCATATATTGCATATTTGGATTAATGACAGTGCTCTCTTGTGGTGAAAGCAAACATAGTTTTCCCTTTCTATCTGTCTATATTTCTGAGATGAGGTATACACTATTTACATTATTCGGACTATTGTCCTCATGTTTGTCGCCATATTTATTACAACATTCCGGCTGATGTACGCTCAGGCCTTCTTCAGTTTGTTGGAATGTCGAACTGAAACCTTTATTTCATTCGCTGGTGTAGACTGTTCTATTTCCACGTGCCATGTCTAATGGATGTCAATTAGCAGTTATTTCCTGTTAATTCCCCTCTTCAATTTTTCCGCTGCCTTAAACAGGTATTGAACTCACAAATCTTTGGTTCCTGTCACTGGATCTAACCAACGCCTTTATCCATTGTGCCCTGTGCCCCTTCTCGCCGATCTACTCGAGTATGAAGCAAATGGTCGAGCCGGACTGATGAGACAATAATCAAATTGAATTAATTGAAGCTTCACTCGAAGTGTGTTCGTCAATATTTCCTTACGCGTATTTCCAAATGTCCAGTCCTTACCAAAAAAAATATAGTATTGGAGTCGTTACACTTAATTTTCTGTAATTCAACTCTACATCGTTATTATTGCAGCGGACTAAAATTTCTCAAATTGCTAATTATTGAGATCTCCCAGATAAAATCAAATGAAGAATCAGCAATATTATTGGTTCTGATCTGGTGTCTCGGCTTCTGTCATTCCCACCAACGTATGGTTACGTCCCTCTGGCTTTTCTGCAAATACTTTCGCTGTAATTGTTCGGATGAGCTCTTCGCTATGGTACCTAGAAATTCTGAATTTAAGCGCAGTATTGGCAACGAAATCTCAGCAATAAACAGTTGACTTTTTAAAAACATATTCTATTTTATTGGCTTAAGGCTACATCACATTGAAACAAAGGTCCCCGTACAATCAATTCCATGATCTAAATAAAGTTTTCGGTTCGAAATTCCAACAAATATCACCTGAAGAATACCGGAGTGTACAAGGACTGAAACCTCGTGAATATTAAAGTAAAGATGAGGATAATAATTGGAACAATATAAATAGTGTAAACAGACATTGTAATGTAAATTATTACTATGGGTCACATGTAATTTATCACTGATATTTTAACCAAGAAAAATGTAAACATTTCCAGTGATATAGATGTGTGTCGCTTCTTTTTCAGCGTCAGAGATTCAACTTGTTTGTTCGACCAGATCGAAGTTTGCAATCTACAGTATTCCTACCATGTTAGGTGATTGTTTTCAAGGAAGGCTTAATGTTTGATTACTGACCTATCTGTATGATAGGGCATTATAGCTATGACTGGTCAGATCTGCGTTTGGCATAGAGATCCAGCCATATTTTTGGCAGACAAAGTTTGACAAGTTCGATTCGATGCTACCACATTCTCTAGTTGCTGTCTTTTTTTTAGCCTCGCTAATCGCACTGTCTTGGAAGCAACCGGATCCACTATACGGACGATGGTCACTACTTCGCCGTCACAAGATTGTAATGTCATTTTGTGATTAAAACCAATATGGCTATATAAATCAAACAAATATGCTTCTATAAACCGAACAAA